>OZ024741.1:328649839-328667339 GCA_964016885.1 Eledone cirrhosa
ACATTTCTTATCTATACATGAGGGTCTTTGGAACGGGTATGTCTTGCTAATAAGTGTTTTTACGGAGGTACCAGGTCTTTCTACTATCTTAATATTGAGATTATGTTTCTTTAGGGCCCTTCTAAATTTGTAGGCTAGTTCGCCTCTAGGGGTTGTATTG
The DNA here is from genome assembly GCA_964016885.1 of Eledone cirrhosa. Lineage (NCBI taxonomy): Eukaryota > Metazoa > Mollusca > Cephalopoda > Octopoda > Eledonidae > Eledone > Eledone cirrhosa. Next base: position 328,650,000 of record OZ024741.1, read on the forward strand.
ATGAACATTACACTCTGGTATTTATTGCTATCATACCATGAGTTTATTCTATTGGCCTTGTTCTTAGTTCTTTCTATTCTAGTTCTTTCTATTCTAGAATAGAAAGAACTAAGAACAAGGCCAATAGAATAAACTCATGGTATGATAGCAATAAATACCAGAGTGTAATGTTCATCAATACAACCCCTAGAGGCGAACTAGCCTACAAATTTAGAAGGGCCCTAAAGAAACATAATCTCAATATTAAGATAGTAGAAAGACCTGGTACCTCCGTATTGATGAACATTACACTCTGGTATTTATTGCTATCATACCATGAGTTTATTCTATTGGCCTTGTTCTTAGTTCTTTCTATTCTAGTTCTTTCTATTCTAGAATAGAAAGAACTAAGAACAAGGCCAATAGAATAAACTCATGGTATGATAGCAATAAATACCAGAGTGTAATGTTCATCAATACAACCCCTAGAGGCGAACTAGCCTACAAATTTAGAAGGGCCCTAAAGAAACATAATCTCAATATTAAGATAGTAGAAAGACCTGGTACCTCCGTAAAAACACTTATTAGCAAGACATACCCGTTCCAAAGACCCTCATGTATAGATAAGAAATGTATAACCTGTAAAATAAGCCCCCATATTAACTGTAAAACTAGAAATGTAGTATATAGCATAAGATGTACTGAAGGACAATGTAGAAACAAAAATGTAGTGTACATAGGTGAGACAGCTCGTAGTATAGGGGAACGAATAAATGAACACTGGCGAGACCTCCAAGATAGTAAAGAATCATCTGTGCTCTACCAACATGCTAAGATAGAACACAGGGGTAAATTAGAGAGCATAGAAATAAAAATAGAATCCACACACAAGAAAGACACAATGTTTAGGCAAATTACAGAGGCAGTAAGCATAAAAGAATTAAAACCAAAATTAAATAGAAAATATGAGTGGAACAGCAACATCACAACTTACAATTAAGGACAAAATGAAAACACACACACACATAGAACAAACAACTTACAATTGAAAACACACACAAAATGAAAACACACACAAGACAAAATGAAAACACACACACACATAGAACAAACAACCAACCAACAATAAATAAATAAATAAACAAACAAATAGAAAAATATAAATAGAAAAATAGAAAAATGAACACAAACACACACAGACACCCGGATGTGGCGCATGCGCAAACTGAGCACGCAACCCACACACAAACAAAATGGCGTAGGATAGAAGAAAGGAAAGGCACAGAAACGAAGAAAGAAATCCCCAGTCACTGAAGAGGTCACAGAGTGTGTGACGAAAGAACTATGACTATATATATATAAACAACTATCTGGTTGTGGAACCAACCAACCAACCAGAAATTTATAAATTTGTAAATTTATAAATATTTAATAAATTAAATTGAAGTGAAAGCAACTGGTGCGTGTGTTTCTTATTGGCAACATGACCCTCCCAAAGTATAACAATATCGGTTTCAACACACGATTTCAGATAAAGAATCTTGCTAAACAAATTCAGAAACGAAATATATATATATATATATATATATATATATATATAAACAAACAAATTATAAACGTAAACATGTAAGTATGTTTTTGAAACGGTGGGCGAGTTTGAAATTAGAAATTAGAAATTATAAGCTTTCACCGTATTTTAGACTAAATAAATTTCTAGCCTGATAGTGGGGTTTATAACCCTCGGAGAAATGGAAAAATATGAGTGTTGCCTCCCATGTACGGCAACACTCATCTTTTTCCATTTCTCCGAGGGTTATAAACCCCACTATCAGGCTAGAAATTTCTTTAGTCTAAAATACGGTGAAAGCTTATAATTTCTAATTTCTTATATATATATATATATATATATATATATATATATATATATATCAGGATTGAACCAGTATTAAACTAGATAGACCATTATTCAACAGAGCTATTGATACTTGGGATAGTGCGGCTGAGAACAGAGTCTACAGCTAGTTCCAGAATACTGTGTTCGGTTATTGGGTGAGATGTAAATCGGGCCGGGTGGTGGTGGGATGGAGGTGTGATATAGGTCGAAAAGTGGTCTACTACTTTTGTAGGGGCTATGCATATCTTTATTAGAAGAGTCGGAAATTAGCTGCCGAAACGGCAAGAGCCCAGCCGTTAAACACCGACACTTATTAATATATATATATATATATATATATATATTTATGTGTGTGTATGTGTGTGTGTGTGTGTGTGTGTGTGTGTGTGAAGCGACTAACCTGTAACTTTCCAGACACTCCCGCACCCATTGTAGGGTTTCAGACTAAATTAGAAATTGTCATGCGAAAGTAATATGGGTGGTGTTGTTCAGAAAGACGAAGAGATAAAAACAAATATACCGAGTGGTGTTTAGTTATGCTTAGCAAATCGTTAAATTATATAAACATAATGGGGGAACCAATTCTGCCTTTGGTTCAATAATATTGCCAACCAATTATAGATCAGTAAGTGATAACATTTTCGATCGCGGAATTAAAACAAGGTGTAGATATTGGTAATAGGATACGAACATAGTGACCAGTTTTTTCCAATTACCTGACCGATCGATATAGAAATAAGGCCAACTGCCACATCATTATAAAAAGAAAACTGTGTAGGAATATGAAATGTGTTATTCTTTTACAGTTAACAATACAGACATTCATACTTACATACATATAAATATATATATGAATAAATATAGACAGAGAGAGAGAGAAAGAAAGAAAAGATTTATGTGAGGTGTATGCGTATCTAAAGACATTTTTTGCAATTCCATCCTGCCCGTCCCCTCAATCTATCTTATTTTCCATTTTTTCTCCTGATCAAGGACTATCGTCCGAAAAGTTAAGACTCTCTTCCTGCTGTATCAAGCTTTAACGTAATATATCCCTTCCATATACTGTACCGATTGTGTTGTTATTTCTGTTTACCTTTTACATACATACATACATACATATATATATATATATATATATATATATATATATATATATATATATATATATATATATATATACTAGCAGAGGTACCCGGCGTTGCTCGGATATTAAATATCAGTTGTGTATACCATTTATGTCAATACTTCAGTGCTGCTTCGAAAATTATACTTTTACAAAATCATCGGCTTTTTCCAAAAGGGGGCTCCTGCCCCCAGGGGTGCGCTACCCAATATGTGCCAATTCTGATAGTTAACATTCATCTGTAGGACAAACGTAAACCCATGTGTCAAGTTTTGTGAAAATCGGTTACGAACTCCAGAAGTTATGACGTTTTGTTGCATTGCACTGCAGTGCTTCAGTTGACTCCAAGAAAGTGGTTAAAGTGGTTAAAGGGGTTATCTACCGGGGGGCCCTATAATCAATATCTGGAAAAATGACAGTGCCCATGACCATCCGGAGTACATAAGTAACCCATGTCTTAAGTTTGGTGAAAATACTGTAGAAATGCAAAAGGTTTATACATACGCGTGTGCGTTCGTGTGTGTGTGGGGGGGGGGGGATGTATTTGTGTGTGCGTATGTATGTGTATGTCCTTCGGGGCATACGTATGTACTGGCCTGAATCTTTACTATTTACTTTTACTATTTTAATAATCTCTGTCTTTTTCGTTTTCAAATTTATTTACATCATTCTTAAACTCCGGGGCTGGAAATCATTCTGTTATATCAAATAGAATATTAGTCTAACGACTCCATTTATACCATAAACATGGTCTTGTCTTTGCATGAAATTGTTCTTAACGCTCCACATAACGACGTAGTATCCTCGCTTTTTTCCCGTTCATTGCCAGGGAACGTCTTCACGAACCAAAATATCGTCTTCCTGTTTTCATTCGGTTGCAACGTTTCTCGAAATATTTACCTCTGCGTTCACAGATTACTCTCAGTTCAATTTGAATGGGAAGTTCCTGTTTCATTGATTTTCTCCGTAATCATGGAAGCTTGTAGCTTGAACGTTGACCCAACGCCTCCTCGGGTCATTCTGCATAACTGTGCACATTTTCGTTGCATTCCATCAAGCCATTTCGACGTTTATCCGACTACACCTACATAGACAACGGCCGACCACTTCCAATTTATATATTAGATTTGTTTATATATGAATGACAAAAAGAAAAATACAAAATTACACATGAATTGTTTCTACTAAACCTTCAATTTAAGACACAAACTACATATTTTATAGGACTGCAGCTCACACCTTCTTCTTCTTCTTATTATTATTATTATTATTATTATTATTATTATTATTATTATTATTATTATTATTATTGTTATTGTTATTCTTTGAATCTCAGTCATTGATGTTGGTTAACTGGAAAGTCCGTTGGATTGAATATCAAGCCACTACCTGCAGCCTCAGATATTCAGGACGTATCGGTGGGTTCTTGCTGTTCCAAGCAAGCATGCCTTTTGAAGCGTTCCAAAAAGCGTGAAGGGGCCGATTTTCTTTAACCATCCCTGGAAACCTTTGGAGATAGTCCCCAGTGCGCCTATGACAATCGGGATCACTTTGACTTCATGGCAGTTCCAAATCCTTTTCACCTCCCACTTTAGGTCCTGGTATCGGTTAATTTTCTCCCTCTCCTTCTCTTACACTCTCGTGTCGAACGGGCAGGCCACATCCACAATCAGGCACGATCTTTTTTCTTTGTCCACAACCACCAGGTCAGGTCTATTGTGTTCCAGTTTTTTGTCCGTCTGTATCCTAAAATCCCACAGCACCTTCACCTGACTGTTCTCCATCACCGCCTCTGGCCTATGCTCATACCATTTCTCAGAATGTGGTAGATTGTTTACTTTGCACAGGTGCCAGTGGATCACCCTGCCCATCACATCGTGTCTCCAGCCCTTATAGTGGGTCTGGGCTAGGTGTTTACACTCGGACACAATGTGAGCCACAGTCTCCTCTCTCTCTCCACAGATCCTGCACAGTGGGCTAGCCTCCTCCTTGTAGATATGGTGCTTCAACCACTTCGTTTTGAGGGCCTGCTCCTGCGCAGCCATTAGCATTCCTTCTGTAGCCTTTTTGAGGTCTCCTCTTCTCAACCAGTTCCATGTCTGTGGATCTCTAAATTCAGTTTTCTCAAAGAAGGTACTATGAAGGGATTTTCCCTTAAGGCTGCTCTTCCTCCTTGATGTTATTTCCACCTTGGATATCCCCTGGCCTACTGTCCCCTCCTTCAGTACAGCTCTGAGCATTGGCTCCTTACTATAGGTCACGTATTTGTATAGGTTGTTTTTCTCCATCTGAACACAGTCCTCTATGCTGATAAGACCTCTTCCACCCTCAGATCTCCTTAGGTAGAGTCTATCGACATCACTCCTCTTGTGGAACATGTTGTAGATAGTCAATATCTTCCTAGTCTTCCTATCCATTTCTTTTTGTTCAGCAACATTCCATCTCAGAATTCCCGCACTGTACCTAATAATAGACACAGCTCGGGAATTTACTGCGCTTATGGCATTTCTGCTGTTCAGATGTGACTTCAATACGCTCCTTACTCTCCGAATGTATTCAGTTCTTAACAATTCCTTCATTTTTTTGTTCTTTATGCCATCAGCCTCCAGAACGCCCAAATACCTGTATCCTTCCTCAGAGTCAATTTCCTTTATCATCTCACCTGTTGGTATCTGGATCCCGTTACTTCTGCTCAACCTACCCCTCTTCATCACAATGACTCCACATTTACCAATACCAAACTGCATACGTATATCACTGCTGAAAATACGGACAGTGTCAACAAGCACATCCAACTCCTTCTCACTTTTCCCGAAGAGCTTAAGATCGTCCATGAAGAGGAGGTGATTGATGGTAAGCTCTCCCCTTCCCAACTTGTATCCTGCTCTCACTTTTCGCAGCATAATGGTCAAGGGCATCAGGGCAAGGACAAACAACAAAGGGGACAGGCTATCTCCCTGGAAGATACCTCTCTTGATCTTCACGCTTCCCAAGGATACTCCAGTTGATGTCAACTCTGTCTCCCAGGACCCCATACTCCTGTCCAGCAACTGTCTGACGTTATCTGCCACCCTGAAGATCTCCAGGCTTTTGGTGATCCAGGAATGAGGCACCATGTCAAATGCCTTTCTGTAGTCTATCCATCCCATGGCAAGATCAGTGTGTCTCCTCCTGCAATTCCCCATTACCATCTTATCAATAAGCAACTGGTCCTTTGTACCACGTGACTTCTTTCGGCATCCTTTCTGTTCGTCCGGTAACAAGTTGTTTGTGTGGAGGTGATGGTAGATTTCCTCAGACACAATGCTCGTCAACAGTTTCCACATTACGGGCAGACATGTGATAGGTCTATAGTTGGTAACATCATTACCCTTGATTCGGTCTTTCATTATCAGAACTGTGGTACCTTTTGTCAACCACTCTGGCACCTCACCCGACACCAAGCAGTCATTGAACATGGCCGTCAGCTTCGGGTGGAGGGATGTTAAATGTTTAATCCAATACCCCTGCACACCATCTGGGCCTGGTGATTTCCAGTTGGTTAGTTTTTTGGCTTGCCCCTTAAGAGTTTCAACTGTGATACTCAAATCAGTCTGTTGTTGTGCCTGCTCACCGATCTCCCTCTGTACTGTCTCAATCCACCCTGCCTGGGCATTGTGTCTAACATCCTGCTCCCATATTCCTCTCCAGAATGTTTTAGCTTGTTCCGCCCCAGGGATCAAGTCGTTGCCTCTTTCTTTCCCCTCAAGCTGTCCAAACAGCATCTTCTGGTTGTTGTCGAACATGCGGTTCTGTTTATACTGACTGACTCTGTTCTCGTATCGCCTGATTTTGGCACTCTTTGCTACAATGCGTTGCTTCAATTCCTCTATGATAATATTTAGCTTTTTACTCCTAGTTTTGTATTTTATTTCCAGTCTATTTTTAGTGCCTATGTTTTTTAGTGTCCCATTCAGTAGTGACTCAAGCTTTCCTATGTCATTTCTCATTTCCCCGATTTGCCCACTCAGTCGCTTCTTCCACCACGGCTCTGCTCTTTCTTGTCTGTTGTTTCCTCTCGCTTTTATACCAAGTAGTTTCCTCACCGTATTTGCTGTTGCTTTGAGGATATTGTTGCACTGGTGAAGACTCCTCGCCTCAAGGTATGGGATGACTTTGTTTACCTTAGCTGTTGTTTCTTTTAACTTTTTCCTGTCTACAAATCTTAGGTTCATAGGTCTCCCACTATCATTGTTCAACTCATCTACCACTAAATTTAGGATGTCAACCGAATCTTGTCCTAGCCCGTCAGCATTCATCTCCTCAGTGGCCGTATCTCTGTTCCAGGTATTATTTATCTCAGTATTCAGATCATTGTCTGCTTCGGGTGGTTCCTCCGTTCTCAGGACCTCCTCACCTTCATTTTCCGCCGGCTCGCTTGTCTGGCATACTACACACGCCATCTCCAAGCCATTCTCTCTGCTCAGTTCCTCCAGTTCCAGCTCGCTTATCCACCCATTAGTTTTTATTACCCGAGCCTGCCCGGCCAATTTTTGTTCATCTAATTTAAATAAACCAATTTCGTTCCAGATGTTATGCATCCGTCTCCTGTAGCCCCTCTCCTTGGGGTTACTTTTCAGGTAGCATTGCATAACAGTTCTATTCAATTCTTTCGTCCAGTTGGTTCTGGCCCCTTTCCTTCTTCTTCTTCCTCCAACATCAGCAGTATTTGGTTGACAGTCAGGTTCCTGCTGCTGAGCCAGGGGGCACCTGTTGGGTGAGAGTCTGTCACATGACGTTCTAGTCTCCATTTCACCGTTATTCGAACTGTTTATGTTCGATATTTAAACACTCTTATCGAGGATTGGCGAATGTATGTTTACATAGCCATCTGTGGATCCGCCATCCCACTTGGCCCTTGTGTGGCATTATCACCACGCTGTATACGAACACACATAAACAAACAAACACACGGGCAGAAAGGGCCCCAAAAATGAATAAGCATAAGTTTCATTGTAATGTAGTATTCGAATGTCTGACTTAGTTTTTGTTTTTTAAGTTTTACTTTTTCCCCCCTCTTCTCTGTCCGTCCGCTTGCTTCTCTCTTCATTCTTATTTTCTTTACGTTTTTGGGGTTTCTTTTTTTGTTTTTGTTTTTCTCTGTTTGTTTTTCTCGTTTTTTGCTGTTGTTGCTGTGCTGCTTTGGTTTTGTTGTTTGTTTTTTCTTTTTTCTTTTGAGTCTATCTATATATTTTGATGCCTTCCTCTTTGTTAGTAGTAGGAATTCTATAATGTGGAAGTGGCAGCCAGCAGAGACTGGCGGCGTTGGCGATACTGAGACAGTGGTGGTGGTGATGTCGATACCGAGGCAGTGGTGGCGGTGATGCGACCGTATTACTGTAGTGATGGTGCTGTAGCGGTGGCAGCAGCAGTGAAGGAGTCAAGGGGTGGTGGCGGCGGTGATGGGATAGTGGTGGTAATGATGGCCGTAGTGAGCGGTGGCGGTGAAGGTGAAAATGCTGTTGTGTTTAGTGTACACAGATGATGGGGTGGGTGGTGTATCTAGTTTCTGGTGTTGGTGAGTTTAGCTGTCCTATATAGTGTAGCCAGAGGAGAGGAGGGGGGGGGCGTTCTTCTTCTTCCATTTATAGCCATTTTTTTTTTGGATATACAGTGTACAATACAAAGTTGAATATTTGAATATTTGAGCCTTATAACAATATATTTTGGGTCCGAATTTTTTGGGGCTCAAGCCGGGTGCTTTACGTAGCATTTGTACTAAGAGTTGTTATTTCACAAATGATTTAAATATGTTAAAAATTCAAAACTTACGGGAGCGATTTCATGACCTCCGTCACCTCGTGCGTCTTCTTCCCTATTATTATTATTATTATTATTGTTATTATTATTATTATTATTATTATTATTATTATTATTATTATTATTATTATTATTATTATTACAGTTGTATTTATCTTGCTTTATGTTCATACGAGTTATCACCAAGTCACAAGCAGTGACCTCAAGAGACAACAAGGTCCGCCATGTTCAAGAAAGAACATACATACTCACACATGCATCTTTAGTGTTTAGACTTGTGATGTACTTATATTGACAGAATCTTCCTTAGTATATGGGCAGTTCCCATTAGTACTATCTTTTGTATTTCTCCTATACGCGGGTTTCCTGGGATTTGCGATAAGTAATCACTAGACCCCTTAGGTATCATTCCCAGAGCGCCTACAACCACTGGTATTGTTTTAGTTCTCAATGTCCACATTTTTCCAATTTCTATCTCCAAGTCCTTATACTTGCTCAATTTTTCAAATGTTTTTATAGATACATCCTTGTCTATTGGAACAGACATATCAATTAGCAGGCATACCCTCTTTTGAAAGTCTTTCAATATTATATCAGGTCTGTTTGCATCTATTTTTCGGTCTGTTTGGATGCTAAAGTTCCACAAGATTTGAGATGTGATCTTTTTCAAGTATGGGAGGTGGTTGATGCTCCCACCAATTCTTTTGAAGGGGCAGGTCAAAATGCTTACACATTATCCAATGTATGTATTGTGCAGCTCTGTCATGCCTGTTTAGGTATTCGGTTGGAGCTATAGGACTGCACATTGAAATTATATGGTCAATGGTCTCTGGTTGTTTTTTGCATACACGGCATAATGGGCTGCATCCATTTTTTATTATGTTGGCTTGGTAATTTTTTGTTGGCAGATACTGATCTTGTGCTGATATAATCAGTCCTTCAGTCTCCGATTTCAGTCCAGAGGATGCCAACCACTGATGGGTTAAAGTTTTGTCAACATCAGGATTGTTAGCTCGCTCTGGGTATTTTCCATACAGAGGCTTTTCTTGCCATTTCTTAGCCAGTTTCTGTAGCAGTTCTTTCTTTGCAGTTACTTTTACCTGCTTTGCTTTTTCTGTGTTTTCCATTTCAGCAGTAAATGGGACTTCTGAAATTTGTAGTCCATTACTGTATCTTTGTGCATCTTTTGTAATGGAATATGATCTTTTGATGCTTTCGTGTTTCAAAACGAGTTTGATCATCCAATCATGTGATTCCCTTAGATATGTAGATAATCCAATTGTTGCAGTTTTCAACGCAATGTCTAACTGGATTAACCCACGTGCTCCTTCTTTCCTAGGGAGATATATTCTATCTATATCTGCCTTAGGGTGATGCATTCTGTGCATGGTTAAGAATTTTCGAATTTTTGTATCGAGCCTACGGATCTCTGTGCTTGACCAGTTGATGACATTGTAACTGTAGGTTACTACTGGTATGGCAAGCAGGTTTATGGCATCGATCCTATTCCTAGCATTCAATTCCGTTCTTAAGATTGCTCTTACTCTTCGGTAACATTCCTTCCTTATCCTTTCCCTCATTGTCGAGTGCTTCATTCCGTCTCCTTCACAAACACCTAGATATTTGTAAGTTTTTTCTTGATCAAGTTCTCTTATCACGTTCCCCCGATCAAGATTAATGTCTGAACTCTTCAGCAGCTTTCCTCTGGTGAACGTTGCTTTGGCGCATTTATCTAGTCCAAACTCCATTTTAATGTCATCACTGAACCTCTTCACAGTGGATAATAGCCCTTGCAATTGTTCATCATTTTTTGCAAATAGTTTCAGGTCATCCATGTAGAACAGGTGATTAATGGTTTTGTCATAGACTTTATATCCATGTTTTGTTTCGTTGAGCATTTTACTTAATGGTATAAGTGCGATGCAGAATAAAAGCGGTGATAAAGAGTCACCCTGAAAAATTCTACAATTAATATTAACTTCTCCAGCTTCCAGTGATTTTGTTTCACTATTCAAAAGGAGTGTCGTTTTCCATGTCTTCATACTGAATGACAAAAACTTCCTGACAACGGGGATATTTTGAAAATCTCTAAACATTTTTCAATCCAACTGTGTGGCAAACTATCGAATGCTTTTTTATAATCTATCCAAGCAATCGATAGATTTTTGTGTCTATTATGACAATCTTCCAGTATCATTTTGTTAACCAGAAGCTGATCCTTACAGCCATATGAGCCTCGTTTACACCCCTTCTGCTCAATGGGAAATAGGTCATCTGTTATCAGGTGGTCATATGTGTATTCAGTTAGGACTGATGTTAAAATTTTATACATTGTGGTCAAGCAAGTTATCGGTCTGTAATTTTGGGGATTTTTTGTCTCATCATTCTTCGGAAGCAGGAGTGTAATGCCGTTAACTCGCCATGAAGGTATCTTTTCTGGCTCCTTAACTATTTCATTGTAAAGTTGGGCTAACAGGTCATGAGACTCTGTGAAGGCATTTATCCAAAAGTTTTGTATTTTGTCTTTTCCTGGGGATTTCCATTTGCTGGTTTTTCTTAGAGCCAAGCGCAACTGTTCAACTGTTATATTTTCCGATGTTTGTTCCTCAAGGTGAGCTGTATCTTTCATTTGTCTGTCTATCCTATGTTATGAACTTTTTCTTCGGCCCATATCTTTTCCCAGAATTCTTGCACTTCCTCCTTGGGTGGTATTGATTTAGCAGTTATTGTTGACTTACCAATTTTTCTGTAGAAGTTTCTTTGGTTGTTTTTGAACATATTATTGTCCTTATAGAATCTAGATCGTTTTTCAAAGCGCCTTATACAAGCAGCTTTGGCCGACACTTTTTGCTTGATTATTTCTATCAGCATGTCTATGTCACATGTTGATTTTATACTGTACTTTCTTTTCAATTTTCTAAGTTTAGTTTGTTTAACATGTTCACCTACTTTATAGTTTGTTAAAATTTCTATGTCATATCGGAGAAGGTTTATTTGGCGATTGATGTTCTCTTGCCAAGTAGATTTCTTGTGGGAATTCCTTTGTTTTTCATCTTCACTCCACATAAGTGAGTGGTGACTTTAGCCGATGCATAATAGAGATGATTTAAATCAGTAATGTTTAGTTTGTTTGTGATGATAATGTTTTTGAGAATTATGTTAGTCTTGTGTATTATCTTTTGGTTCTGTTTGGAGTTCTGGATCTTAGGGCTGCGAGCCACCTCCCCACAATGTCATGGTGTATCTAACTTTTCTTTTAGGTCTTACTACGGCTGATTTCTTCCAGAGAGAAAGAAAGAGATGGAAAAAGGCAGAGAAAATTCATCCCCGGAGGAATAATAAAAAATGTTTACACGGCATATTTATTTTTTGAAATCTAAAGCTACCGATCCAAAATCAGTAATTCCCGAAAACTTTCAAATATATGCTGTTCTAGCATGAATATTATGCTATGGGGCAGCTGTCCACAAAGTAAGATATACTTGCATATCCCTGCTCATATAAACACATAAATACATGCATACATACATTACAGTTGATATTTTTTTTATTAAAGCGTTTTCATATTATATATATACATATATATATATATATATATATATATATATATATATATATATATATATATATATATATATATATATATATATATAGTGACGAAACATAAGTCAATTGCATGAACTCATAATCCTTTATTTACTGCTTTATTTGTATGAGATTGTAAATAAGACAAAAGTATTAGAACAGGGGGAAATAACTCACCGAACGCAATAGTAAATAGACCGTTTTGGGGCCTCAGGGATCACATTTTTCAAGTTAGAGATTTGAAATCTCGTCTATTTGCTTCCTTGGCACATTTTACATAGGTGTGTAAATGTTCATATCCGTCCGACCACGTCTACTACAATTTAACCGTGCACAATTGAATTTCAACCACCACACATTTCACAAATATATATTATATATATATATATGTGTGTGTGTGTGTGTGTATCCCGTGTTTAATCGGGAGTAAGCACATTAAGTAAGGTACTCAATAGACAATAAAGTAAATAATGATTAATATAGAAATGGCTTCTACAGGACTAGAACTGTTTCATGAAATTATCAGTACTGTATATATATATATATGTGTGTGTGCATGTGTGTGTGGAAATGTCCGTAGGGGTGAGAAAGAAACAAGGAAAACAGTGCTCAATCGGGAAGAGAACTAATATAATCTATTATTTATCTACGTTCATACAATATTGATATATATATATATATATATATATATATATATATATATATATATATATATATATACATATATATATATATATATATACATATACATATATATATATATACATATACATATATATACATATACATATACATACATGTACATATATATACATTATACACATATACTCATTATTAATACATATTAACTCTTTATTCGCATATATCATCAATTCAACCAATATACAAACTTTAACTTCACATTATTTTTCTCAAATCCTTCTACACACAAACCTTAATAATTTTTCTCTTCGTTAATTTTGAAATTGCCACAATACATACATTTCTTTTTTTGACGTTAGAATATTCATCCACAATTATTATTTTTTTCTCTCTATCTTCATACATAATTTCCCTTCGTTAATTTTCAAATTCCTTTAATTTATACATTATCTTCCAACGGTTCCCAACCTCTCTATGTTAAAACAATATATCTTTTTCTCAGTTATAAAAACTATCTCTTTCTCTCTATCACCCACCTCTCCCTCTCCACCTTCACTCTCATCTCCTACCCCTTTTTTCATCCTTTCCACCACCCCCCTCCCTAAATAAAATATTTTTTCCTCGCACATATCCTCCCTTCGTTAATTTTCAAACTTTTTAATTTATACAGTATCTTCCAACGGTTTTCAACCTCTCTATGTAAAAAATATATCTCCTCTCAGTTATAAAAACTATCTCTTTCTCTCTATCACCCATCTCTCCCTCTCATCTCCTTCCCTTTTCATCCTTTCCAACCCCCCCACTCTCTAAATAAAATATTTTTTTCCCAATATCACACATCAATCTAAAACCACTTTTCATATGTTGATTTAAAACTACACTATCCACAAGTGTTTTTTAGCCTTCATATCATGTTCTCCTGTTTTATCTGATGAAAACACAAATATTATTGCATGATGATGTTTGTTTTTGAAATGCGCATAATAAAATACATTGAACTCCTTTAACCATCTTTTGATCTTATATTATATATATATATATATATATATATATATATATATATATATATATATGTGTGTGTGTGTGTGTGTGTGTGTGTATGTGTGTGTGGTGTGTGTGTATTTTCCAAGTTCTTAATTTCAACAAAACCCTTCTTAACAGTAGAAATGAACGAACTATTTTTTGCCGGCACAAATCACCATCGAAATCCGAGAACTTAAGACCAGCTTACTTCCATTTTCTATTCCTTATCCCTCTTATACCATTAGAATCTATTACGATATCACATTATCAGCACCATCGTCACCTTTATAATTAGCAAAGAACAACATCAGGACCTTTTGTATTTACATTATTATTTTATACACCTCTATCTTTCACCATTTGTCTTTGCATTTCTCTACTTAAACCTATTTCATCTCGATCATTTTATCTTATCATGTAATACATCTTTAACTAGTTAATTGACTTATCAAAATATCCAATACACACATAAATATATCCAATATTATAATATTTTCAACTTTACACCTATCCATATTTAATAATCATCAATAACTATTCGCAATAACATTAACAACATTAATACTACTCTTATTCGTCTTTTCAACGCATTTATTTATTCTCATCTCTACGTTTCAGATATTATACCATTTTATATAACAATAGATGTAAATTGTTTATTTACTCATCTATCTGTTTATTTATTTATCTATCTTTTTATTTATGTATTTATATATTTATTTATTTATTTATTTATTTGTTTCTATGCTTAAATCTCTATTTTTACTTGCTTTCATTCTTGTATTCACGTATATTCGTCTGTCTGTTTATCTTCCTTCTTCTCTCATTCATCAACAATTACTCATCCGGTTAATTCTCCTGTCTTCCACATGATGTCTCCACCTGCTTTTCTTTTTCCTTCTTCATATTTCTCTATCTCTTCTCTTTTTCCTTATTCATCCTTCTTTTTCTTCTCTACCTTTACTACATCTACCCCCCCCCCCCCTTTCTTTCTATCTGTATTATTATTATTAATATTATCTTTATTTTGATTTGATAGTTTGATTTCGTAATTTTGCCGGTTATGCATTTAACTGTATTTTCGTTTTCTCTTTCGTCTTTCTTTTTCCCCCTTCTTTCCATCTGTCCTCCTTCCTTTATTTTTCTCTATATCTTTATTCTTAATATCATTATTGATGTGATAATTTCAATTCATAAATTTACCGTTACGCATATATTTTGTATTTTTTCTCAGTTCTCTGACGAAATGATAAAGGTTGCATGTATTTTAAATTGAGTGTCATTGCGTTCAGTGTTTAGCAATTTTTAGACAACTCTATGATAGAAACAATTGTTAGACTGTAAATAAATGTCCTTGTTTGTACTGTTAACCGTGTTATTCTTCACTTTTTCAATTTTATTACTCCAAGATATACTTACATAGGATACAAGTGAAGTCATAAACTCGTCATCCACGTAAACCTCTTGTTGAGTCACACAGCACCGTACGCTTAAACTATCCATGATAAGTAGTTTTCGCAGCCTCTTATCGGATTACCTTTAACGATATATTGTTATCCTCTATATATATATATATGTATATTTGTGTGTGCGTATGCATATGTATGCATATGTATGCGTCGGTGCATACCTATGCACTGGCCTAAATCTTAACTATTAATACTTACTTTTACGATTTTAATAACCTCTGTTATGTCATAAACAACTTTATTTACATTCCTCTTAAACTCTGGAGCTGAGAATCATTCGGTTATTCTAAATAGAAATGTGTCCAATGACTCCATTTATACCACTAGCTGACGTACCCAGCTTCGCCCGGGTAAACAGATGATAAGAGAAGACAGGTAAAAGAGAAAATGTCTGTATTGGATGTTTGTCTGGTTACAGTATGAGGCGAGTCGGTGGTGTCTGTGTGATACCAAAAACAGGAAAAAAAATCTTCCAGATATACCAGATTCTTCGTGGTACCGTTTGTGCATAGTATATGAACAATTCTAGGTGCTCCCACCTAGAAAAGTGACCTCTAGGAGATGGTTCATTTTCTGCCTGACTGTAAAACGTGTATCCTTGCATAGACGTGGTTGTTCCAAAGGATGATGGAAGTTCCAATCTTTTATATTATATGTAGATATAGATATAGATAATTAATATAGTTGCTCCCATTAATTAATATAATTGAGTTGGGAGGAGTCGTTTGAAACCTATGAACCAATAATTATCGAGAATTATGACACAGGGAATAATGACATTGTTGAAATTAATATATAGATAAACGTGTTTTTGTCTTTGCAAGAAATTGTTCTGATTGCTCCACGTATCGACGTCATTTTCCCTTTATTGCCAGGGAACGTCTTCACGAACCAAAGTATCGTCTACGGTTGTAAAGGTTTTCGAAATACTTCCTTCTGCGTCCACAGATTGATTTCTTTTTTTTCATGGTTTCATAAAATCCTGTTAAGAGTGAAAGTAGCGATTCTTTGCTTAAACATCAGATTAAAGTTTAAGCAAAGAATCGCTGCTTTCACCCTTAACGGGATCTTCTGAAATTAAAAAAATCAATCTGTGAACGCAGAAGTAAATATTTCGAAACACGTTACAACTGAAGGAAAACAAGAAGACGATACTTTGGTTCGTGAAGACATTCCCTGGTAATGAACGGAAAAAAGCGAAGATAATACGACATTATGTGGTACGGTGAGAACAATTACACGCACAGACAAAACCACGTTTATGGTATAAATAGAGTCATTAGACTAATATTCTATTTAGGAAACCGAATGATTCTCGGCTTCGGAGTTAAGAATAAAGTAAATAAGTTAGTTGAACGAAAATGACAGAGGTTATTATAGGCATAAATGAAATAATAATTAAATATATACATACACACATCTTTTTGCATACGTGAAAATACACGCTATACATACATATACATGCACGTACACATAAACACGCGCACATCTACGTAAACCCGGCGCGACACATATACCCAAACCCCATGTACACATATACACGATATGCATACGTGCAAACACACATACACACTCATACATACCCATATATACACATATACATACATATATGTGTATATAAAAAAATAGCAACATACATATATATATATATACACACATATACACTCACCCGCATATACAAACATACATATATATATATATATATATAGAGAGAGAGAGAGAGAGAGAGAGAGAGAGAGAGAGAGAGAGAGAGAGAGAGAGAAGAGAGAGAGAGAGGGGGGGGGGTAGAGAGGGGGTGGGGATAGAGAGGGGTGGGGAGAGAGGGG
>OZ024741.1:328669839-328694839 GCA_964016885.1 Eledone cirrhosa
CACGCTTTGAGCAATTATCTTAATATGTACGCTCACACACACACCCACTCACACACACACACACACAAACAAACACACACACACACACACACACACACATACATATATATATATATATATATATATATATATATATAGGAGGAGGTTATAGTTCACTTGAAGCATTGTGTAATGAGGTATAAACGTTTGTACATGTATAATAAAGCCAAAACAATGCAGGTATGGACATAGAATAAAGAATGCAAATGCAAAAGATATTGTTGACAATTAGTCTTTTATCTTAGATTTATTAAATGTCCTTAATTATTATGGTGACTTGGCAAGCTATTTAGAACAGTGGTTTAACCGCTTTACTTCCCTCCGAAGAAGAGATATTATCTCGAAAATTAAGGACATTTAAATAAATCTAAGGTAAAAGACTAATTGTCAACAATATCTTTTACATTTGGATTCTTTATTCTATGTCCATACCTGCATTGTTTTGGCTTTATTATACATATACAAACGTTTATATATATATATATATATATATATATATATATATATATACAATATTTGCATTGCTTTATTGTGCTACAATAAAACTCACCTCCTACATATATATATATATATATATATATATAAATATATATATAGGAACAAATATGACCCCGACGGCAGAGATCAAGCCGTTTCGACGGCTATTCCTGGACTAAGAATTTTTAGCCTGGTAAATAAATAGCCGAACTTCTCAGGGGGTATTTCCTTATATGGGAAGATCGTAATTGTCAAGTGGATTGGTCAGAAATTGTAAAGACAGATAAATCTATCATGACATTTGGTGTGAGGTAGGGGTGGCTGAACTTGCCGGTAGAACAAAGTGTGAGTGGGGGAAATCCAGTCAGGCGTTGAAAGTGAAATCTATACAGCAGATTCTAAGGATAGTATATAAAAGGTCGAAAAAAGTGTACTGGAGAAGAGGAGGGGGTTGAAAGAATAGGTAAATCGAAAGGGAGTAAAAAAAAACCATTATAAAAATAAGGAAATAAATATATAAAAACAATTTCTGGTTACTACTCCATTTCTACAATCACCAAATTTCTCATTGGTATTGCTAAGCTATAGAAAATTTAATAGGTGGAGAATGGAAAAAATACTAAAAACGAGATTGTAGTGAAAGAAGTTTATAAAGCCGGGTTTACAGGCGGTCTAACACCGCTGCTATAGATAGTTAGTAATCAGCCAATGCTATCTTACAATGACAGGTTAATAAGTTGAGAACAAAAATACTAAAATACTACGACAAAATACTAATACAAAATACTAATAGACAAATACTAATACAAAAATACTAATACAAAAATACCACTAAGAAATTTAGAAACCATAGAAATGGAGCAGCAACCAGAAAGAAAAAAATGTACTGGGTTCTAACACATCTGCTATAAAAAGCGTAATCCGCCAAATATATCTCAAAATTAGGGGGGAGGTGTACTGAGGCTACAGAGGTACGATGGGCTGCATCGAAGTAGGCGAAAGGTGAAAAAAAGACGGAGATCTGGGATGGAAGGACTAGGAAGAGAAGGGGGGAAGAAGGAGACATAGAGGAAAAGATGAAAAAAAGTTACGTCTACCTTTGTAAGCAGGGATTTCCCCTTACAAAATCGGCAAGTGGGGGTATCAGCCATTGTCTACCCCCGGGGTCATTATTGGGTTTGAGGGCGAGGTAAGTCCTACGCAATCTGTGTTTGCATGCGGTTACCAGTTCGCCTTTCTTGTTTAGGAGTTGGTGTTTCGAAAACAGCATTTGTAATGCTTCCTCCGAGCAAAAGTTACACGGACGGCTCAGCGGACAAACGAGATATGCGGAGGGAGATGTTTATGACCAGGTTATTGGTGATGTTTCTAGGATGGTTCGAGCGGCGGTGGATGTAATGCAGGTTGTCGTTTGATTTCCTGTATGGGTAGTACAGATCATTATCGAGGTTAAGTGTAACGTCCAGGAAGTTTACACGGGTTAGGGACGTTTGTAGGGTTATTTTAATGTGGAAGCAGCAACATTTTAACTTTCGAAAAATTACCTATTGCTAAAGCCATCCTAATATGTATATATATATATATATATATATATATATATATATATATATATATATATATATATATATATATATATATATATATATATATATATATATATATATATATATATGTATATATATATGTATATATATATATATATATATATATATATATATATATATATATATATATATATATATATATATATATGAAACAAAATGAAAACGAAATTTCATTTCTCACTCTTAGTATGGCACTTACTTAAATGTAAGTATGCATGTATACGTACATACATATATGTATACAGACGTACAGTAGCATGCACATATATATATATATATACATATATACATACATATGCATACAGGTACACATACATATATGCACGTATCAGTTTAGCGGCGCTAACGTCGCTTTGTTCGTTTGTAAACAAACTGAACAGCCTGAATTTATGCCATACGGTGTTAAGGCAACCACGTCACCTTTTTGTTCAACACTGACACAGGAACGATGTACTAGTTTCAAGCTTGTTAGCTATCATCAGCACCGTTTACCCATCTGCCAGATAGTTGAACGTTCGAAAGTATATACTTTCCTTATGAAAATTAACGGCTGAGCAGCCTAATTTGCATATTGAGTGAGTTAAATCGGTCAGGCATACCGAAAACGATAAATTGAAACAAAATGAAAACGAAATTTCATTTCTCACTCTTAGTATGGCACTTACTTAAATGTAAGTATGCATGTATACGTACATACATATATGTATACAGACGTACAGTAGCATGCACATATATATATATATATACATATATACATACATATGCATACAGGTACACATACATATATGCACGTATCAGTTTAGCGGCGCTAACGTCGCTTTGTTCGTTTGTAAACAAACTGAACAGCCTGAATTTATGCCATACGGTGTTAAGGCAACCACGTCACCTTTTTGTTCAACACTGACACAGGAACGATGTACTAGTTTCAAGCTTGTTAGCTATCATCAGCACCGTTTACCCATCTGCCAGATAGTTGAACGTTCGAAAGTATATACTTTCCTTATGAAAATTAACGGCTGAGCAGCCTAATTTGCATATTGAGTGAGTTAAATCGGTCAGGCATACCGAAAACGATAAATTGAAACAAAATGAAAACGAAATTTCATTTCTCACTCTTAGTATGGCACTTACTTAAATGTAAGTATGCATGTATACGTACATACATATATGTATACAGACGTACAGTAGCATGCACATATATATATATATATACATATATACATACATATGCATACAGGTACACATACATATATGCACGTATCAGTTTAGCGGCGCTAACGTCGCTTTGTTCGTTTGTAAACAAACTGAACAGCCTGAATTTATGCCATACGGTGTTAAGGCAACCACGTCACCTTTTTGTTCAACACTGACACAGGAACGATGTACTAGTTTCAAGCTTGTTAGCTATCATCAGCACCGTTTACCCATCTGCCAGATAGTTGAACGTTCGAAAGTATATACTTTCCTTATGAAAATTAACGGCTGAGCAGCCTAATTTGCATATTGAGTGAGTTAAATCGGTCAGGCATACCGAAAACGATAAATTGAAACAAAATGAAAACGAAATTTCATTTCTCACTCTTAGTATGGCACTTACTTAAATGTAAGTATGCATGTATACGTACATACATATATGTATACAGACGTACAGTAGCATGCACATATATATATATATATACATATATACATACATATGCATACAGGTACACATACATATATGCACGTATCAGTTTAGCGGCGCTAACGTCGCTTTGTTCGTTTGTAAACAAACTGAACAGCCTGAATTTATGCCATACGGTGTTAAGGCAACCACGTCACCTTTTTGTTCAACACTGACACAGGAACGATGTACTAGTTTCAAGCTTGTTAGCTATCATCAGCACCGTTTACCCATCTGCCAGATAGTTGAACGTTCGAAAGTATATACTTTCCTTATGAAAATTAACGGCTGAGCAGCCTAATTTGCATATTGAGTGAGTTAAATCGGTCAGGCATACCGAAAACGATAAATTGAAACAAAATGAAAACGAAATTTCATTTCTCACTCTTAGTATGGCACTTACTTAAATGTAAGTATGCATGTATACGTACATACATATATGTATACAGACGTACAGTAGCATGCACATATATATATATATATACATATATACATACATATGCATACAGGTACACATACATATATGCACGTATCAGTTTAGCGGCGCTAACGTCGCTTTGTTCGTTTGTAAACAAACTGAACAGCCTGAATTTATGCCATACGGTGTTAAGGCAACCACGTCACCTTTTTGTTCAACACTGACACAGGAACGATGTACTAGTTTCAAGCTTGTTAGCTATCATCAGCACCGTTTACCCATCTGCCAGATAGTTGAACGTTCGAAAGTATATACTTTCCTTATGAAAATTAACGGCTGAGCAGCCTAATTTGCATATTGAGTGAGTTAAATCGGTCAGGCATACCGAAAACGATAAATTGAAACAAAATGAAAACGAAATTTCATTTCTCACTCTTAGTATGGCACTTACTTAAATGTAAGTATGCATGTATACGTACATACATATATGTATACAGACGTACAGTAGCATGCACATATATATATATATATACATATATACATACATATGCATACAGGTACACATACATATATGCACGTATCAGTTTAGCGGCGCTAACGTCGCTTTGTTCGTTTGTAAACAAACTGAACAGCCTGAATTTATGCCATACGGTGTTAAGGCAACCACGTCACCTTTTTGTTCAACACTGACACAGGAACGATGTACTAGTTTCAAGCTTGTTAGCTATCATCAGCACCGTTTACCCATCTGCCAGATAGTTGAACGTTCGAAAGTATATACTTTCCTTATGAAAATTAACGGCTGAGCAGCCTAATTTGCATATTGAGTGAGTTAAATCGGTCAGGCATACCGAAAACGATAAATTGAAACAAAATGAAAACGAAATTTCATTTCTCACTCTTAGTATGGCACTTACTTAAATGTAAGTATGCATGTATACGTACATACATATATGTATACAGACGTACAGTAGCATGCACATATATATATATATATACATATATACATACATATGCATACAGGTACACATACATATATGCACGTATCAGTTTAGCGGCGCTAACGTCGCTTTGTTCGTTTGTAAACAAACTGAACAGCCTGAATTTATGCCATACGGTGTTAAGGCAACCACGTCACCTTTTTGTTCAACACTGACACAGGAACGATGTACTAGTTTCAAGCTTGTTAGCTATCATCAGCACCGTTTACCCATCTGCCAGATAGTTGAACGTTCGAAAGTATATACTTTCCTTATGAAAATTAACGGCTGAGCAGCCTAATTTGCATATTGAGTGAGTTAAATCGGTCAGGCATACCGAAAACGATAAATTGAAACAAAATGAAAACGAAATTTCATTTCTCACTCTTAGTATGGCACTTACTTAAATGTAAGTATGCATGTATACGTACATACATATATGTATACAGACGTACAGTAGCATGCACATATATATATATATATACATATATACATACATATGCATACAGGTACACATACATATATGCACGTATCAGTTTAGCGGCGCTAACGTCGCTTTGTTCGTTTGTAAACAAACTGAACAGCCTGAATTTATATATATGTGCATGCTACTGTACGTCTGTATACATATATGTATGTACGTATACATGCATACTTACATTTATATATATATGTATATATATATAAATTGAAACAAAATGAAAACGAAATTTCATTTCTCACTCTTACAAACGAACAAAGCGACGTTAGCGCCGCTAAACTGATACGTGCATATATGTATGTGTACCTGTATGCATATGTATGTATATATGTATATATATATATGTGCATGCTACTGTACGTCTGTATACATATATGTATGTACGTATACATGCATACTTACATTTATATATATATATATATATATATATATATATATATATATATATATATATATATATATATATATATATGTATATATATATATATATATATATATATATATATATATATATATATATATATATATATATATATATATATATATGTATATATATATATATATATATATATATATATATATATATACATAGGAGGAAGTTATAGTTCACTTGAAGCATTGTGTAATGAGGTATAATCGTTTGTATATGTATAATAAAGCCAAAACAATGCACACTTGGCAAGCTATTTAGAACACTGGTTTAAACGCTTTACTTCCCTCCGAAGAAGAGATATTATCTTGAAAATTAAGGACATTTAAATAAATCTAAGGTAAAAGACTAATTGTCAACAATATCTTTTGCATTTGCATTCTCTATTCTATGTCCATACCTGCATTGTTTTGGCTTTATTATACATATACAAACGTTTATATATATCTATATATATATATATATATATATATATATATATATATATATATATATATATATATATATATATATATATATATATATATATATATATATATTAGGATGGCCTTAGCAATAGGTAATTTTCCGAAAGTTAAAATGTTGCTGCTTCCACGCACTAATATTGTGTCAATTAACATAAAAATGGGGTGTGCAAAATTTCAGCTCAATCGGATAACTGTTAGGCGACCCTCAAACGCATTGAAGTTGGAACATAGTATAAGCAACGATTAATTCTGTTCAAAAGCGGTATTCTGTTCCCTAACTCGACCATTTTCTTTTTTCTTCTTAGAGAAATTTATGTGGACACATCCAGGCAACCCCAGCAAATGATTAAAAATGTTCTGAATCAAATTTACCAATAGTTAATTTGATAAATTCCTGAAATAACATGAACAATTTAAGAAATATTAGGTTTTCTTAAGAAAGCAGACAACTTCTATAAGAGAAACGCATTTTTATTTACAACAATAATTTCTATAGAATCAAAAACATAACGTGAACACTGAATACTGAATATTGAACAATGTTTTTGCGGAATGGCAGTATCGGTAGAGGGTCGGACGCCTTGCTTTGCAGCATAGGGTTACGATCTGAGTTCAAATCCCGCCGAGTTAACTTTGCCTTTCATCCTTACAGGGTCGATAAAATAAAGTACCAGTAATACACTGGAATAATTGCTGGCCTTGTTCCAAAAGTAGAAACAATTATTTTTGCATAAGAGGGCATTTAGTGGAAGTTGGGTATGTTTTATCGTTTTCGTTAACGATCTGTAAAACAAATTGTTTCTCAGTTTCATCTTTTGTGAGAATATTATTGTAATCCTGAATGAGTTTGACACCTCTTTCTGCACCTTCCTCCGCTACCCCCCCCCCCTGCCTCCCTGCCTCCCTCACCTTTTTTCTCATTCCTCTCCTTGCTCTCCTTTTCTCATTGTTCTCCTTGCTCTCCCTTTTTCGTTGCTTTCCTTGCTCCCCTTTTCTCATTGCTCTCCTTGCTCTCCCTTTCTCACTGCTCTCCTTGCTCTCCTTTTCTCATTGCTCTCCTTGCTCTCCTTTTCCCATTGCTCTCCTTGCTCTCCTTTTCTCACTGCTCTCCTTGCTCTCCTTTTCTCCTTGCTCTCCTTGCTCTCCTTTTCTCATTGCTCTCATTGCTCTCCTTGTTCTTCCTTTCTCATTGCTCTCCTTGCTCTCATTTTCTCATTGCTCTCCTTGCTCTCCCTTTCTCACTGCTCTCCTTGCTCTCTTTTTCTCGTTGCTCTCCTTGGTCTCCTTTTCTCATTGCTCTCCTTGTTCTCCTTTTCTCACTGCTCTCCTTGCTCTCCTTTTCTCCTTGCTCTCCTTGCTCTCCTTTTCTCATTGCTGTCATTGCTCTCCTTGTTCTTCTTTTCTCATTGCTCTCCTTGCTCTCATTTTCTCATTGCTCTCCTTGCTCTCCCTTTCTCACTGCTCTCCTTGCTCTCTTTTTCTCATTGCTCTCATTGGTCTCCTTTTCTAATGACTCTCCTTGCTCTCCTTTTCTCACTGCTCTCCTTGCTCTCCTTTTCTCCTTGCTCTCCTTGCTCTCCTTTTCTCATTGCTCTCATTGCTCTCCTTGTTCTCCTTTTCTCATTGCTCTCCGTGCTCTCATGTTCTCCTTGCTCTCCATGCTCTCCATTTCTCCTTGATCTCCTTGCTCTCCATTTATCATTGCTTTTCTTGCTCTCCTTTCCTCCTAAATCTCCTTTTCTCCTTACTCTACATTTCTCATTGTATCTATGTACTTGTTTATATACAAATACATTGAGAAAAGGGGTGCTAGGAAAAATGTGAAAGCAAGGATAGTAATAGATATATAGTAAAAGATATATATATATACACATACATATATATATATATTTATATACATATATATATATATATATATATATATATATATATATATATATATATAATAATAATATATATATATATGTATATATATATGTGTGTGTATTTATATATATATATATATGTGTATGTGTGTGTGTGTGTGTATTTATATATATGTATATAAATATATATATATATGTATGTGTGTATATATATATATATATATATATATAGATATATATATATATATATACACACATACATATATATATATACACACATACACATATACATACATATACATATATATATATTACTCAATACTGACTAGTCATTTCTCTCACTTGTCAACCACATGCGGATATATATATATATATATATATATATATATATATATATATATATATATATTGTAGGGTGGCTCTTAACAATAGGTAATTTTCTGAAAGTTAAAGTGTTGCTGCTCCCACAAGAGAAAAATAGGTATTTTCCCTATACCTGTGCTCTGTCCCCAGCTTTGCAAGTTGACTTCCCCATTATACTTATTGTCCTTCTAATACGAAGAATATGTCTGAACAAGTTTTTAATTTAAGAGAAAATTATATAAGAGATAAAACAATTTTATCTGAAAGAATAACTTTCCGGGTGAAAACTTCAAAATTTCGCGGTCGATGAGGGTCGCCTTGCAATTCTCTGCTTGAGCAAAAATTGTGCATACATTGGTCTTTTTTTAAGTGGAACAAGATAAGGTGATGGGAGCTAAACTTAGAAAGTTGAAAAATAAGGCCCACCCTAATATATATACATATAAAACGAAAAACAATTTTTTAAGTAAGCTTAGAAAATTATATTCTTTTAAATAAAATTCAAAATACAGACGAAAGATACAGAACTCCAGGATCATCGGTTGTTGGTGTGGACTTTGGCAGTTTCGACCTCTACTGACGGAACTGCTAGTACTGCTAGTATATTTGAAATTTCTAATATAGCTGTTTCTTTTATGTAACATATCTTTTATTTGCAATATGATTTCATACTTCGTCTCCATATTCTTTTCTTACCTTGCTTGTGTTTGGGTTTTCATATCATTGATGGAATACAGTTGTAAATATTGGGGTTCTACTTCTGAAAGTGGCTGAAGTGGTTCATGGTTCAGTTCTGTGGTACATTTACTCTTTGATTTTGAAAGTGGGTATAAACCCATTGTTATGAATGACATTTACACCAAATTATGTCATTTGGAATGCATTATTGTACTTCTGGATATTTTGAAGAAAGTTTCTTGATTCAATAGTTATACCAATCAGCAGTGTCCTCAAGAGTCTGGTGATTCAAATAATAGTTTAAACTTAATCTTTTGATTTAAACAGCACAATCCAGTTGACTCACCATTCCATTTTTTAGCAGACCAATTTGGGCAAATTTTGTTCACTGAGCAAATTTGAATTACAATTTCTGAGGAATACTATTGATATGGATTGTAACTAAAATCATCAAAGTTCTACTCGGCAACCTTTTAAATCGTAAAGCTTCTGATTCATTTTGCCTATATTTCGTTGATGATTTTCTTTGTTTTGGGAGTCTTTTTTGTCATAGATTTATGGCATTTACTTCCAAATGGACTGGGGAGGGTATTATTTGCTTGCAGCTTCAAATGCAACTATTATTTATCAAAGAATTTAAAATTGATCTGTTAATGATGGATCTATGTCAAGTCAAATTTCGTTGAATGAGGACTCACTGCATTAACCTTGAGTTATTTGTCGGAAACAACAACCAAAACTAACAGAAATGAATATACAAAAAAATATTATAGGTTTCACAAGTGTTATTTTTAGTAGTGTTTCCATAAATTAAATAAAAAATCCAAAATTGAATGAGTCTGACACACATATATATATACAGAGTTATAAAAGAAACGTGGCACACACACACACACACACACACACACACACACACACACAGATATGAAGAGGATAGTGGTAAGAAACTCTTAGGAGAGCTGGACAGTGAAAGGTCTTCAGAGAAGAAGCCCCCTCACACAAGTATTTTGGCCCTTAACGTCTTACACTCTACAGGGGGCGGGCCACATCGACGTCAATTAAGCCGCATGGAGATTTTTTTGACAAGATCTAGCAGGAACTCTGCTTTGTTGCCTCTGCTTCGAAACTACATTTAGAAGATTTCTTGAGTTTGAGAAAAAAATAACAGTCCTAGTCATGGTAACGGTGAGTAGTCAACAATGTCCCCACCACTGCCACAAACATGTCTTAGAGTTTCTTCCTTTATCGTATGTTAAAATACAAACACAATGTCTTCAAACTGTATGGAGATCTTTTTTTTTTCACAAGCTAAATCTTACGTATGACACGGAGATATAAAGAATGTATGACAAAATCTGATGTAGCCAATAGAGGGAAGAGAGGAATTTGATATTAAAACAGGCGTGTGTTGTTGGTTTATGTTTATTGAACGCGTGTCGCTTACTTGTTTTAATCGTACCTCCTTTCAAGCTTGAGAGAGAGTGAAGGACGTTCAATACTCAAGCAAGCGTGTGTTTGTTACTTTAGTGTCGGTTACTAGGTTGAATGCGTTTCGCTCATTTTCTTCGCTTTCTTTATCTCAGTTTCTTTCTCTCTTCATTCATGCATTGTTAACCTACTTGCTTAGTTCGATCTTTGACTCCAAGTGCTCTATTTAATTTCACGTGTGCTTTCTCTCAAATTGTCACTTCTTCGTTCTCTCTATTTTCCGCCATATTCCATCGGAGTGAAAACAACCACCACAGATTGACAAAGAAAACCAAACATATAGAAAGAAGAATATAGGTCCAAGTGTAAGAAAACCCTATTACTGAGTCTAAAGAATTCACATACCAAGTTTGAACATTATTGGCCTACTGCTTTTTAAGTACATTGCAGACAGACAGGCAAACAGCCGAGTTATATATATATATATAGAGAGAGAGAGAAGGTAACAATATATCGTTAAAGGTAATCCGATAAGAGTTTGTAAAAACTACTTATGATGGATAGTTTAAGCGTACGGTGCTGTGTGACTCAACAAGAGGTTTACGTGGGGGATGAGTAAATGACTTCACTTGTTTTCCTATGTAAGTATATCTTGAAGTAATACAAAAAAGTGAAGAATACCATGGTCAACATTATAAACAAGGAGATTTATTTACAGTCTGACAATTGTTTCTATGATAGAGTAGTCTAAAAATAGCTAAACACAATAGCTAAATATAGTGAGACTCAATTTAAAATACATTCATCATTTCATCGGACACTGAAAATAATACAACATATATGCGTAACGGTAACTATATAGATTCAAATTACTACATCAATAATAGTATTAATAGTTAATTATTGAATAACTTCAGTTCCTTTGTATTTACATTATTATGTTATCTATTTTATTCATGTCCATTTCTCTTGCATTTCTCTACTTAAACCTACTTCATCTCGATCATTTTACCTTATTTCATCATGTAATACATCTTAAACTAGCTAATTCACTTATTAAAACATCAAATACAAGCATAAATATATCCAAGATTATAATATTTTCAACTTTACATTTATCCATTTTTAATAATCATCAATAACTATTCGCAATAACATTAACAACATTAATACCACTCTTTCTCTTCAACACACTTATTTTTTTCATCTATTCTCGTCTCTACGTTTCGTATATTATACTATTCTATATAACAATAGATGTAAATTGTTTATTTACTCATCTATCTGTTTATTTATTTATCCATCATTGTACCTGTGTATTTATTTATTTATTTATTTATTTATTTACTTACTTATTTATTTATTTATTATTATTTATTATTTATTATTATATTTTTTTGTTTCTGTGCTTAAATCTCTATTTCATATTTGCTTTAAGTCTGGTATTGTATATATTCGTCCGTCTGTTTATCTTCCTCTTTCTCTCCTCCTATCTCTGACTGTATTCCTATTTCCCTCTCTATCTCTTTCACTTCTTCCTTATTCATCCTTCTTTTTCTTCTCTACCTTCACTGCATCCACCCCACCCCCCTCTTCTTTTTTTCTTTTTCTTTCTATCCGTTTCTTTATTATTAATATTATATTTATTCTGAGGTGTTAGTTTGATTTCGTAATTTTGCCGGTTATGCATTTAACAACTTTATTTTCGTTTCCTCTTTCTCCCTCTTTTCCATCTGTCCCCCTTCCTTTATTTCGCTCTCTATATATTTATCATAAATACTATTATTGATGAAGTAATTTGAATCTATATATTTACCGTTACGCATATATGTTGTATTCTTTTCAGTGTCCGATGAAATGATGGAGTGTCAACGTATTTTAAATTGAGTCTCACTATCTTTAGTGTTTAGCAATTTTTAGACTACTCTATCATAGAAACAATTGTCAGACTGTAAATAAATCTCCTTGTTTATAATGTTGACCATGTTATTCTTCACTTTTATATATATATATATATATATATATAGAGAGAGAGAGAGAGAGAGAGAGACAGAGAGAGAGAGAGAGAGAGAGAGAGAGATGTATGTATCTATGTAACTCTGTATATACATATGTATATGTATATATATATATGTGTGTGTGTATGCAACTATCTATTTATCTATACATATATATATATATGCTGTAAATATGGTTGGTGTTAAGACAGGCATCTGGCAGTAGAAACCAACCCAAAATCAGTTCTGTTTGAGCAAGACATGATCATCTGATCTGGCTTGTCTCGCAATTGAGGCAAGGCTGAACGTTTCATAGACTGACTATGAAGAAGTGATACTCCAGATGTGTAATCTGGTATGCATTAATTTCAGTGTCGAAAAGCTATTCTTGTGTCTAAGGAACCAACATGCCACGTTTGAACAGGATTGGTCCACATGTTTTTAAGTACATTGGAGAGGCACGGACAAACACATTCGCGCTGCTGGAATTTTATGGATTAACAATTTAAGAGTTTATAGATCTCTAAGTACCTGTCAGCGTACCCTCGTAATCACATATATATACGTGTGTGTCTACCTGCGTATGTGACTATATATAATGTGTATATATATATCAATAAACATACACTTAATTATGCCTATATATATATATGTATATATATATATATATATATATATATATATATATATATACACACACACACACAAATATATATATATATATATTATTCATACACACACACACGCACACACGCACACACATACACACACATGTATGTATATATATATATATATATATATATATATATATATATATATACGCAAGTATATGCGTTCATGTGTATGTGTATTTATGCATGTGTGTGTGAGTGTCTGTATTCATCTTACATTTAATCCGTGAATCATGCGACGTTCAACTTTGCAACGGCTGTTCACCTAGAACATAAAAAACAAAAAGTTGTTTAGAATAAATTTAAATAAAGAAATATGATCATTTTGCTGAAATTGCAAGCAGTCACGTTGAAGTAGGTGACGTCGATAAATGTAATTATGACCTTGAAAAAGACTTTTAAAAATTACTGGGTATGTGTTTTTCTTTTATGTTCTTTGAGTTGTTGCCTTCATTGGATCTACCAAATCTTTATTACTTATTTTATTTACTTAATTAGTTTTAACGTCTATGTAGAGCTAGTAAGTCATGGCAGAGTTTGGAAAATATCTAGTAGTTGTTCCAGTTGAGAAACGTTAAAAAATACACTTAAAAATAAGAATTAAAAATAAATGAAATAAAACAAATATATCTTAACCCCTTTTGTGATAGAATTTCTAAGGGAATACACTTCATGTAAATTATTGAACAATTTTGAGGGATTCACTAAAATTATTGTTTATTTCAATACTAACATAGAAACTTAACACATAGTTCTCATATTTTAGATTTTAATTAAATTCGGAGCTCTTTAAAATGAGGCGTTCATAGAACAAGAGTTACTTTTGGAGGGATAATTATCAAAAGCGTTAAGCTGGTAAAATACGTGAGATGCTAAAGCAATGAATCTCTCCAGATATAGAGTATATAGGTTTTGGGAGTATACAGTTTGGAATAGGTTGAACGAGGCGACTGAACGATTTAGTGCTAGGAAAGAACGTATACAATGCCCCCAAAAGCTCCCATGGTCGTATGACTCATGCTATGAGATCTACAATGACCTTAAAGTGATGCTTGTTGTGGATAGACAATCTAGAAAGGTATAATGAACTGTGTCCTTATTTTAACAAAGTATGGTGTGATCTCTGGTACTTTGTATAATCTAGAAAGAGAAGATGCACCCAGGCATGGTGCTACCTTTAGGCTAAGTATGCATCCGCCTATAGCGCTTACATCAGTGTTATTAAAAGTTTTATAATAATATTACATATATTATAATGTCCTATAACATGATTTGGGTCGGTGACTTTCGTTGGTGTAGTAGGAATATTTAGAAATGTTCTTTGTATGGTCAGTGTTAAAAGTATGAACTTAATGTCGTTAGCTTGCCAAACGAAACTTAGAATTATTTTATATGAGAAAATGAGGGAGGAGGAGAAGCTCATTGTATTGATTGCCTAGGGCGCTATATATCAAGGAACCGATGTGGGTTCATTAATTCAACTTAATGTAGTGACGTCAAAATAAAATTCTTTACAATAATACATTCGCCTCAAAAAAACAATCGTTCGTTCTTCGCACCTGCAAATATATTTAGCTCTTTCTGATAATGTATGACGATCAATAGCTTTCTTAAAGAAATGTGTAGGTAATATAATACACTGAATTCTACAGTTTCTATGTGTGCTCCATTTCGTTTTTTTTTTTGTTTTTTTTTCACATTATGAATAGATGTTGGCAATTATTGAGAAATAAAGACTTTGTATTCATGAATCTTATCGTCATTCATATCAGATATTGATGTTTAATGTGTGATAATAACTCACAGAACAGTAGGCGTTCTGTAATATAACGATTTTGAATCTGGGAACAATAAGAATTAACCAGTATATTTTCAATAAAGTCACCTAACAGACAGGAGGAGTTTTATACAGTTGGCTTGGTTAAGCCTTTTGATACCGTATTTCAAATGATAAACATCGCCTATGTTTTTGAAATCAATTTGAAAATAATGAAGGATTTGAGAGAATTAGTAACATAACTAATTTTCCTATTATCAAGCTGGCGTTTGGAACATAACTTAATCTATACTATAAAGCTGACGGCCGTATGTAAG
Organism: Eledone cirrhosa; assembly: GCA_964016885.1. Classification (NCBI taxonomy): domain Eukaryota; kingdom Metazoa; phylum Mollusca; class Cephalopoda; order Octopoda; family Eledonidae; genus Eledone; species Eledone cirrhosa. Next base: position 328,685,492 of record OZ024741.1, read on the forward strand.
TAACAAACTTTCCGCCAAGCGGCTGGACCATACGGCACCAAATTTGCACCATTGATGTAACTTTTTCCAAGTAAGAAAGTGAGGCTATTTTTGTCTACTGAATGTTGTTAAAAGATTAAAGACATTATTTAAATATTCATTTCTTTAAAATTTCAAATGTCAACACTTCCGGTTATACGAAGTTCCTAACGTCTTCACGAACCAAAGTATCATCTTCCTGTTTTCTTTCGGTTGCAACGTTTTTCGAAATATTTACTTCTGCGTTCACAGATTGATTTTTTTAGTTTCAGAAGATCCCGTTAAGGGTGAAAGCAGCGATTCTTTGCTTAAACTTTAATCTGTTATTTACATATATATATATATATATATTCGCGTACAGATATTTTTGCATACACAAAAACAAAATATAAACAAACGTATTTATTTTACGAAAGCACAGACGGCTTATCATCATTGTTGCTGCCAATGTGCCACCCAAAAAGTCCTAGCCTCGCTGCAAGATCAGATTTTCCAGAAGAAAAAAATGTTACTAGAGCAACAGGGAGACTAAGCTTCGCGATTAACATCAACAGAGCTCAGGGTCAAACCCTAAAAGTGGCTTGCCTTCACTTGGGAAAACGATGGTCAATTGTATGTAGGATGCTCTAGGGTGAGCTAAGGAAGAGGAGACGAAGGATAGAAGGAGAAAAGAAACCTACAATGAAGGAACATCTTAAAGTTAACCCAAGCCAAATGTTGTGTATATTAACATTTCTATCTGCAGGTTCTTAGCAAGCTTACTGGCGCTTTAGTATGGTGTTCAATTCTCATATCGTTTTTGATTGATATGGTGCATATATCGCAGCTATTTATATGTTTTAAACATTAGATAACGATTGCTGGTGTATATTGTACGACAGAATTAGCTGAAAAATATTTTGAATGAACAAATAAAAGAGATATAAAAGAGAGATGATTGTTGGTTGGTTCCTTCACGTATCACACGAAAAAAACGAAAATTGACAATCGGAAAGTATTTACAGGATTGGAATAAGAGTATATCCAGGAAAGTTTATTGATACTAATTTTATAACACCAAAGAAGAAGAACGACATACCACGTATGCTAACCAACCTGACTGCTATATCTAGCAGGTTGGGAATCAACCATAAGGGATTCTCTCTGCGAGTTCGTTGTCAGTGATGATCGTGTTTCGCGGCCTATGTCTCCGATTCCAACGGTGGATTACACATACACACACGCACACGCATACGCACACACTCTCACACTCACACACATATATATATATATACACACATATATATATACACACACACACATATATACACACACACGCACACACCCACACATATATATATATACACAAACACACGCAAACATACAAACACACACACACACACACACGCGCACACAATACACACACACACTGTAAACAAGGCAATACATTCAATACAGACGTTTTCTCTTCTGCCGGTCTTCTCTTATTTGTTAACCTTGGCGAAGCTGGGTACCTCACCTAGTAATTAATAAAATGGAAGGTTTATAGATAAATATAAACACTTTATACAGTAAATAGGTTTGTATCATAAAACCAGGAATCGTATCAGATAGTTCGGTATCAATTCTTATTGGGACTGAGGGAGAGAGAAAGAGAGAGTGACAGAGAGGGAAAGAGAGGGAGCGAGAAAGATAGATAGAGAGAGGATGAGAAATAGAGAGTGAGTGAGATAGAGGACGAGAGAGAGAGAGAAGGAAAAGTGGACAGGGGGTAGCATGATTTAAACAATTCAATTCATAAAGAATCAGAATATTTGGTAAAATCGTTGATTCGTCGAAAAATGACAGGTATTTATTTTGTTTTGTTGTTTTCTGATTTGAAATCCGCTGAATGAGAGTTTCCATTTTATTCCTTGATGGGTTGATAACATATACAGTATGATACAATAACTGTCTGATTGATTCTCCGTCAGTTTCGTCGATGAGCACCCAGTTTTTCAAGCAACTAAAAGTTCAACTTGCTAATTAAAGTCTAAGTGGTTGAGTATTCCCTAGACACTTATGTTCCGATTAACGTAATTCCGAAAATCAATGAGCAGAGTGAAACAGTATGTGGCGGCTTGAGCTTTCAAATACAGGTACAATCAATACGACAGGCTTCAACACAGTTTCCGTCCACCCTATTTCCGTTTACCCAATTATATTCAAAGGCTTAGGTCCATCAGATGTTATGATACAGACACTTGTCTAATATGTGACACAATGGGGTCGAACCTGTTACCAAAATATTTCAAAACAGTCATCTTAACACAGCAATGACTGCCTCATCTCAATCTAAGAAATATGTGATGCCATCGACTCCCAAATCATTTGTTATCGATCGATCCACAAGATCCAATTTCATTCACTTGCCAAGTTAGGTAAAACTCGTCAAGTCGGAACAAGGAAACAATGTTGCCATTGGTCTTTCAATTAATCATAATATCTACCGGCCGCAACTTCTGTCAGAACGTTCAACGTAAAATAAAGTACTTTGCTCAAGGACATAACGCTTAGCAAGGTCCGATAATCCAACTCCCAACGAATTCGATTATCTAAACACTTAGACACGCGCATTCACAACGAACCAATTTATAATTATGTTATCCACTGGTAATATATTTTATCGATCTCGGCAAATAGTGACTTCTAATTTTGACACAATGTCAGCAATTTAAAGAAAGTGAAAGTCGATCATATCTACCCAGTATTTGACTGGTACTTTATTTTATTAACCTCGGGAAGATAAAAGGGAACTGTGGAGCTCATGAACTCAGCATGTTGTCCGAAGTTCTACCGATACTGCCATTCCACCGATCTCATAATAATTGTTTCTACTTTTGGCACAAAGCCAGGAATTATCCCAGTACACGATCTCATAATAATGGTTTCTAACTTAGGCACAATGTCTTCAATTCTGGGTGGAGGGGAACAATTCATAAAATCAAGCCCAAAATATGACTGGTACAATTTTTATGGAACCCGAAACGATAAAAAGCAAAATTGTCCTCGGTGGGATTTGAAATCAGAATGTAAAATACCGCATTAAACTTTATTTGACGCTCTAACGATTCTGCTTATTCATCGCTCTCACCTCGGGAAATAATGGTTTCAGATTTAAGCACAAGGCTAACAATTTAGGGGTAGAGGAAAGTCGATTAAGTTGACCCCAAACGTTACTGTTACTTCATTTTAGAGGTGAAATGAAAAGCTAATCTCAGCGGGAATTGTACTTAGATTGCAAATTGCCCCAACAAATATTACAAAGTATTTCCCCCAACGCGGTAACGATTCTATTAATCCACGGACGTCACTTCGGAAAATAATGGTTCCTATTATAGGCAAAAGCCGAGCAATTTTTGGGGAGGGGGAAGTCGATTAAATCGACTCCAGTGCGTGACTGGTACTTTATTTTATCGACCCGTGAGGATGAAAGGCAAAGATAACCTCGACGGGATTTGAACTCAGATCATAAAGGGTCGTAACTCTATGCTGCAAAGCATGGCGTCAGACCCTCTACCGATACTGCCAATCCACCGCCCTGTCACTTCGGAAAATAATGAAACTTAAACTGAACACATATGATTTGAGACTGGGAACGTAAAGCGACGTAACTAAATACAACACAATATTTTTCTTTATCACATACTCTACTAAATCTACAATCGAATCTTTGCTGATATAAAATGGTAATTATCTTAAAGTTACATTCTTTTCTTTCTATTTTCTTTTTTTTTCTGTAACTTTTATCTGTTATATATTATGCAACAAAATAAACGAGAATCGAAATGATTTCTGAATTTTACGACGCACCGATTCATAATAATTGAGGAAATTTGTGAAATGTGGCTATTCCATGCCAAAAATGCAAGCTACGCAACAGCGGACATTGAAAAATACTAAACCAAAATCAAATAAGATAAAATGAAATAAAATAAATAAAACAATGAAAAGTATTTTAGAAGGAGATAAATGAACGCCGTGTGGTGTGTTATTGGTTGTTTATGTCATATAATGTATTTTGTTTGTTTTAAGTGATTAATGTTCCAAAAGGTGTATCGATTTGAAAGAAAACATGGAAGAGAATGGAACTAAATGAAGTTTAAGTGAACAATCACGTTACCAAATGTTGGCTTATTTTCAATTTCATTTTATACTGACCATATATATTATGTGTATTTTCTCTCAGCCATTATGTATGAGTTGGTGGGGTAGGAGAAGGGCAATACCTAATGACTCCTTTTTCACCACCCCCACTCCCGAGACATATGATGTCGTTACGGTTAAATTGCTGCATGCCCTCGACTGCACGAAGGGCATGGAGACAGAGTATTTCTGATGGGTGAAGTTTGGAAAAGAAAGGCCTAAAGGTATTGGAAATTGCACACTTTAAGAGGATGGAGAGAACTGTTTCAGTACCTATACAATACATTCGTCTACTTAATTTCACGCATAAGGCATTTTTTTAATCGAGATTACAGTAAAGACACTTACACAAGATATCACGCAGTGAAATCCAACATGCATCATCCAGGTTGCTGAGCGAACTTTTTAACCACTTAGACACGCCTACGACCAAAAGTTCCTCAATGTCTTACAAAGGAAGGATACATTCAATACTATATATCTAGGTACAATCTGAGTCACAAAATGACGAAAGGGGCTGAAATGGAAAGTATTTGTAGGAAACATTTTAGCGGTTACAAGAAAAAAACAGAGGAGCACATTCAACCAGTTGGTATGGACTCAGTCTTTTGAGGGATCAAATGACCTCAAGATCTTGTTATTTTTTCTGTAATCTTATTTATAAGTAAATCATATATACTATATACAGATGAACTATACCCATAATCTATAACTAGATCAGAGGGATTTCACCTTGATTAGCAAAGTAGGTGACTTCTAGTTTCAAATGGAGTCAACATTTCTTATCCGACCTGGGCCCATTACCAGATTTAGTGGTCTACACTTCATACAGGGCATAGGCGCAATGCCATGTTTAGGGGGTTTACATGTTATACATGGCCTTGGCCCATTACCAAGATTAGGGACCTATATTTCACATCTGGCCTGCACTAGTTTCCTGGACACATGATATGCGACAAAGAGCCGCCAGATTTTAACGTACCTGGACAATGATTCTTATCGACACGTTAAATAATATCCTTCTAGATACTCCATGTCTGAAAAATATATCAGGATAGTCACAGCTAAAACGGATTTGATTGTTAAGGTGTTGTTGTGTCAATGCTTCTCAAGGATTACCTTCTGGTTTCTACTTTAAGCTCAAGGCCAGTAGTTTCTAATTTACTAGAACTTAATTTTGACAAGAGTGAAAGGATAAAGTTCAACGTTGACATAAGGCAGCTTTGAACTCACAACGTAAAGAGCCGGAGAAATACTGCTAATGATTTGTCCGACGCTCAATTTTCTCTGTTAATCCACCTGTGCTTCATTGGTACTTGATTTTATCAACGCCATAAGGATAAAATGTAAAGTTAACCTTTGCAAGATTTGAACTTAGAACGTAAAGAACCGTGACAAAATGCCGCAAACCGATTCTTGGACTAAATAACTGTTCCTAACATAAGCACTAGGCCAGTAATCTTTGGAGATGGTAATTTCAATAAAATTCCTCCAGTAATTAATGGTAACTTTTTTAATGGAGTCCAGACAGATGAAATGCAAGGTTAACCTCGGTGTAATTTGAACTCGGAATGTAAAGAGAGAGCCACGACGAAATACTGCAATGCGATAAAAAATAATGATACTGCCAATTTAATGCTTTCAAATTTGGACCCTAAAACAGCAATTTTAGCGTAAGGGAAAGTCAACTAAATCGACCCAGGTACTTGTCTGGTACTTTATTTTATCGAACTCAAGGAAGATTGACCTCCAGGGAATTTGAACACAGAACACATTTTGCCCGATAATCTGACGATTCTGCAACTCCTCTGCCAATCTGGACTAAATAATGTTTTCTAATTTAGGCACAGTGCCAGCAATTTGGGGCAGAGGAATGTTGATTAAATCGACGCCAGTACTTAACTGGTATTTTACTTTATCGACCTTGAAAGGAGAAATGGGAAAGCTGAGCGCGGGTGGATTTGAACACAGAATGTAATAGGCCGTAACTAAATAACGATCAGCATTTCCTACGACACTCTTACAATGTTGCCACTCCATCTCCATTCTAGGACTAAATAATTGTTTCTACATTTAGCACAAGTACAGAAATTCGAAGGGAATAGGAAAGTTGATGAAATAAGCTCCAGTGCATCAATGTTATTTATTTTATTGAACTCATAACAATGAAAGGCGAAGTTAACCTCGGCGGGAATTGAACTCTGAGCGTAAAGGGCCGTAACTAAATCCGCAAAGAATTTTCTAAGACATTCTACCGATTCTGCCACTCCATCTCACTTCTAAATAATTGTTTCTATACTTGGCATAAGCTTAGCAACGTTCTGGAATCAGAACGTAAACAACTGTAAGTAAATGTCGTGAAGCATTTTCTACAACACTTTACCGATTCAACCCCTCCACTGCAACGTTCAGGGACTAAAAAACAACAACTGAAGCAAGTAATTTCAAGCCAACTTTAAACAATTAGAAGATGTTATTTTATTCTGTCAAGGAAGATTGCAAAATCTATTTCAAACTGAGAGACAAGCCAGCGTTGCGTATTACGTAATGGATTTGTTGTGCTCTAAAGAAAATAGCTTGCAAGTCGCATAATTAAATATTTTGTCTAAATATCAGTTACATTATTGAGAAATGCAGTTATACGGGTTTAGCATTTATATAGTTTACTCATTCAAAATAAGATTTGCAACAGCCAAGTTTCGGTGGTCTGTTATAAACCAGAGAAATTCTAAATAATAGATAAATAAATAACATCACATGGCTTAAAAATAAGAAAAACATCGCACAGCTCCACCAGTATCACCACCCAACACCCACCACCACTTACCAAAAATATAGAAACAAATAACGGTAAGAAAACCTGGAACAATAGAATTAAATGGGAAAGTAAGAATACACACACACACACATCTATATGTAGGCAAATACTCATATGTAGGCACATATATAAATATATATATGTATATATATCAGATAGGGTGTGGTAAAAACCAGATAGACCATAACCCACTAGAGTGCGCGATACTAGAGGTAGTAAAGTGGGTAACATAAAAATATTCAGGACCCCGACGGCTGAGCTCCGGCCGTTTTGACAGCTAGATCCAAACTCGAATTTAGCAGTGGCAACGGCCAGAGGTCAGCCGTCGAGTCCTGAATATTCTCATATATATATATATATATATATATATATATATATATATATATATATATATATGTGTGTGTGTGTGTGTGTGTGATGTGTGTGTGTGTGTGTGCGTATGCGCGCGTGTGTGTGGTTTGTGTGCGTGTGTGGTGTGTGGTGTGTGTGCGTGTGTGTGTGTGTTTGTGCGTGTGTGTATGTGTATATATATATATATGTATATATGTATATATATATATCGTTTCTGAATTTGTTTAGCAAGATTCTTTATCTGAAATCGTGTGTTGAAACCGATATTGTTATACTTTGGGAGGATCATGTTGCCAATAAGAAACACACGCACCAGTTGCTTTCACTTCAATTTATTATACAATATCAATACAATATCAATACAATATCAATACAATATCAATACAATATCAATACAATATCAATACAACCCCTAGAGGCGAACTAGCCTACAAATTTAGAAGGGCCCTAAATAAACATAATATCAATATTAAGATAGTAGAAAGACCTTTTACCTCCGTAAAAACACTTATTAGCAAGACATACCCGTTCCAAAGACCCTCATGTATAGATAAGAAATGTATAACCTGTAAAATAAGCCCCCATATTAACTGTAAAACTAGAATTGTAGTGTATAGCATAAGATGTACTGAAGGACAATGTAGAAACAAAAATATAGTGTACATAGGTGAGACAGCTCGTAGTATAGGGGAACGAATAAATGAACACTGGCGAGACCTCCAAGATAATAAAGAATCATCTGTGCTCTACCAACATGCTAAGATAGAACACAGGGGTAGATTAGAGAGCATAGAAATAAAAATAGAATCCACACACAGAAAAGACGCAATGTTTAGGCAAATTACAGAGGCAGTAAGCATAAAAGAATTAAAACCAAAATTAAATAGAAAATATGAGTGGAACAGCAACATCACAACTTACAATTAAGGACAAAATGAAAACACACACACACATAGAACAAACAACCAACCAACAATAAATAAATAAATAAATAAACAAATAGATAAATGAACACATACACACACAGACACCCGGATGTGGCGCATGCGCAAACTGAGCACACAACACACACACAGAAACAAAATGGCGTAGGATAGAAGAAAGGAAAGGCACAGAAACGAAGAAAGGAATCCCCAGTCACTGAAGAAGTCACAGAGTGTGTGACGAAAGGGCTATGACTATATATAAACAACTATCTGGTTGTGGAACCAACCAACCAACCAGAAATTTATAGGTTTGTAAATTTGTAAATTTGTAAATTTATAAATATATAATAAATTGAAGTGAAAGCAACTGGTGCGTGTGTTTCTTATTGGCAACATGACCCTCCCAAAGTATAACAATATATATATATACATGTATATATATGTATGTATATATATATATATATATATATATATATATATAGACGAGATATATATATATATATATATATGTAGACGAGATATATATATATATATATATATATAGACGAGATATATATATATATATATATATGTAGACGAGAAAACAGAACCCAGATCCCCTCAGGGAAATGGCCTTGCTCAGTATGTAGGAAAGGTGTAGGTAGGAACTCCATTCTTTGCCCCAAATGCAAACAATGGGTACACAAGAGATGTAGCGGGATCTCAGGAAGCTTAATTAAGAATGTAGGATTCACATGCAGCAGCTGTGCTGAAACAGCAAGCAAACAGCCACAGGAAACAAGTACCACCAATCTCTGGGAGGGCCCTGTAGAAACAGTAGACAGCTTCTGCTACCTAGGTGACCGAATTAGCAACGGAGGTGGGTGCTCAGAAAGTACAATAACTAGGGTAAGAACGGGATGGAAGAAGTTTAGGGAACTACTACCACTGCTAGCTGCAAAAGGCTTCTCCCTCAGAATGAAAGGCAGACTGTATGATGCGTGTATCCGAACAGCGATGTTGCATGGTAGTGAGACCTGGGCGCTGAAGGTGGAAGACTTACGTAGATTAGAGAGAAACGAAGCCTGCATG
>OZ024741.1:328697339-328704839 GCA_964016885.1 Eledone cirrhosa
ATATATACACAACGATATACAAATACACGCACACACACGTGCCCACAGGCACGCACCCACACACTTTAACGCAAAGACACATACTCAGACACGCCTACACATACATACATATACCCATGCAGACAAAAGCGTTCAAAATATAAAGTATAGAAAATGTTCAGAGAATACACATGGTCATTATTCAAACTTACATTTTGTCACACAACGTTTGTTCGGTAAGGGTCGGACGCCATGCTTTGAAGCATAGAGTTACCTCCCTTTATGATCTGAGTTCAAATCCCGCCGAGGTTAACTTTGCCTTTCATCCTTACGGGGTCGATAAAATAAAGTACCAGTAGTGCACTGGGATAATTGCTGGCCTTGTGCCAAAAGTAGAAACAGTTATTGTATTTCCACAGACGACGTATGAGTGTCCGTGCACCCGAGAGAGCAGACAAGCCTTGTGTGTGTTCAAGGCTTGTCAACTTTCTCAGGCACACGCAAACTGTAGTGGTTTGAACTCTTATGGCATATTGTCGCAAGGTTCGCTATGTACATCTTCACGCATTCCGATCAAGAAACATTTGTTGTTCTACCTTTCTGCGAGGAAACTCATTAACAAAGGATGGACAGAACTCTCAGTTACATGAAACATCGATGATAAAGGATAGCACCCCCTTCTTTAAAGGGTCATGGACATGCACATTTTCCATATGATATAAATCCCAGAACCGAGAGTTATATGCAAGATGTGTTAACCTATAGGAATCGTCTCTTAGTAACCACATCGAAGACAGTTTACGGTTAGTTCACTGACCGGAAATAGGAATGAAGAATAAAGTGTAGTTTCTTCTCTAATCAGAAATATACAGAACAACAACAAAAAAACAGTAGTGGTTTGAAATCTTACCACCCTGGCCCCAGAATAAGCAAAAACTTCCACATTTAAGTTTGAACATAAAATATACAGAATGAAATTGGTACGTGAAATATAATGTGAATAACTTTTATTCCTACACTGTCTAACTGCTAGTTAGACAGGATTCTGACCTGTAAACGAGTGAGAATTGTTTAATGAGATCCTAGTAGTTGCGGAAATCCTCTCTATTTATTCCACTCATTTGTGAAAAATCCAAAGCAAGCTCGGAGGTGGGCTGCTATTTGTATTCACCAAATAGTATTATCACCTTAGGTTTTCTAACAGATATAATTTAGTATGAAAATATGCAAGTATTTACACAAAATGTTAACTGAGGAATGTAATTGTAGACTGTATATTAAATGACTTAGCGACAATGATATGCTCCGGGCAGTTCTTTTATGTCTTTTTTTTTATCAATTCTACTTTCTTAGTGAATTATATTCATTGAACAAAGAAAGCTCTTTTACGCATTCTTTATCTCCAATCTGTTCTGTCTATGTTTTCGTTACAACTAATTTCGTATAGAGTGCCGTAAAATACGGATGCAATGAAGCAATGAACATCTACAACTCGATTTCAGTTTGGGGGTTTCAGCCATTTTATTTCATTCACGATACAAATTTGCTTGAGAAAAGGAATGACTATATAGATGTCCGATTTTTATCTCTATAATCGAGGTAGTGGAAATTCTATCAGGTCAAAAGACTGCAATGTCAGAACGATATAAATCTCCGGAACCGTGTCAGCTAGAAACCTCATTTCAAAGCACAACATGTAACGTAGAACAAATGTGAGATCCTATCTTTATGTTGATATGTGTGTTTCTGTGAGTGTGTGTATGTGTGTGGATCTATGTGTGTGTGTGTATTTGTGGGTATGTGTATGTGTATGAGAGATTATGTGAGTGTATAAATGATATGTGTGTGAGTGTCTATGTGTGTGTATGTATTTGTCTGTGTGTTTGTGTCTATGTCTTTGTTTGATTCTGTATGTGTGCTTCTATGTATCTATGTGTCTCTGCGTGTGAGTGTGTATGTATATGTGTCTTGATGTGTATCTATGTGCGCCTGTTTATATGTGTGTATTTGTGTGTCGAATGTAACATATTAGGTCTATGTTCTTTCCTTCAGCTACAGTTGCTGTTGTCTTTGTTATTAATCCCCACATTATCCATGACCCAGCAGATCAAAAATGATTGGCATTAAAGCCATGACCATCGTAAATGTTAGCAATTTGTAATTCCTCGCTTTCTCATGTCTTTCTAGAGGGCGTTGATTTTCGGCACTTTAATAACACCGCGTGTGGCTAAGTGGTTGAGGTGTTCGCCACATGATCTTAAGGTCGTAATTTCGATTACTGGTGGCACGTTTTGTCCTCGAACAAGATATTTTATTTCACTTTAACAATTCTATTAAATGACACAAATTATTTGTACCTGTAAGTTAAATGTCCAGCCTGGTCAAACCTTGTGCCACACTGAATTCATCTGTCATCTATTTTCAGAACACGCAAAGCGTGTAGTTTAGTTGTTAGACAACTCTGATGTTGCGAGTTCGATTCCCGAACCGGGTGATGTGTTATGTTCTTGATCTAGTCATTTTATTTCACCTTGCTCTTTCTGCCAGGAATTGCGACCGGTAGAGAGTCTCAGCAATAGAAAGAACAATGGAAACATTGTTTCCGTGTTTCTATTTGACGATCACCCCTCCCAGTAACCGATTTAGATCTCGGGAACTTTCAATCGATTCAATCATTTAGCCACCCTGTCCTTAATACCACAAGAGGTTTGTTCTGTTGTACGAACAACAGGGACATTCGTCGTTGGAACAGTCGGAGATCCAACAATACAACACCACACAACACAATCTTACAGCCTCAAAAGGTATGGAAAGGCCGTGGTCGCTGTATTTACCTCCAGATATACCAAAAAACGTAACCATGATAAGCGATTGTTTTTGTTTTCTTCTGTTTTTCCATTGTCGGTACTATCTGCCGGCTGCCACGCCTGGCAGAAGTTTCAACGTGAAATATATTTGTTTGCTCGAAAAGACAACACGTCGCAATATCCAGCACACATACCTCTTATCACGCTCCTTATATGTGCGTATGTAATCAACAACATAGGCCGCACGTCTTCACAAAAGCCAGCACCAGACGAAAATTTGCAGTAGGGTTTTACTATTGAGAATAAATAACATTTTCATCCTTCAATCAGAGTGACTGTAAGCATGGGGAGCTGTGGCGTATCTGTGTTGTGTGCTTGTGTACACCGACGTAAAAAATACCGTGAGTTATCTCCCTTTGTATTTTATACAAAACTATTTTACGTATGCAGCTTGGCCCGGGAAGACAGATGATAAAAGAAAAGAGGTAGCAAAGAAAACGACTATATTAGATGTGTTATCTGGTTTACTGTATGAGGCAAGACCGTGGTGTCGGGGAGACCACTAATCATGGGAGTTCAGAGATATGAAAAATCCCCGTACACAGTCTCACATGCATACACACAGGCCCATGCATGTTCATATGTGGAGACAGAGTTGGGGTGAAATCGTCTGAAGACACGCACCTACATGTTTCATGCACATGCATGCTCATATGTACGTGTTACATTCATACACCTATACAATAACCAGGGAAGAAGGTGGTAAGACAATCTGCACATATAAATATAGGAAGTATAGCATGTAAAAGGATATTTACGAGGTGACTTCAATGCCAGTTTTTTCGGAAGGAAGGATTGTGCTGCTTGAATCGTGATTTGAATGTGGTAGCTGCCAGTCCTATGTATGTTGTAGTTTTTTTCGGCGTGCTTCGCATTTGTGTACTACATTGGTAGTTAGTCATTAGGAGCCCAGAGGGAACTCTTCCCCGTAGCGGAAATTGTAGTAGTATTCTATAGTCAAGTTGGTTGGACCGTGGGATCTGTGTCTGCTAAGTTTGGTGCTGTGATATGCAGCGATACTCTGTGCTATATTTGTTGATGTTTAGTAGCATATCTTCACGCGCTGTTTTTACTGAAAATTCTGTGATAACGGTGCTGTGGTGGGAATTGTCTCGGGATCATCCCGAAGAAGGTTCAAGCGAAGGGGGTTGCAACTTCCACATTCTGTGGTGAGTTGTACCACGTGACCCTACATTTGCTGTTTCGGTAGTGGTTGCGTGTCCGTTGGGGTTCGACAAATTCTATACCTTTTTTAAAAATCCGCTGTCACGTGTATCTCCACTAAGCCCCACCAGATACATTTACCATTCTCTGCCGCCCCCACTTTCTCCATCAGACCAGTTTACTGTTATGCTAAATTCAACCAAAGCACTAGCAAGAATAGTGCCCTCTCCTACACATATTACTACACATTTGAAAGCTTGCTGAACAAACAAGACGATACCACTTGTTGCCGCGTTCGGTTGGTTACATCTCTCTCTCTCTCTCTCTCTCTCTCACACTCTCTCTCTCTCTCTCTCTCTCTCTCACTCTCTCTCTCTCACTCTCTCTCTCTCTCTCTCTCTCTCTCTCTATCTATCTATCTATCTATCTCTCTCTCTGTATATATATATATATATATATATATATATATATATTTACGTATGGTTGACCGTATATTTAATTAATTTCCACATACTGTTGAAATGTTGGGTAAATATTCTATAGCGGTTGGACGCGAAGACGCTGCTGTGGCGTATTTATTTACTGTTTCTTCATAGGTACCTTTTATTCTTATAGCCTGGTCTAATTGATTTTTGTGTGGTTAATTATGGTGATTTGGAGTAGAGATGATGTATATATATTATCAAATAATTCTCTGAACATGCTTTACTCTATAGTATATACATATATATATATATATATATGATTGATGTAGACACTATGGAATATGACACTGTAAGTCATAATACATGCATTTCCAAACACATTATTAACAGAGCAGGTACAGTGAATTGACGTCAACAGGGTAGTGATATTTCTATAATTGGTACATTGGCTATCAAGTGAGAACCTACTTTGTGTAATATGGTTGTACGACATTCATCACTTCTTGTTATATATGTATGTATATATGTATGTAGGAATGAATCCATGTATGTATGCATGTGGAAATTATGTAGGTATGTATATATATATATATATATATATATATATATATATATATATATATATATATATATATATATACATATATATTAATGAGTGTATATATATATATATATATATATATACTTTAACTTTAATTATATCTCATAAAATAATACAACTGGTTTTTCCACATTATACATATTGTTAGCACCCCAAACACTTAAATTGGGTTTATATTTTAATATAACCTAATGTTTGTTGAGTGAGATGGTTACCAGTCAGAGTTTAGCTTTAAACTATCTCTGTTATTGTATTAAACATATATATATATATATATATATATATATATATATATATATATATATATATATATATATATACAACTAATACATCATACACATTTGTCGTGATGGAAGTCTGTATAATATTAATCTGAAATCTAATATTATAAGTTGTCTCGATGTCTTATAAGACCCGTAATTTAGTACATCATTACAGGGGATATTACGTCGAATTATATAGCGGAGAGTTACAACTGAGAAATGATCTTGCAACGATAATAAATATTATTCCTAGCTAATTTTACACTATATTTAGAAATAACGAGGTGTTTCTTTTAAGAGAGTTAAACTTATGTTCAACGTATTTATGTGTTACCAATTGTCCTCTTTAACTGTCCTCAGGACTAAAATAAAACTATTTTTTTATTTTTACTCCAATTTATTATTATTTATAATGTTAATGAGCTGAATTCAAATGTTAGGGAGAATATAATGTTTTCATAAAGTACAGCTCCTTAGTAATGTTTCGGAAATTGGCTACTCGTGTTTCGTTATTTTATATATCATAACTTCACTATGGAGTTCGACTGGATAGCTGAAATTGTGCATAGGGACACATCTGTTCAAGGAAAATTTCAATAGATCTGTTTAATTTCATAACAAAAGTATTGCCAATATTAAATTGTGAAAGTATGGTAGCTTAATAGGAGCGGCTTCGGCACAGATGCTTTCTTTTGTATTATGAAACATAGCTTTGTTCGACTACTTTTCATAGTTAATCCACCTGCTTTGAATGAGCTTGCATTAAGATAACATACATTCAAAATAAAAATGTTGCTCAATGCTCCCTCAATTAATAATCACTTCAAATTTAGTCACAAAGCCAGCAAATTTTGAGTAAAGGGAAAAGTTGATCTATCCAAGCCGGGTACTTGACTTGTACTTTCTTTTTCGACACGGAAGGATGAAAGTCAGAGTTGACCTCGGTAGGATTTGGACTCAGAATGTAAAGAAACAGAACAAACACTGCAAAGGGTTTTTATCGGCATTCTTAAAATTCTGCTATTCTATACGATTAGTATTAAGGATATTATTTAACATCAAGCATTACAGTTGGGATAAGAACCATATATTCATTAGAAAAGTAATTATTTTAGAGTAATTGTGTTAGTTTAGACGTTTAGAAAAAAAAGAACATAGTCTTTACAGAATAAAAATGCACACACACACACACACACACACACACACACGCACACACACACACACCCACACACACACACACACACACACACACACACACACACACACACACATATATATTTATATATATATATATGTATATATATATCTATATATGTATAGATATAGATAGATATATAGATAGAGATAGAGAGAGAGAGAGAGAGAGAGAGAGAGAGAGAGAGAGAGAGAGAGTTAGAGAATACTGAAAGGTAATATCCGTAGTGGTAGAGCACTCAGTCCATGGGACGAGTTAGGTAGAAGTGGTAACACAACAGTTAGTTCACCATACCGAGAACAATTGTTTCACCTTAGCGGATCTTCAGCTCGTACAGGTCATGGTTATACGGAACAGGAAGAACATCCGTATGAACGCGCATGCGCAGAAACCGTTACTTCACCCAAGCGATACAAAGCCACAGGCGAAAGTTGTAAAGGAGATAACTGCGAAATTCAGGAAAAGATGTTCGAGTTGATAAGAAAATTAGAATGTTGTTGTTATTCAATCCGGAACTTTGTAGTTATACAAGAGGTGTTTCCAGACATGTGGACAACGTGTGAAGATTTCATTATTTGAATTTAGGCAATCGCTTAGAATATTTATCCTTTCTTTAATAAAAAGTCCACAAGACGGATTGTTCCTTCCGTATGGCTTGGACTTAATGATGGTTTTCCATTGAATGGAGTAGTCTATACCTGAGTCCTTGAGGGAACATACGTGGCTCGCGAGTTTCGGGGATGATCGTTTGTCTGGGTATCTAAAGGTCGACTGGTGGTTCAGAAAGCGTTCATTAAATCGACCCCTCGCTATACCCACATAGGATTTGACCTCCTGTGGTTGATTTGGGTGTTGCATTGCTGTTGAAGGGGACAAGCTTCGGGCTTTCGGCAAGAGCATCTTGGTGGTGTACCGCTCTTAGGACTGTTGGTGATGTGAGCCTTCATATTCTTAGCGCAGGGGTACCCTAGTTTTACTCTGTGTCTGTTAAAGATGGAGCGGTATT
>OZ024741.1:328707339-328729839 GCA_964016885.1 Eledone cirrhosa
GATAGAAAAATAGAGACTGAGACACAGAAAGTAGGTGAGGAGAGAGAGGCAGAAAGTGAGTGAGGAGAGCAAGAACACAGAACCATATTCAACATTATTAATACGATAATATAGGTTACATTGTAAACGAAACACATGCGAGGATATTATCAATCAAGAACGTCGAGAAGTGACACCCGCTCTGAAAGTCTTTATCGCAATAGATCTTATAATATTTCTGGAAATATTCCCGTTAAGTAAATATTGACATTTATATTATGATAAAACCAACAAGGGAAAGCAACTAATGTTTCATATCCTACGCATTCCATAATTTAGTAAGAATGATATTTAGTTATCGACCATTTAGTTTATCACACGGACATCGTCTGCTAACGATCGTGCGCTATATTTACGAAGATTTTTCACTACTTATAACGCACACCATAGAAATATCAAATTGTGTATATACATTTATGTATATATATATATAAATATATTTATATATATATATATATATAAATATATATATATATATATATATAAATATATATATATATATATATATATATATATATATATATATAACGAAGGAAATGTGGTAAGGAACCAGGTGGACCATAATGCACGAAAGTACTCAATACCTAAGGTAGTAGAGTGGGTAATAGGAACGGGTAGGACCCCGACAGCTGAGCTGAAGCCGTTTCGACGGCTAATTCTGGAATAAATTTTAGTCCAGAATTAGCCGTTGAAACGGCTTGAGCTCAGCCGTCGGGGTCCTACCCGTTCCTGTATATATATATATATATATATATATATATATATATATATATATATATATATATAGTTAGTTAGGGAAGCAGAAAATTGCATTTTGTGATCCAGTTTCTGGTTGAGAAAGCCAGTTTCATGGATGGTTTCGGCGTACGGTTAGTGGTAACTCCACAAGTTTGTAAGAATTCCGTACAATGTTGGAGTATAAAGTATAAAAGAGAAAACACAGGTAAGCATTAAGAGAAGGATTTTATCCAGGTATTTTGAAAAGTTGGACTGTGAACAACAATTATAATTGAGTGGCTGCTATTTGCAGTATAGCAATATAAGGTTGCACTTACCAATGAAACGGTCGTAAATACCTGGATAAAATCTTTCTCTCAATGCTTACCTGTGTTTTCTCTTTTATATATATATATAGATATATATATATATATAGTAATAATAATAAATTCGAAGACTAAAATCCAAAGAGGGCTCGATAAGGATAAATATATATCTAATATATAAGAACCGTAGAGCAAATATTTATTAAAATAACACATTAAAGTTTAAGCAAAGAATCGCTGCTTTCACCCTCAACGGCATCTTCTGAAACACAAAAAAAATCAATCTGTGAACGCGGAGGGAAATATTTTAAAAAATGTTTCAGAAGATCCCGTAAGGGTGAAAGCAGCGATTCTTTGCTTAAACTTTAATCTGTCATTTTAATAAATAAATAAATATATATATATATATATAAAGAGAGAGAGAGAGAGAGAGAGAGAGAGAGAGAGAGAGAGAGAGAGAGAGAAATAGTATTTCGCTTCAAGCATAGCTTCATACAAATATCTATAGAAATTTCGTATTTCTAAATAAACACGGTTTTTGGAAGCCGTAGCTATACAAACTCTGGAGCTAACGCCCTCTGGTGGTGTCCAGCAGAAGCAAGGAGGACAACCTACTATACATTCCAGGCTTGTCTGGTCCCTCCCACTGCTTGCGATTGGTGGACTTGAAAACAGTCGAGAATATATAGGTTTCTCGTCAATACATATATATACATATATATACATATATATATGTAAACTCCCGATCGGTCTAGATTTTACATATCTCTATACCCAGTCGGTACTCCATATCAGTCATATCTATCCAGCAAAAGGGTGGCGATCAAAAGCGTTGGAGTGAGTTTCCATGTGTGAAATTATCGTTTAGACAGTTGTTACATAATTGTATTTATACAATAATACATATTTCAGTGACACCAGTGTGGAGACGTTGTGCGATCATTAGAAAAGCAACCGGCGCGTGAAGGGTGTAATATGCTGCAGACAAACGATTCAATATTTGCTAAAATCCAGTGAACCTATGTTAACTTTAATGGTAAACTTCGTGCATTGGGGGTACCGTATTGCATATTGAATAATGGCACTTATGGGAACCAATCTCTTAAGACAAGGTGAAAACACGGGACATGAAATGCATTTATTCCCACGAAGTCTGAGAAGTTACGCTCTTTCCATTCTAACCGAAGTACTAATGACAAAAATATTACTAAATAAATGTACAAAATTGTATATATATTAGCAGAGGGTAGTAAATATAGAATAGTATCATTTATAGGAACCAATGTCTTACCTGAAGATGAAACACGGGACGCATATTCCCTTTATTCCCTCCTAGTCTACTAAGTTATGCCCTCACTATTCTCCCCGAAATAGTCTTGATCGAAATATTAGTAAATAAATGTACAGAATTGTATATTTTATTAGCAGTGGGAAGTAATTGAAGAAAATGTAAATCATTTGAATAATACTTTGGGAAATAATGAGCTATCATTTCTCATATCTTTTGTAGTCATTCCGTCATTCCACCATTCCATCATTCCATTTATTCATAACATCTCCCATTTTCCATTTTGTAGTAGTATATTCTCCTTTCTGAAAAAGAAAATATACACAATAAATATTAATAATGTAGAATATCACATGATATTATGTTGCTAAAACTGCTTATTTACTTAATGGAAAACTTAAATGCTTACACATTGTGAATTAAAATCTGAGAATTTCTATTTACAATATGTTTATAAACGACAAAGCTAACAACAATGCATATATAATGTATAATGTGTTTCTTTGGTATTTTTTCTTAGCTTTCATCTGTAAAACTGTAAAAGATGTCGAATAGGGATGTGTCTATGTAGTTTTATTACAGGTTTGAAGAGAGATATGATGATCAAAATTCACCATTTGCTTTTGCGTGCTGAAACCTCAATACATATAATATATATATATATATATATATATATATATATATATATATATATATATATATATATATATATATGTTTATATATATATATATGTACATATATGTGTGGTGTGTGTGTGTTTGAGTGTGTGGGTGTTCTTGCGTGTTCTTGTGTGTGTGTGAATATATATAGTTTATATGAAATATTGTGAAATATGTTGTAGAAGTTGTGTTAGGAAACAACTATAAGGCAAAATAAGAAGGAAGGAGTGAAAGTAAGAGGGTAAAAGATGACAAAAAGTACTTAATGGAATCATTTACCTTATATTTTAGGATATTTCCGCGTTATAAACTCCTTTTTCAAAAGATGGTTGGGTAAAGATGATGATTAACTGAAAGTGGATATACTCAGACAAACGTATATATAAATATATATATACGTGTGTGTATATAAATATGAATCAATATTTAACATAAAGAAAGGTGTGCACATGCGCAGAGATTATATGGAGAAAAGGAGAAAATCTGTTTGATTCGGGAAAAGAAATCCCCATCACCCGCTGCGAGAAGTCAAACAACCGTACCTCTCCTGGAATGACTCCCTAGTAAAGGCCATATAGCGTTTAAGAAACACAGTATTTTGTACATATATATATATAACGCATAACATTTAGTAAAAACTACATTCTTTAAGGTGAAAATGTTCCCAAATAGTACGTGGTTTATAGATATGTAAGAGGTACTGTGTGTGCCTCAAACGATATATGGTTCTCTCTCAATATATACACTTATATATTTTAGTCTGAGTTATTTATGCTCTGGTAAAATGTCCATTGAGCTTTTCTACAGAGAATCATAATCATCATACATATTATATGATATGAAACCTTAAATTAGTATATATATATATATATATATATATATATATATATATATATATATATATATATAGAAGTGGTTACACAACAGTTAGCTCACCATACCGGGAACAATTGTTTCACCTTAGCGGATCCTCAGCTCGTAATGGGCATGGTTATACGGAACAGGGAGGACAACCCTACGAACGCGCAGTCGCAGAAACCGTCACTTCACACAGGCAATACTAAAAAATAATATCAGTACTAGAATCTCAAACCTCTCCTCTAATAAGGCTATTTTTGACAGGGCGGCACCCTACTATAATACTGCGTTGGCTAACAGCGCCTTCTCGCAACCTATCACTTACTCTCCCACTATCAACAACAGCAATAAGAAAAGAAAGCGTAACAATAGACAGACTATCTGGTTCTCTCCTCCCTTCTCACTCAACGTTGAAACCAATGTAGGCAAAATATTTCTAGCCGTCTTAGATAGACACTTTCCCATAGGTCATAAATACCACTCCATCTTTAACCGACGCAAAGTAAAACTAGAATACTCCTGCGCTAACAACATGAAGGCCCACATCACCAACAGCCCTAAGAGCAACACCCCACCAGGGTGCTCTTGCCGTAAGCCCGAAGCTTGTCCCCTTCAACAGCAACACAACACACCCGCTGTAATTTATGAAGCTGTGGTCACTTCCAACCGACCAAATCAACCAAAGGAGGTCAAATACTATGTGGGTATGGCGGAGGGATGATTTAATGAACGCTTCCTGAACCACCAGTCGACCTTTAGGTACCCGGACAGACGTTCATCCACGAAACACGCGATCCACGTGTGGTCCCTCAAGGACTCAAGTATAGACTACTCCATTCAATGGAAAGCCATCACTAAGTCCAAGCCATACGCAAGGTGAAATCCGTCGTGTGGACTATGTAATGATGAACGAATAAATATTCTAAAGAGATTATGCAATAGTGATTGCCTAAACACGAGAAAATAATTCTTCACACGTTGTCCACACGTCTCGAAACACCTCTTACATAACTACAAAGCTCCGGATTGAATCACAACATCCTAATTTTCTTACCAACTAGTAACGTTTTGGACTTTCGCAGTTATCTCCCTTACACCTCTCGCACGCTTTTTAGTATTGCCTGTGTGAAGTGACGGTTTCTGTGCATGCGCGTTCGTACGGTTGTACTTCCTGTTCCGTATAACCATGTCCATTACGAGCTGAGGATCCGCTAAGGTGAAACAATTGTTCTCGGTATAGTGAACTAAATGTTGTGTAAGCACTTCTACCTAACTCGTCCCATGAACTGAGTGCTATACCACTACGGATATTACCTTATTACCTTCCAGTGTTCTACCACTATTATATATATATATATATATATATATATATATATATATATATATATATATATATATATATATATATATATACATATATGTATATGTATATATATATATATATATATATATATATATATATATATATATATATATATATGTATATGTATATATATATATATATATATATATATATATATATATATATATATATATATATATATATATATATATATATATATATATATATTAGGTATAGGATTATGCTGGATGCAGTAATGGTTAATTACTACACTGGATAGAGTTGGAAACATTTGTAAGCAAACAGAATAAATTACCTTTTTATGATGTCTACCTGTTATTATTCATTCTGTATCTATATATACATATATATATATATATATATATATATATATATATATATATATATATATAAGAGGGTGTTAAAGTCTGCTTGAAGCATTGTGAAATGTGTAAAATACGTATTTAAGAAAGCCACAACAATGCAGAGGGAAATCTCGAGGTAGGAAGTGAAAGATGGATAGGAAAAACAGGTGAAAGTGAAAATTGAGAGAGACAAAGATGAAAACAAAACAAAGGTAGAAGGGTTACCGTAGTAGAGATTTAATCCCAATATTTCGGGCTCACGCCCATCAACGGGGGAAAAGTTCCAAAAGGGGGGAAACAGGCCAAGCGGAGAAAGTTGTGATGTCGTTAAGACAGGAATGCCGTTATGGGGAGAAAATTATTTAAAATTTAAACGAGGGAAAGAATGCGCGTGCGCGTGATAGGCTGTGGCAAAAGCTACTGACCAAATGGGTTAAATCAAGAGGGTGCGCTAGCGTGTGAAAGCCGTAAGATATGTGTGTGTAAATATATGTGTGTGTAACTGTGTGTGTATAAGTGTAAGTGTGTATATGTGTGAGTGTGTGTGTGTGTGAAAGATAGTGGGCTGTAGAAGCTGGAAATCAAAGGGTGTGAAAGGTGGTAGGTTGTAAAACATGTGTGCGTGTATAAATATAGATGTGTGTGTGTAAGCGTATGGGTATACATGTGTGTGTAACTGTGTGTGTATATGTGTGAGTGCGTTTGTGTGTGAAAGATAGTGGGCTGTAGAAGCTGGAAATCAAAGGGTGTGAAAGGTGGTAGGTTGTAAAAACATGTGTGCGTGTATAAATATAGATGTGTGTGTGTATGCGTATGGGTATGAATATACGTGCGTGTGTGTGAAGATAGCAGGCCGCAGGCTGTGAATGGTCACTATGGTTAAGTTAGCCATGTCAGCTCATTTCTCTCAGTCCGGTTGTTAAGTGGGGGTCTGAGGTTCTTAATAACAAGTGCTTCCTTTATCCTTAAGGATCCGATGCTGCGTTCAGTCGCTAGGACTGTGACAAAGGGTCTAACCTGTGGGTTTCCGCATTTAAGGATGTGTTTACGGAAGGAAGATGCGTTGGTGTTGATATGTTCCTTGATACGAACATGTAGGGGTAGGATGGTGCTACCTATGTAAAACTTGTTACATTTATCGCATTGAATATTATATACGACATAGGTGCGTAGGCAATCTGCCACACGTATCGGGCAGTTGCTGAGGGAACACGTCCCATCTGACTCGTCGGGTTTGTTGGAGAGGCATCTTCGCAGCGAAGGTCCTGTGTGGGCCAAATGTATGTCAAGTCCCTCCGTCCGTATGGCCCTGCGGATGGCGTTCGTGGTATATTCACTCAGGTGGGGGATTTTAAAGAAGCACCTGCTTTTATTTAAGTTTCTAGTGGGTGTCTGTCTATTGGGTCTGGGGTCTCTAATTCCGTTAATCAGTCGCTTGGGATAACCATTAGATCTGAGTAGATTACGGAATTGCGTGGTATGGGTGAGACCACCCATCTGGTCACTGCATCTGTTAGTGATCCGTGTCAGTTCATTTAGGACATAGCCTCTCTTAGCGTTGTTGGGGAGGCCTGAGTTATAATGCACAAATAAGTCCTTGCACGCTGCTTTGCGGTAGAAGGTGGTGTTTATGTCTCCTTCTTCCGAGATGTTGATACGGAAGTCGAGGAGGGCGAGTGACCCGTCTTCTCCTGGGTGTTCGATGGTGAAATCGACGTGATGGTCAGTATCGTTGAAGATTTGGTGAATTTCATTCGCCATCTCCACCAGGTCCAGGAAATACGCAAAGCTATAGATCAGTGTTACCACACCAGAGTCAAATATGATAAACAGCGCCTTATACGGAAATACGAATGGACTGTAAACAAATACTACAATGACAACATCCGCTCCCACAGACGGACCGACTACAACCACACCAGGGGCAACAGCTATACAACACCCTCCGCTACACCCCCCAACATCGATCTACCTACCAACGATGCTTCACACCTCGTTACCGACTTAACCGGTACCCTCACCAACGACGAACTCGAACTTCTGCGCCTCGGACCCAAGTTCATCATTACACAGCGTCTCGATGATAGACTGAATTCGACATCGAAACCAACTTCTGTCGGACAGCATATCAACTGAAATGGCTAACCGCCATCCAAAACAACACCGAGATCGATTACAACCCCACAACCCACGCCACACTCCCCACGTATCACCTCGACAACCCACTCCACCCCCACCCACCAACCACGAACTTGACACTAAACTACTCAGGTTGAAACATTCTATCTCTAACATCCTTTCCCAACACACACACACACAATAAACGCAACCTCACCAATGCACAATTTAATACTCTCACCAACCTAAGATC
The DNA here is from genome assembly GCA_964016885.1 of Eledone cirrhosa. NCBI lineage: Eukaryota > Metazoa > Mollusca > Cephalopoda > Octopoda > Eledonidae > Eledone > Eledone cirrhosa. The sequence continues at coordinate 328,715,306 of OZ024741.1, forward strand.
CAGGAACCTTGTGTACCTTCCCTCTGACAAGGGGAAAGAAGTCTGTGTCATCTCGAGAGAGACCTACAACAACTTAGCTCTCCAACATCTTAATGACCACAGCCTCTACTCGAAAGTCACAGGAACCTCCTCGACTCTAATCGAGGAAGGCATTAACACCATATGGACTAACATCTGTGTCCAACGAAAACTGCCAAAGAAGGTAAAAAACAACATAATGACTCGAAGCAGCAAATTACCCACCTTCTACCATCTGGTCAAAACACATAAACAAGGACCCGTTTTGAAAATCAGGCCCATTGTCTCTAGCGTGGAGGGCCCACTCTACAAAATATCGTGACTGCTCTCCACACTACTGAAACCCATTCTACACACACTACCAGCCCACGTCTGCAGCTCAAAGGGGGTCTTAGAGCGACTACACCATCTGGCGCCCAACACCAGAAAGGACAACGGTTATGCCTTCAGTCTTGATGTGGTCGCCCTTTATACCTCCGTACCAGCATCCCCAGCTGTCGACCTGTTGACCGAACGAGTCCGAGCATCTGACTTACACTGCTTCGGACTCACGCACACGGACATCCACCAACTCCTCTCTTTTGTTGTGGATAATGCACTCTTCAATTTCCTCGGCCACACGTACAAACAAATCTCTGGGCTACCTATGGGCTCTAGTCTGTCCGGCATACTTGCGATCTCGTACATGGACCACCTGGAACGCAAGGCACTCAATACCTGCCAACCCAACGCCGTCGCCTTCTACTCCAGATACGTTGATGACATCCTGATACTTACTTCTTCCCGGGAGACGGCGAATGAAATTCACCAAATCTTCAACGATACTGACCATCACGTCGATTTCACCATCGAACACCCCGGAGAAGACGGGTCACTCGCCCTCCTCGACTTCCGTATCAACATCTCGGAAGAAGGAGACATAAACACCACCTTCTACCGCAAAGCAGCGTGCAAGGACTTATTTGTGCATTATAACTCAGCCCTCCCCAACAACGCTAAGAGAGGCTATGTCCTAAATGAACTGACACGGATCACTAACAGATGCAGCGACCCGATGGGTGGTCTCACCCATACCACGCAATTCCGTAATCTACTCAGATCTAATGGTTATCCCAAGCGACTGATTAACGGAATTAGAGACCCCAGACCCAATAGACAGACACCCACTAGAAACTTAAATAAAAGCAGGTGCTTCTTTAAAATCCCCCACCTGAGTGAATATACCACGAACGCCATCCGCAGGGCCATACGGACGGAGGGACTTGACATACATTTGGCCCACACAGGACCTTCGCTGCGAAGATGCCTCTCTAACAAACCCGACGAGTCAGATGGGACGTGTTCCCTCAGCAACTGCCCGATACGGGGGGGGGGGGGGGGCAGATTGCCTACGCACCTATGTCGTATATAAGATTCAATGCGATAAATGTAACAAGTTTTACATAGGTAGCACCATCCGACCCCTACATGTTCGTATCAAGGAACATATCAACACCAACGCATCTTCCTTCCGTAAACACATCCTTAAATGCGGAAACCCACAGGGTAGACCCTTGGTCACAGTCCTAGCGACTGAACGCAGCATCGGATCCTTAAGGATAAAGGAAGCACTTGTTATTAAGAACCTCAGACCCCCACTTAACAACCGGACTGAGAGAAATGAGCTGACATGGCTAACTTAACCATAGTGACCATTCACAGCCTGCGGCCTGCTATCTTCACACACACGCACGTATATTCATACCCATACGCATACACACACACATCTATATTTATACACGCACACATGTTTTTACAACCTACCACCTTTCACACCCTTTGATTTCCAGCTTCTACAGCCCACTATCTTTCACACACAAACGCACTCACACATATACACACACAGTTACACACACATGTATACCCATACGCTTACACACACACATCTATATTTATACACGCACACATGTTTTACAACCTACCACCTTTCACACCCTTTGATTTCCAGCTTCTACAGCCCACTATCTTTCACACACACACACACTCACACATATACACACTTACACTTATACACACACAGTTACACACACATATATATTTACACACACATATCTTACGGCTTTCACACGCTAGCGCACCCTCTTGATTTAACCCATTTGGTCAATAGCTTTTGCCACAGCCTATCACGCGCACGCGCATTCTTTCCCTCGTTTAAATTTTAAATAATGTTCTCCCCATAACGGCATTCCTGTCTTAACGACATCACAACTTTCTCCGCTTGGCCTGTTCTCCCCCCCCCCCCCTTTTGGAACTTTCCCCCGTTGATGGGCGTGAGCCCGAAATATTGGGATTAAATCTCCACTACGGTAACCCTTCTACCTTTGTTTTGTTTTCATCTTTGTCTCTCTCAATTTTCACTTTCACCTGTTTTTCCTATCTATCTTTCACTTCCTACCTCGAGATTTCCCTCTGCATTGTTGTGGCTTTCTTAACTACGTATTTTATATATATATATATATATATATATATATATATATATATATATATATATATATATATATATATGTATATATACTTGTGGAGGGTCATATTGCTGTAACAATATTGCCAGAAATAATAACAGAACACACTCACTGTTTGGTTGGTTTTCGCTTGTGCATCTTTTATATCTCCATAGTTAATTCATTCGGCAATCAATGTTTATGAATGACTGACCAACGGTCAAAGTAAAATGCAGATATAAATACATATATATAGTCTAACAAAATTCTTTCGTTGCACATCTACAACATCATCAGTGGTACTACTATGTTTCTCTTGTTGTATTGTATGTCTACACCATTTTGATTTTACCTGTTTATTTATTTATTTATTTATTTTTATCTTCTTCTCTGCGCATGCGTTTGCGTGTGTGTATATTGTTTGGAGTGTGTGTTCGCGTTTGGATGACTGTGTTTTATTAAAAGGTAACTTAGTAGGATAAATTTTACTCACCCTATAAGTTTTGTCAGCTGGGTTGAAGAATACTTTCTCTAAGTGGTTGTCATTATATCTATCGTCATAGGGCGGTGGATTGGCAGTATCGGTAGAGGGTCGGACGCCATGCTTTGACGCATAGAGTTACGGCCCTTGCCATACTGAGTTCAAATCCCGCCGAGGTTAACTTTGCCTTTCATCCTTAAGGGGTCGATAAAATAAAGTACCAGTAATGTACTGGGTAATTGCTGGCCTTGTGCCAAAAGTAGAAACAATTATATCTATCGTCATAGTTGTGTGTGTTGCTATTATTGTTATTATGGTTGTTGTTGTTCCTACAATTAACATTATAATTATTGTTATGATTGTTAGATGATTGTTAGATGTATTGGAGTCAGCATAGCTGGTGATGTTGCCAATCTTTTTATGGTATGGTGGAAAAGGAGACTCAAAGATCTCCTTGAAGAGAGCTCCATAGACCTCATTAAGTACTCTCGTTACGTAGACGATATTAATATAGTAATAAGGACACCCCCGCAAGAGAGTACTAACGAATATGATTTAGAATATAGCACAATGGAAAGCATCCAGCAGATAGCTAACACCATACACCAGAGTATAACTGTAACTATTGGCTACCCTTCCAAATACCATAACAATAGACTACCTGTATTAGAACTCTGGATTAACACTATAGATGAGAGGGCCCAAATTCTCTACTCACACTACGCTATACCCATAGCCTCCAAATACCTGATACTCAAAAACTCAGCAATGTCCAGTAGTGCTCAGTTTAATATTCTGATCGCAGACTTGGTACGAGTGATGAAGAACATGCCCCGCATGTGCGACTCAACAGAAATGGAAATACACATCCAACACTTCATCAACCGCATGCAGTTCTCTAGCTACAACAAAAGAGATAGAATCAGAGTATACAAGGGAGCCATAGAGAAGTATAAGAGCCGCATAGAACTGCACATGAAAGAACTTTTCCCATTATATAGGAGCAAATCACGGAATAGCTTAGATAGGACTAAACATAAGATAGGTAAAGCCTCCTCATGGTACGACAACCAGAGATACCAGAGTGTCATGTTAGTGGACGCTACCCCTGGATGGAAATTAGCTAACTAATGTAGAAAGGCCCTGAGAAAGATCCACTTAAAGATTAAAGTGGTAGAAAAGCCAGGAACTACCATAAAATCCCTGATCAGCAAAATATACCCTTTTAAGAAAACTCACTGTACTAATAAAAAATGTGTTATATGTAAAGTAAACCCCCAGATAAACTGTAAAACTAGAAATATAGTCTATAGCATAAGATGTACAGAGGGTACTTTCAGAAACATGACAACAACATACACAGGCGAGACTGTTCGACGCATACGAAAAAGAATAGACCAACACTGGGGGGAGGGGTTAAAAGGAAAAAAAAAACGGTTCAGTACTATACGAATACGCCAGACAACAACATTATGGTAACATAGACAACATAGAAATTAAAATAATATCTAAATAGTGAAATGACCCAACAGGTTGGCAAATCAGAGAAGCAAGCGAAATAGAGCTTAGAAGGCCAAAGCTAAATAGAAAAAATGAATGGAATAATAACACACCCAAACAAACAATACTGACTTAAGAGAAATATAAATATATAAATAAATATATACACAAGCACAATAACAACAAACATATAAACACACACTAATAAACTAAGGTAGAATACAATAACCAAAACACAGTCACCCAAACGCAAACACACACACCAAACACTATACACACACGCAAACGCATGCGCAGAGAAGAAGACAAAAATAAATAAATAAATAAACAGATAAAATCAAAATGGCCTAGACATACAATACAACAGGAGGAACATAATAGCACCACTGATGATGCTGCAGATGTGCAACGAAAGAACTTTGTTAGACTATATGTATGTATTTGTATCATATATAATTGAATAAACAAGAGAGATGAACACTAATATAAACATACATGTGTTCGTAAGGACTAAGTTAGCTAGGGTGAAAAAATACTAACTACAACAATATTGTTTGCCAGACTTAATTTTAAGTAGTAAATTAAGAAAAATAACAGACCTATATCGGGCAAACGCCTGGTAACAACTAGACAGTTTTGAAAACTGTTCCGCAACATCTTATTAAGTGAAGTCAACACGTTTCTCTGCTCCTCAGTAGTTGTTGAGAAATTAGTGATCCTCCCACTTCTAAAAATATTAGTTCTAATATTTTTAGAAGTGTTCATCTCTCTTGTTTATTCAATTATATTACACGGCTCAGAAAATCTTTTTTCTTAGAGCTATTTAATTGTAAGAGACTACTCTGAATTTCTAACTCACTATATATTTGTCGGCTCCATCATGTAGAGCTAATGTTAATGTCTTGTGAACGAGACTGCTATTTTTAGCGACATAGAATTTCGAGATGAGCTGGGTTCCGGAGACACATGCGCTATTTCATATCGCACACAATTCAGTCTTCTAATATTTTTAGAAGTGGAAGGATCACTAATCCCTCAAGCGGAGTGGTTTCCGGGAGGAAATATCCTTTTATCCAGCTTCGCTTAGCGTGACCAACAGGCGACGCCGCCGTTCACGCCACGTAACGTGGTTCAATCCTCCCCACAATGCCGAGGTGGCAACACCTATCGGGAAATCTTCTTTCGGCTATTCGAAAAAACACTTTCCACCACAACACCGCTACCACAACATAATCAACAAAAACACTATCAAGCTATCCTACAGCACCACACCCAACTTCGCACAAAACATCGTCTCCTCAAACAACAAAAAGCTCAACCCCTATGGAAGAAACAACCTAGAAATTAGTGGAGAGCCGACCAGGATGTGTAACTGCCCTGATGGATCTACGTGCCCCCTCAACACCAGATGCCGAGAACGTAACGTGATCTACCAGTGCAACGTGAGGACGACACCTCCAACAAAGGTTATATAGGATTAACCGCTTGTGACTTTAAGACCCGGCTCTACCAACACCGACATACGTTCCGGAACCCGGTCCGGCGACATGCCACCATACTTTCGGGCCATATCTGGGACCTCCAAGATAATAATATAACTTACCATCTTACTTGTAGCTTACTGTCCAGAGCTAACTCTTACACAGGAGGACGCCGTCCGTGTAACCTATGCTCGGAGGAAACATTACAAATACTGTTTACGAAGGATCAACTCCTAAACAAAAAAGACGAACTGGTAACTGCATGCAAACACAGATTGCGGAAGACTTACCTCGCCCTCAAACCTCCTAACGATCCGGGTGGGTAGACTAGGGCTGAAACACCCCATTTGCCGAATAAGATAGGGGAAACCCCTACTAATATAGGTAGATGTGCCTCTTTTCTTTTCCTCCATGTTTTCTTCTTCCCTTTGTTTCCTCCTATCACTTCTTTCCACCACCGAACTTCTTCCTCGTTCATTTCTTTGTTTTTTTTTCCTTTCGCCTACCCCCAGACAGCCCATCGGCCTATTTAGCCTCAGTACCCCCACCCCAGTAACTTACAGATAGCATTCGCCGATTACGCTATACTAACTATTCAGAGCAGCTGTGTTAGACCCCAGATATGTGGTATTAAATTTTAATTCTATATTTTTCAATTATTCTCATCTAGAACTCATTCTGTGGCTTTGGCCGAAATATAGCAGCTGTGTTAGACTCTTTATTTCATTTCTCACTTTCCAATCTTACTTTCTGTTACATCTTTCTCTCATTTTTTATTATGTATATTTTTTTTTTTATTATTATATTTTTCTTCGTCTCCTAATCGCCTTTCATTTACTATTTCCATAACGTCCCTCGTCCACTTTCTAAAGATACCTTTTTCGATATGCGATTTTTTCTAAAAACTCAATTAATTGTGCAACCTGCCCACAATGTAAAGAATACTACATTGGTGAAACCGGACGGGTCTACATGAAAGAGTTCGCGTCCATAAACCATAAATTAGAGACCCCTCTGTCAGAATCACCACATGCAGTGAACACTTCCCATCATGCAGGAAGGGACAATTCACATCTTCCTCTTCTTTAAGATATGGTCAAACAACGGACATTTTAGGAAACATAAAGAATTCTTCATTAGAAAGTACAAACTGCTACTGAACACAAAATAATGATATTCCATCTTCCAATAATGGGATTCTCGGGAAAGTTAACCAGGAATCTCCAAAAGAACTCCCCACCGAAGTTAAAGAACTTACTAGTTCTCCAAAACAAAATTGTAAAATTATAATATTATAAAATTAAATTGTTTAGAATTACACCCGAAGTCATTCTTTTCCTTTTTTCAACTATATTTATACGTATATATATACATATATACTCACACACACACACGCACACATATATGTATATATATATATATATATATATATATATATATATATACATATATGTGTGCGTGTGTGTCCCAGTCATTTTCTTCGGGGTTATAAGCCTCTTATAACCCCGAAGAAAATGACTGGGACAGACCAATCCGGTTGAATTAGACTGAACCAGTATCAGAGTTAAAAATACATTATGAAGAGAGAAGAAACATTTAGATAACTCACGGTTAGGTGTGGATGCTTTCATGTATATGTGTGTGTCCGCATGTATCTGTGTGTTTCTAAATATATTGTTAATAACTCCCTCTGGTTGAGTAATCTTTGAAGTGTGGTGACTGCTGGAAAGCTGCCATTACTCATACTTCTCGTCTCCTTCACCACCTCTTCTTCGGCTTCGATATAAATACCCCCTCCGCCTCCGTGGTATTTTCTTCGGGGTTATAAGAGGCTTAGCTCTGTTTCTCGACCGTTATATCGCGTGACTATCTTCCCCTCCGCCTTTTGGGATTCTTTCTCACGTCGTGTAGACGCGTTCTTGAAGCTAGTAAAATGAGGTATCCTCTTGATAAATCGGCAGAACTCGCAGAGACTCTATATCTTTATGATGTATTGTTTTTGTTTATGCCACGAAACTACGTAGTCGAGGAATCTAGGAGCAGTTTAGGTATGATACATTTTATTACTAATTATATCTAAATGTTTCTTCTCTCTTCATAATGTATTTTTAACTCTGATACTGGTTCAGTCTAATTCAACCGGATTGGTCTATCCCAGTCATTCATTGAGCAACATCGGTGAGGGTTGGCACCATTAACTCACGGTTGGGTGTGGATGCTTTCATGTATATGTGTGTGTCCGCATGTATCTGTGTGTTTCTAAATATATTGTTAATAACTCCCTCTGGTTGAGTAATCTTTGAAGTGTGGTGACTGCTGGAAAGCTGCCATTACTCATACTTCTCGCCCCCTTTACCACCTCTTCTACGGCTTCGATATAAATACCCCCTCCGCCTCCGTGGTATTTTCTTCGGGGTTATAAGAGGCTTAGCTCTGTTTCTCGACCGTTATATCGCGTGACTATCTCCCCCTCCGCCTTTTGGGATTCTTTCTCACGTCGTGTAGACGCGTTCTTGAAGCTAGTAAAATGAGGTATCCTCTTGATAAGTCGGCAGACCTCGCAGAGACTCTATATCTTTATGATGTATTGTTTTTGTTTATGCCACGAAACTACGTAGTCGAGGAATCTAGGAGCAGTTTAGGTATGATACATTTTATTACTAATTATATCTAAATGTTTCTTCTCTCTTCATAATGTATTTTTAACTCTGATACTGGTTCAGTCTAATTCAACCGGATTGGTCTGTCCCAGTCATTCATTGAGCAACATCGGTGAGGTTGGCACCATTAACTCACGGTTGGGTGTGGATGCATTCATGTATATGTGTGTGTCCGCATGTATCTGTGTGTTTCTAAATATATTGTTATATATATATATATATATATATATATATACGTACACACACACATATATATACGTTACTTTTTCCTCGGTGGGTTTTATTACAGTTTCTTAAAAAAGCATCTAAGGTGAGTGCGATATATATATATATATATCGTAATAAATATCCTGGCATTATACCAATTAAAAATTATATAAAAAAATATAATCGAATGAAGAAAATAATATTTTAGATATCATTTTTAGGACAAAATCTCATGTTAAAAGATGGAAGAAAAGAAAAATATTGGTGTATGACTATTACTCCTTTATAAATAAAGCACTTGGCATTCATTTAAAGAGAAAAGATTCATTTCCGCAACCATAGATATATTTATGGAATGCGTATGTACCTATATATGTATGGATGTATATATGTATATATATATGTGCGTGTGTACATGTTTGTCTATGTATGTTTATATGTACATATATAAATATATATATATATATATATATATGAAGATACAAAGCGTACATATAATTAAGTGTATATATGACAGCGGAAGAAACGAAAAACACTTTTCTATATATAGTTCAAGAAGTGTGTGTGTGTATTATATTATAATAGAATATAAAAGAAAAACGAACACAGACACATATATATATGTAGGTGCTCAAATCGTAAGGGGCCTGATTCGCTGAAGTGAAAAGAATACTAACTATAGACAATAGGGTTCGCTTGTCTCAATTTAAGAAACAATTAAGAAAATAAATACAAACCGGAATTGTGGTAACTACCAATCACCAAGACAACTTGTTGTTGTTTCGCAAAGTTAATTGTGAATAGAAATACCAATCCAAGCTATTTTTAGTAGTGTGGGTTTATGAGACACGCTAGGATGCCATGTGCGCTATTTTATGTATTTTATATATAGCATACTTAGATGTGTCTAGGATACTAATTCATCACCTACTGATGAGCTTGGATTGGTATTTCTATTCACAATTAACATTGCGAAACAACAACAAGTTGTCTGGGTGATTGGTAGTTACCACAATTCCGGTTTGTATTTATTTTCTTGATTTTTTCTTAAATTGAGACAAGCGAACCCTATTGTCTATAGTTAGTATTCTTTTCACCTTAGCGAATCAGGTCCCTTACGATTTAAACACATGTATATATATATCTGTGTTCGCTTTTCTTTTATATTCTATTATAATATACGGCTCAGAAATATCTCTTTTTTAGAGCTATTTTATTGTAAGAGATTATTTTGAGTTCTTAACTCAATATATACCTTTGATATATATGTTATATATATATATTTATATATATGCGTGCATATATATTTATGATAATATGCTATAATAAAATATAATATAACATAATTATAATACAATATATATATATATGTGGATTTGTGTACATGTATCACTATTACGTACCTTTTTATCAACATGTGGACAAATCTGATATTCTGATATTATTGAGAAACAGTTTTTTTGTGTTCGTTATTGTTTTTCATTGTGAGAGTAGGTTAAATATTGACTGAGGTTATTTTAAATAAATGTATCAGATTGTTTATTTTGGGAGGGAATAACGAGACTAAATTAGAATTTCCTTTGGGAGAGGACCAGAAAATCTGTCAGATTAATTCAAATATTAAGATTAATTGTAGAAATTTGTTGAAATATAATAACGCATCAAATGGCTATCAGTGTTTTTTTTTTCTGTCAAATATCTTTAAAGGGATTTATATGTTGTTTTATTTGTCTGTATATATATATATACACACAAATAAAACAACATATATATATGCATATATACCATATATATCATATATACATATATATATATATGCATATATATCATATATATATATATATATATATATATATATATATATATATATATATATATGCATGTGTGTGTGTGTGTTTCGTATGTCTGTGTATGTATATATGTATGTATATACAGAGCGAGAGAGTATTCTCTTTATTTTGGTTGATTACTATTGCATTAAATTTAATCTCATTTTTATTTTGGCGTCGAATATTATTTCTTCTGGCGGAACTGCATCGGTATCGCTTTCTCATTCTCTCTCTTTCTCACTTTTTCTCCCTTCCCCCACCCTATCTCTCTCTCTCTCTCTCTCTCTCTCTCTCTCTCTCTCTCTCTCTCTCTCTCTCTCTCTTCTCTCTCTCTCTCTTCTCTCTCTCTCTCTCTCTCTCTCTCTCTCTCTCTCTCTCTCTCTCTCTCTCTCTCTGTACAAATATATATATATATATGTATATATATATATATATGACCAGACAAAGAAGTACAAATTCTTTTCTCTATTTTTCATTTAGCTATATTTCTACTTCATGTAGATTAATATGTATAAATATTTCTTTTGAACAAATGTTCGAACTTAGTTCCCAACTGCGGCAAAATATTATTAACAGGTTCTAAAGTGTGCCGGGTCCAAAACAATGTTTGTCAGCTGCTGGGTTAATGGGAAGGAGAAGAGAAATAACCTGTGAAGCTCTGGTGTAAAAAGAGGAAGAAAAAGGGCGGCCATGAAATGTTATCGCCTCTGCTTAAATCGAATAACTGGCCCTGCCCGAGGGCTTAATATATAGGACTTTGTATTTGCTTTTACCTCATGTAATATCTGTAGCGTTAAAAAGTGATCTGCGTGAATGTTTAACATCTAGAAAACATCTTCCTCAAGCTTGCGCCATGGAGAGGGAATTTATACGTGCAAGCCAATATTCGATTATTACCGACCTCTAATATCTTCCTTAATCTATACAAGTTAAAAATAATTATTTCTAGTTTAGCCTCAAGCTTATAGATTTTGTGGTAGAGAGCAGCTAAATCTATAGATCTCAGTATTTGATTGGATTGAATTTCTTTAACGTGTCCCCGGATATATATCTAATTTTCACTGTACACACAACACTTCTGACCAGTTATCCGTTTTTTCTGTTTCATTATATTCTTAACCCGTATCGAAGAGAGCTTGCTATGACATCTTGATATGAGAACTTGTGGCTACACCTTCTTAAAACAGGTGCAGGTTTCCAAAGCACCAAAGAGGACACGGCTTCATGTGAAGCCCGATGACAATGACCAGTAAACCTCAGCCTCTTTCTACGTATGACATCAGTTATTTGTGACAGGCCATTATATACCTCTCGGAGATTCGCGTATTGCCTCCAGCATGTTTTGAGAGCGTCTGAGAAGTGATGTATAGGCTCCGTCAAGACGTCTGTGCTGCTTGACTGAGAGTGACCAAGTCTCACTACCACAGAGTAGTCTTGGCTGGATTGTGACTTGGAAGAGGCTAACTTTGGAGGAATTAGGAAGACTGGAGGCCAAATAATTGTTCTAATTTTGGTATAAGGCCCGCAATTACATCAATTTATTTTAACGACCCCATAAGGATGAAAGGCGAAGCTAACCTCGGCGAGATGTGAACTCAGAGCGCAAAGGGTCATAACTCCACCCTGAAAAGCATGGTGTTTGACGCTCTACCGATACTGCCAATTCACGCTCTTTCGGAGTGCCAAATAATACAATCTAACTTGTTGTAAGCTGACAATGCTTGGCTTTCCTGGTGGTAACGTCCTTTCCAGAATCCTTGATCCAAGACCCGAGATACATAATGTCTTTGACCAGCATAATGGTTTCGGATTTAGGGACAAGGTCGACAATTTGGGGAGAGCGGAAAGACAATTATGTCCACCCCAGTGCATTGCTGGTACTTTATTTTATCGACCCCCCTAATGATGATAGGCAAAGCTAACCCCGACAGCATTTGAACGGAACGTAAATACCGTAGCTATATTCCGCAAAGTATGTTGCCTGACGCTCTTCTGATGTAGCCCTCACCAGCTACATAATAAAAAGCTTTTTAATACTACTGAATCCCTCCAAATTATTGATTATTTTAAAAGTGTCTTTCATTTGGAATATACTAAAGACAGTGTTGTGTTCCAAACACCAGCTTGATGACGAAAACTTTAGTTGTACTCGTATGTTTTAAACATAGTTGAATATCAGCTTATCAATAATGGTATGTACTAATTGACATTTAATTATATATAAAATAAATCAAATCAGACATTCTAGTCTAACAGCTTTTTCTATATATTCATGTATGTATTATCAAAACTATATATTTTTTTAATAGCGATTTTAAATTGAACATTGTTAGCAAATATATTAAGATATTTATTGTAGTTCTGAATTTAAAATACATATATTTTCTCTTTTACATTCTACTGAATGGCCATTAGTGTATTATCAAATCAAATGACAAACCCTTGAAATCACATTAGAGACATTTTGAAATATAATGTCCAGGCAAAAACACAAAGGAAATATTTTCGCAAATGTGTATATATATATATGTGTGTGAATGAAGTAATTCCATCGGAAAAGTCCAGGAAAAAAGAGTGCTCTATGTAGGCAACAGAGCTTAATTATTATTATTATGTATATATTATATAAATGTATATATATATATACATTTGCGAAAATATTTCCTTTGTGTTCTTGGCTGGACATTATGTTTCAAAATGTATGTATATGTATATATATATATATGTGTATGTGTACATATATATATATATATATATATATATATATATATATGTTCCCGTTCCATTTTTCACTATATATATATATATATATATATATATATGATTTTATCATTTATTTTGTTTGACCTGTTTAGCTTGACTTGTTTTTTGGTTTAGGTGGTTAATGCCTTCTTGACCACTTTTTCAGTTTTGTATGGCGTTATAACATATATGTTTAGATCTGGTTTTTTAACTATGGAGCGCTTGCCAGCATAACTCTGATTTTGCGTTTCGTTTCGCTTTTTCTACCCGCCGAAATGCGATTCTCGATGAATTTATATTTGTATTAATCTTCCGAATCTTACAATTAACCTGTTAATAATTCTATTGACAGATTAATTGCATAAGTTTATTTAAAAGCTACCCGGTTGAGTGCTTATTCGATTTGTGCTATTTATGCAATTTTTTGCATGATTTACACATACTGAATTCATTTGCCAAAATTTGGGGTTTTTCCCCTTGTGAGTTACGCATGTGCTTTTACAAAGCCTTGCGTCATTCACAAAGTGGGCGCAGAGCAAAATACCTGTTGATAACGTGATATTCCTTGTTCGATCATTATACCAAAAGCTTATAGTTTTAAGCAGACAGTATTATTGATTTATGTGTCATAGAAACCCTGAATTTGGATTTTACCTTCAATTCCAATGGGTCGAGGTCGGTTATATATGTGTATATGTATATATATTTATATATATGATTTTATCATTTATTTTGTTTGACCTGTTTAGCTTGACTTGTATTTTGGCATAGGTGGTTAATGCCTTCTTGACCACTTTTTCAGTTTTGTCCGGCGTTTTAACATATATGTTTAGCTCTGGTTTTTTAACTATGGAACGCTTGCCAGCGTAACTCTGATTTTGCGTTTTGCTTCACTTTTTCTACCCGCCGAAATGCGATTCTCGCTGAATTTATATATATATATATATATATATATAAGCATATATATTTATACATATATACATACACTTACATATATATATATTTATTTATATATATATACATATATATATATATATATATATATATATATATATATATATATATATATATATATATGTATATATATGTATATCTATATTTATATGTATATATATATAAATAAATATATATATATA
>OZ024741.1:328732339-328769839 GCA_964016885.1 Eledone cirrhosa
TTGCCACCCACCCCATCATTTTTATGTTTCTGCCATGCACTACCTTTCCGGTGGTTTAAATTTATTGATTTCTTCGATGCTTGAAGGATGTAAAGCAAATTTTCCTTTGCTAGATTTGATCACTGAAAGTAAAGAGGCTGGAGAAATAACGCAATTGCATTTTACGACGACGTAGTAATATTGTATAGATTTATAGATAATTCAGTAATTATAGACTATGTAGTTCTAAAGCATTAACATTAAGTGGCGTCAACGTATTACAAATGAACGTTTATACGGCAACTTGCCCAATATAACAACTACAATTGCTCAAAGACAGTTATGATTTACAGGACATTGCTGGAGAAGTAAGCAGAAAGTTTATGGGAACCATCTGACGGGAGATGATGTAGTAGAGAAAGAGCTGCTCGAACTTTCATCGATCAATTCCCCGACGATACAAACCTCAGTAGGGAGCATTTCCCAGGACCAATGGAAAGTCATGAATTGTAGGAGTTCACCTTCCTTCACAATGCTTAATAAAGCTTCTAAACAACATATATTTTTATTTTTGTGTTTGATCTCCATCACTTTTGACGACAATTTCTCCAGGTGTTGGTACAATAGAACAACTAGATCGTGAAATTAACATGCAAGTGGCAGCGCATTCCATGGATACGTGCGCCCTTAACGCACAAATTCAGCGTGAAACAGTAATAAGACTGTTTGTTTGCATTACATGTATAACATATTTTGCCTATCTGAGTGGACTGCAATAACGTGTAGTAAAGTGTCTTGCTTAAGCACAATGATACAACGTGTCGGCAAGAATTGAACCTATAAACTTACAAATACATTACAACTAAGCCACGAATACAGCAACCACTAAGCCATGAATACACACTAAACTAAGACACGAATACAGCAACCATTAAGTCAAGAATACACCAACCAGTAAGAGGTGAACAGACCTAGGAATATACAACCCACTAAGCGGCGGATTCACTAAAAAAATACACTACGCGAATACACTTACGAATACACTAATCACTAAGCCACGCGGAACACTTACGAATACACTAACCACTAAGCCACGGGGATACACTTATGAATACACTAACCACTAAGCCACGCGCATACACTTACTAATACATCAACCACTAAGCCACGGATACACTTACTAATACACTAACCACTAAGCCACGCAGATACACTTACGAATACACTAACCACTAAGCCACGCAGATACACTTACGAATACACTAACCACTAAGCCACGCATATACACTTACGAATACACTAACCACTAAGCCACGCAGATACACATACGAATACACTAATCACTAAGCCACGCGCATACATTTATGAATACAATAACCACTAAGCCACACGCAGCATACACTTACGAATACACTTACGAATATACTAACCACTAATCCATGCGGATAAACTTATGAATACACTTACGAATACAGTAACCAATAAGCTACGCAGCGTCGCAATAAACAAATAATATTGCAGTGAAAACAATGAAGATTGTACTTTAAAAGGAAATAGATATGATATACCATTGTCGAGCTATACCACAGGCAAGTCAATTATTTACGCTATATCAGTAGACGTTGCTGACGGTAGATTTTATTTGCTAATGCATTATATAAAGTAAAGCAATAAATTATTTGGTCCCGTACGGACTTCCATAATATCTTAAAATAAAAGCATTAATGATGACAGTAATAATTCACTAAGTTATCTATCTTGATTTCGACGGGAATGGATGAATATTGACGTAATATTATACACACACATGTATGCGTGTGTGTGTGTGTGTGTATGTAGGCGTACGTGTGTGTATGTGTATGTATAGCGTAATGGGACATAAAATACAAAGTCTTGTAATCTATTCCGTACAGAGGGACGAATTTTATTAGAGAATGAGAGTATACCTGCAAAGAAATTTGTTGTTTGGGAGGGAGAGGGGACTGTATCAACCCCGAATGCTTTGTGGTAAAATATGACCTGCTGAACGAATATAGGGAAACGTAGACTGGTAGGATGGATGGAGTACCATGCTAATAATTGTTTCTACTTTTGGCACAAGGCCAGCAATTACCCCAGTGTATTAATGGTACTTTATTTTATCGACCCCGTAAGGATAAAAGGCAATATTAACCTCAGCCGGATTTGAACTCAGATGATAAAGGGTCGTAACTCTATGTTGCAAGAGGACAAAGCTGGTTCAATATAGTAGATTTGGCTGACAAAATTTAAAAGGATTTCAAAGAAATTCAAAGGGATTGTGTTTGCATGTCTCTACGAAGTGACAGCCAGAAGAAGAATTAACCGAAACTTCGATGTCACTGCCACAATTTTGTTCAGAATACATATATATCTTAAAGTTTGCTCATATATATTCAGTGTTCACTCAGTTAATATTTGATGGGCTTATGATCACAACTCTCTAAAACAACCACGTCCCTTTCTCTGTCATGCTCTCTTTCTCTTTCTCTCTCTCTCTCTCTCTCTCTCTCTCTCTCTCTCTCTCTCTCTCTCTGTCTTTCTCTCTCTCTCTATCTATCTATCTTTTTCTTTCTCTCTATGTATGTATATGTATATGTATATATATATATACATATATATATATATATATATATATATACATATATGTGACTGTGTGTATGTATATATCTATATATATATATATATATGTGTGTGTGTGTGTGTGTGTGTGTGTGTGTGTGTGTGTGTGCCTCTCTCCAGAATGCTATTCTCCAATACAGATGATACAGATAAATGGATATCAAACACAGGGCTAGGGAAGAGCTGCTAATGTACAAACACAGGTGAGGTGGAGAGATGCGTTCCACCATTCAGCCATCTTAAATTTATGTCTTTAAAGCGTGGTCGTGTGATATGTTGTCTTTTCCATTGAACCAATAGCATTGCAGTAAGTTATGGAAAATAAATAATTATACGGTAGTCTTGTATTTGTTTTTGTTTATCATATTTGTTGTTGTATTATTTATTGTATATTTTAGGAAGCAGTGATTTGTCTGAGTCGGCAAATCGTTGGATAGAATGGTTGGCGACATTTGTTCCTGCTCTGTGTGCTCTGATTTCCAAACCCGCCGAGGTCAAATTTGACTGTCATCATTTCTAGGTCATTAAAAATGTACCAGCTCAGTATTGACAGCGATCCCCCCCTCTCTCCCACTCTCTCTCTATATCTATCTATCTATCTTTGCACTGACCCAGAAGTGGGCCGAGTGCAAACTGTCCCTGAAAGGTCGGGCGGAGGTGGCGAACACTTATATAGCGTCCGTCATCTACTACCGCCTGACCGTTGTGCCTTGCCCAAGGGAAACGCTCGCCAAAATGGAGCGCACACTCTTCCAATTCCTTTGGAAGAAGCGGGCTCCTATGGTGAGGAAAATCCATCTGCTGTCAACACCCTTCGAAAGGAGGGCAGGGGATGCCGTGGCTAATGATACGTAAATACGCATTAAGGCTACGGCACCTTCAGGTATTCCTCTCCAGTCAACCGGTGTGGGCCCCGTTTGTGAGGCGAGCCTTTCCCAGACTCGTCTCACTCACCGAGCTGCAATCCTGGGTCAAGCAAAGACCGAGAAAACTGGGCCCCTGGCACACCGAGTGTGCCCAGGCGCTCACGGCTCTCTGGCAGGCGGACCCTATAGAGGGCTGGTGGTTAGCAGGTGCGACGACGCCCTCGGAGAAGCCCTAGGCATGAAGAAATACGAACTGGCCAACCTGTTCGGTAGGACATTCAGCCCGGGACCCATGGATAACTTCCAGAGGTCCCTGGCCTGGCAATGCTACAGAAGGGCTCTGCCCGTTCGAGAAAGGCTCTACAGACACGGGCGCCCGGGTAGGGACCCCTCGAAAAAGATCTGTCCCAGATGCGTGTGCGACGAGGAAACCGTTGCACACGCATTGGTACACTGCTCGGGTATTGCCGATCTGTGGGGCTATGTCGAACAACTGCTGTCAAGAGTGGGACCGATCCGGTTGACCACCGAGTCTATTGTAACGATCAAGCCGCCTCCCCTCTTCAAAAATGAAGAAGAGGCGGTGTTTCTGTGCGTAATAGCCATGGCGAAAGAGGTTGTATGGTGGTTGCGTCTGAAAGGACTGAGGTCAGACACCTTTCTCTCTGGCCAACAACTGGTCCGTTTCTTCCGATATCATTTCGGAAGAAGGATCAGGATGGAGAGAGAGGTGCTGCACCCCAGCCGTTTTTATGAAAGAATGGCCCGTGTGAATGGGCCTTCACTCTACATTAGACTATAGGTGAGGAAGATGAAAGACCAAGGGAGCACCCCTTCTCTGTGCTCCTGAGGAAAAGGGTTGCACACTTTTTTTCGTGGGGGGGGGGGGTGCGACCCCCCAAGGCGCCTCCTCTCTATTGAGGACTTTGTTATAAATTTTATTTTTTGTTATATTTTATTTTATTTTTATATATTGTTATTGCCTCTTCCTTATTGAGGACGCCTTGTTTTGTAAACTCCCCCCATTGTACTTGTCCCACTTTTGATGCTCTGGTGGCAAATAAAAGAAACATATCTATATATCTATCTATCTGTATGTCTATCTAGACACACACACATACACTCTCTCTCTCTCTCTCTCTCTCTCTCTCCCCTCTCTCTCTCTCTCTCTCTCTCTCCTTCTCTCTCTCTCTTCCTTTCTCTGACCAACTCTGTGAAAGATCGGGGCTCCAACCCATTCAGCAGCATAAAAATCGAAAATGACTGTAATTCCAAGCAGCAACCGTGTTACACACTGTGTCATTCTGAATTAAACTAAAATATTGGAACACTCAACCACGAAACCGACGGAGGCTCAGCTGTTTTATTGGTTAATATTATTCTATAATAGCGGCTGCAAATTTATAGAGTCGTTAGAACGTAGAATAGAATGCTTTGCTGTATTCTTTCTGGTTCTCTGCTCACTGAGTTCAAATCCAGCAAAGGTCAACTTTGCATTTCATCCATTCAAGGTTGATTTAAAAAAAGAACCTGTGTAGTACTGCGGTTGATATTTCCTCTGTATCTCTTTCTCACATCCTCTCTTTCACTTTCTATCATTCATTAGAAGATATCTGTTATATTCAGACCTGGAGAGGAGTTCGGCTCCACAAGGTTTTAAAAATAGGCCCTAGAAACAGCGCATTTTAATAGCGCGCTCCTACGAACACCCTCAGGAGTTACGGGACAACACATGCATGATTTCATAGTATTCATTAGGAGCCAGGTGTATGTAGATGATACGCTGATTAACTGAATCTGTTATGTGGAAAATTCCCCAGACAATTGCAAAACATTGCTCTGCTATTTATATCACTATCATTTTAGTTAATCAGATAGATCGATCTTCTGAAACGTTCTGAATCAGACTTTTGTGTTTTTTACCTTCGTTTGTCTGTGGGGGTGGTATTGTGGTAGAATGTAGTTTATTTATCATGGGAGAGTAATAATTGAGGATTTGGTTCATTATTTTTATGTAAAATATATTCTTGTATTCCTTTACTTGTTTCAGCCATTGCGGCCATGCTGTAACGCGATCTATATTTTCATCGAGCATGTCGACCTAAGCACAATGTTCTTTCTCAGCTCCAGTATTTATTCTATCGACCTCTTTCTTTCTCTCGAATAGCTACGTTTCGTGAAATAAACATAGACATGGTCACGGCCACACACACAGAAATACACTCACACACACACACATATATGTATATGTGTATATATATATATATATATATATTATTTCTGTTTACCTTTTACATACATATATAGATATATATATATATATATATATATATAAATATATGTATATATATGTATATATATATATATATATATATATATATATATATATATATATATATATATATATATATATATATATATATATATATATATATATATATATATATATATATATGTATGTATGTAAAAGGTAAACAGAAATAACAACACGATCAGTAAAGTATATGGAAGGGATATATTAGGTTAACGCTTGTTATAGCAGGAAGAGGGTCTTAACGTTTCGGACGCTAGTGCTTCATCAGAAGAACGAATGAGAAATAAGACAGGTTGAAGGGACGGGCGATATGGAATTAGAAAACATGTCTTTAGATAAAAATAACTGGTCCATTCATGTTGACATCTCTTGCAAAACTGTTGGTGCTGGCATTTTTTGTATGATTTATTTTTCAGAAAAGTGGATGAAGGAGCGCGTCTACACGAAATGGAAAAAAAAACGTTTTGTAAAAAGAGCTACACTTGAGCACGTGCGTAAGCATGTGCTTGTGTGTGTGTGTGTGTGTGTGTGTGTGTGTGTGTGTGTGTGTGTGTGTGTGTGTGTGTGTGTGTGTGTGTGTGTGTGTGTGTGCTATTATACGTCCGTACGAAGCTAAGAAGAAATATGTGTGTATATATGTGAGTAAAAGAGTGTGTGTACATGTAAGTACGAAGCTATGAGCAAAGGTATGTTAATATAAAGGTGTGTATGTATGTATACAGAGCAGTGAAGGGAAAAGTGGAGTGAGCATATATAGTCGGCATGTATTAGTCGTGAGAGAAGCTGCTTATGAGCAAGAGAAAGCGATAGGAATCTAGGGGTGTGATAATGAACAGGGTATCAGAGAAATTGCGGAGGTGAGCTGAGTCCAAGAAAAGAATAGGACCCAAGGCGGTGAATCAGACTTTCTTCAGTCCTGGGACGCGAGGCATGTGATCCATGATGTAAAAGGACACCCAGGACTGAAACATGTAGGGAAGAATGACCAGGAGAACAGAAATAACGGGCAACAGGACTATCCAAACCGAACGTATGTCGCTCAAATGTTCGGCAAAACGGTCTGCCATACGGCGTCCCGTTTGTCCGATAAATAAAGACACGCAAAGGGAACACCGGAAGGTCTACACAATGTGGGTGGATGTGCAGGTGAAGGAATGGCGGATACAGAAAGACCCGTTAGGGGCTGTAAGTTTGGAGAGGGTGGAAATAAAGGGACAAGTGTTGCAGCGGGTACAGGAACAAGGATGAGAGCCGGGTGGAGTCGTGGGAGAGGACGTAAAGGAACTGCTAACCAGGAGGTCGCGGGTGTTGCGGGCGGGCTTGAAAGCAGTAATGGATGGGTTTGGAAAAAAAGCGAGAAGTGGCGTGGTCAGAAGAGAGGATACGGAAAGAACAGAGGATATGTCGGAGTCGTTGTGTGATGCAGTGATACACACACACACACATATATATATGTATGTATGTATGTATGTATAAATATCTCGTATCTCCAAAGAAATACGGTTTTAGGAAGCCGTAGCTATGCAAACACTGGGGGAGGAGGGCTAACGCCCCCAGGTGATGTCCAGCAGAAGCGAGAGGGACAACCGTCTATGCATTTCAGGCTTAACTGGCCTTTGTCAGGACGGTCCCTCCCACCGCTTGCAACTGCTGGACTAGAAGACAGGCGAGAATATATACTTTTCTCGTCTGTGTAAATGAGGTGATTAATCTCATTTGCATATGAAGCTGCATAAGCTGGCTCAACTTATAATAGAAAAGAAATAGGATTTCGCTTCAAGCATAGCTTTACACAATATGTATAAATAGTTCGTATCTCCAAAGAAATAGGGTTTAAGGAAGCAGTAGCTATGCAAACTCCGGGGGGCTAACGCCCTCTGGTGATATCCGGCAGAAGCAAGGGGGACAACCGTCTATGCATTTCAGACTTAACTGGCCTCATTTAATCACATCATTTACACAGACGAGAAAGCTATATATTCTCGTCTGTCTTCTAGTCTAGCAGTCGTAAGCGGTGGGAGGGACCGTCCTGACGAAGGCCAGTTAAGCCTGAAATGCATAGACGGTTGTGCCCTTTGCTTCTGCTAGACATCACCAGAGGCGTTACCCCCCCCCCCCCCCACACACACACACACACACGTTGTTTGCATAGCTACAGCTTCCTAAACCGTATTTCTTTGGAGATACTAAATATTTATACATATTGTATAAAGCTATGCTATATATATATATATATATATATATATATTATTATTATTATTATTATTATTACTAAGGGATGTGGATTGGCAGTATCAGTAGAGGGTCGGACGCCATGCTTTCCAGCATAGTTACGTCCCTTTAAGATCTGAGTTCAAATCCCGCCGAGGTTGACTTTGCCTTTCATCCTTACGGGGTCGATAAAATAAAGTACCAGTAATGCACTGGGTATTGCTGGCCTTGTGCCTAAAGTAGAGACAATTATTATTATTATTATTATTATTTTTATTTTCTTTCATTATTGTTTCTGAGATATATGCCGAGTGTCTTCCTGACACCTAGGGCAAATAAATTCACAGTGTGCATTGGTAATCCAGTTAATACAGCACATTGATTATAATTAAAACAGTATACATATATACACATGTGCATATGAATATGTAAAATACAAGGAGGGATATCAATTTTACAGAGATAGTGCTCTTCTCAATAAGTTTGCAGTACCAGTCAAAACAATTTATTGCACCTCGTGCAGAGAGGTTAATCCAGGAATCATTCGCAAATATTGTTCTGTTCCTTTCTTGATCATTCCCAGTCCTCCCACAATCACTGGTATTGTAACGGCCTTGAGGTGCCACATTATCTCAATTTCAATAAGCAGATCTTTATATTTTCGTAGCTTGTCAAATTCTTTTGCCGCGATATTGTAATCACCTGGGATGCTCATATCTATCAACAAATAGACCTTGTTATATTGATTATTTATAATGATGTCAGGTCTATATGCTTTTATGGTCCTGTCAGTATGTACAGGAAAGTCCCAGACTATTGTTACTTTTTCTCCTTCAGTTACAGCCTCAAGGTGATGATTGTACCACTTGTCTTCAGCTTTGATTTTGTAATGCCGACATATTACCCAGTGTAGATATTGGCCAAATCTGTCATGTCTATATTTGTGTTGGTGCTAAAACTTTACATCCAGAGACTAAGTGATCCACTGTTTCAACCCCAGCATTGCAGGATCGGCACTTTGGGTTCATTCTGTTTCTCATTCACTTGGCCTTATTATTATTATTATTATTATTATTATTATTATTATTATTGGCGACCTACGTAGTAAATCGTATCATCGTGAGCTCCGCAAAGGTTTGTTATTTTCAGTTGTTTAAAATTGCCATTTTTGGAAAATTTTATTGTTAACTGTATATAAGTGCACATACATTGATTTCTGAAAAGGACACTCTAAAAGATTGGGGCCTTGAGCCCAAAATTTAAACTTTTTATAATTATCAAAAAAAAAAATGTCTTTGAAAAATCATGGCCGACTCAGGGTCACACCTTCCTCACAAACTAACACCTCACACCGACACCACCATTGTAAATATTACTACGTTTGCCAACACTCAAAATATAAGCAGTAGCAATATTTTTAATTTATTTCAGGCAGACATTCGTTTCCCGCCATTACCAAGGACTGCAGGTGTTAAAGCCGCCACCCTCACCACCACCACAGCGACAACAGAAACAAAAGAATAAAATAAATTAACACGTGATATCGAAATGAATTCAACCAAAATGAACTCTTCCACACCGAACACCACTGACGCCACCACCACCACAACTGAAACTAAAATTAACAATAACAAAAATAACGATAACAACAACAGCAACAATGAAATTAAGAAAACTACCCTGAGTTTTGCCAGAGTAGCAAAAACGTGCGAAGCGATCCAGGTAACTCAGGAGGAATTAGAAGAAGCCAAAAGAATGGTAAAGAAAGATGGGTACAGGGTCAGCCTCACCCAACCCCCCAACTCCCACCTAATAAAATGGAGCATCGTCGCCTATGCACCGTGTCTTATCGGACAATTAACATAACATCGCGCCGAGTGGAACGGGCATCCGAGTCCCAAATCCAAATAGCTTTGGGACATGTGTGGGCAAAAAAACCCCACATCAGACGTGGGCAGAAATATGGAAACGTGGACGTGTTCTTTGAAACACCACAGGAGGCCAGAGAACACTCCATGGCCCCATTAAGAAGTGACGACTTCACACTCGTCCCAAGCTGTTGTGGCCAGAGACTTGTGAAGATCAGGGTGACCCACGTTCCACCGGCCATCGAAATTTCCTGGCTAATGGCTGCCGTCCTCGCCGGCATCGAGGCCAACACCAAGAAAATCGAAATAGCGAAAGAAAAGCAGGAGAACTGGTCCGGATCTGGTATGGAGCTCCTGATCCAAGCGGACCATAAAAGCATTGAGGAGATCCCAGAGGTAATAGACCTGACTGACGGCTGCCACCTCACCGTATTCGTCGAGGGCAGAAGGCCTAGGTGTGTCGTTTGTGGTGAAGGAACCACCTAAGGGCTTTCTGCCCTCAGGCTAAAAGGTTGAGGCCACCTCTCTTACCCAGCCCAGTGACTCAACCATCAACACCACCAGCAGCAGAGATGGCAGCAACAACTGTAGCAGCAACAACTGTATCAGCAACAACAGAAGCAAGTGTAACAGCAACAACCGCAGCAACAGTAGCAAAACCAACACCACCACCACCACACAACGCGCCAGAACTAGCATCAGCGCCTACACCATCCACCACGCCACAACCAAAACCAACGCCTGTGGAGGATTTTCCACTCCCAGGCTTATCGTAACTGGAGACAGATTGGGATGACGAGGAGTGGGAAACGGTATCAGGAAAAAAGAAAAAAAGAAACCAAAAAAGAAAAAATTCTCTTCCTTCCCCCTCAAAAAACAAAATACGGAGGGAAACAAATAAATTATCAAACAAAAATGTTACGACAGATATGCCACCATCCACACCAGCATCACCAACCCCATCACCACAAACACCAACACCATCACCATCATTAACCCCAACACCACCATCACCAACACCACAAAAGTCACCAAAAAGTCTAACAGAAACAAACCCACAATAAACGCAAACAAAACAAAACAACTAAAACGATACACACTACACAGCATTAAATTTGAACAACAAATTATTACACTACATGCAACACAACATCAGCATCACAGAAAAAGACTACACAACAACCCAAAAGTTCACACCACCGCCACACATAAAAATCACTCGCATCACACAGAAAACGTACACGACACTAAAATAAAAATTCCTCAAAGACATCGGAGACTTCCGACAAACACTCTCCAGGAGGATTTATAAGGACATGCTTCCGGAGGAGGCCACAAGCAGTGAAAAGGATTGAGAAACCATCCTTCCTCTACGAGAAGTAAGGAAAGTGGTCTTTCTCAT
Organism: Eledone cirrhosa; assembly: GCA_964016885.1. Taxonomy (NCBI): domain Eukaryota; kingdom Metazoa; phylum Mollusca; class Cephalopoda; order Octopoda; family Eledonidae; genus Eledone; species Eledone cirrhosa. The sequence continues at coordinate 328,743,620 of OZ024741.1, forward strand.
CTTTTACACTCCATTTCAACCTGACCTCACTCAGAATAGGCAGCATAAATGCGCGTGGCTTGGGGTCGTCATGGAAGCAGGGCCACCTGCTCAACGACCTCAGGTCACTAAACATAGATGTAGTGGCCATCAGCGAGACCAGAATGTCCGAAGCACGGGCCTTCGCACCGATCTTCGGCGGCTACGATGTGTACGCATCTCCCAGCCGTCCGGGATCGGGGGGAGGAGTTGCTGTGCTTTTTCGGAGAGGTTTGGATCTCGCCATACGAGCCATCTTCCTGGACCCAGAAGATAAGTTTGTGGTGCTAGACGTGACCAGCGGAGACGTGCAAGCTTTTAGGCTAGTGGCGCTCTATGACCCGACAGGAGCAGGGCGGCCTGATTTCTTCCGGCGTCTGGAGACCTTTCTTGGAACGTCCCGCTCTTTAATGTTTGTGGGCCACTGGAACGGGATCTTAGATGCACGCTGGGACTGTGTGGGATTAGCGGATAGGGGAGGAGGATGCAAGAGCCTCACCAACCTGCTCAGGCATTTTGAACTGTCTGAAAGGTACCGATTGGATTTCCCGAATGTGCCAATGTGGACTTGGACAAATCGCATATGGTCATCTAGATCATATCTAGATAGAGTATTTTGTAGGAAAATAGATAGGTCTAGCATAGGCTGTCCACAATTCAAGATAGTCAGCTACACGGACCACAAATTCGTGATGTGTGTGCTTGACTTAGATAGGCTTCATAAACGCGTCCTTACCAGCGCGCAAGGCCTACAGAGACCGGATTAGCGAACTAGTTAAGCGAGTGTTGACGGGGTCCATCGTCAACAACAAGTGGTGGTTTGCTCTGAAAAGAGCAATTTGAATAGAGTCCATTAGGTTTACTAAGGCTTTAGCAATAGAGAAAAATAGAGCAGAGGGAGAATTAGTTAGAAAATTAGACAAGGCGCTTAGCAAAGGCATTGCGACCGACGTACTTGCGTCGAAATTGGCCCTTGACCAATTCTTCAATGCAAAGTACGAAGGCTGCGTTGTCAGAGCTAGGGTGCGTATTCTCAGACACGAGGGGACGAAAGCCGTTCAATGGGCCCGAGTGGCAGAGGCGCGTCGTGGCAACAAAGCCACGATCCGGTCTTTGGTGGACCACGACAGGCGCATGCTACTCGATCCCGGGCAAACGTGAAGCTTTTCAGCGACATTTCGTTCAGCTGCTCGGCGGTAGCGGCGGGCCGGATCGTGGGATGGACTTTAGTGTCTATGTCGACGGACTGCCGCTGAAGTACGGGAGGCAATGACTGGCTGCCAAGGGATAAATCGCCTGGTTTGGATGGTCTGCCCTATGAACTTTACGTACAGATGCCAGACTTGGTCGGAGGCCTCTTGGCGGACGTCTACTGCAACTGGCAACAGAACGGGAGAATTCCCAGCTCTGTGAGCCGAGGAGCTGTGGCACTGCTGAGAAAGGATCCGAACAAGGGGGATAACATAGATAATTTTAGGCCCATAACTCTGCTGAACACAGATTTCAAGATTTTGGCCAAGGTGCTAGCAAAGAGGTTGGCGCTTGTCGTTTGTGTCTGGTGGGAGAGGCGCAGACATGCGCCATTCTCGACAGATCCATCCACGACAATCTCCACCTCATGCGATACATCGTAGAGAGGGTAGCTAGGGAATCTGGCACTGGTGGGTTCTTGATCAATTTAGATCAGTCGAAATCTTTCGATAGGGTCAACCATCGTTACCTAACGGCAGTCCTGAGGGCGGCTGGCTTTGGGCCCATCTTCAGAGGCTGGATCGCTGCCATGCACAGCGACATCTGCTCTGTGGTGAGAGTGAACGGTCACCTGTCGGAACCGTTCAACATCATGCGCTCGGTCCGCCAAGGATGTCCCCTCTCGTCCCTCTTGTACGTATTGACTCTCGAGCTATTACTGCACAAACTGGAGACGTTGAGGGGGGTCCCGCGCGAACTAGGATGCGGAAGATCCGTGTCAGCATATGCGGACGATGTCACTGTAGTGGTGTCAAAGGCCAAACACATCGAGGCGATCGGCACTACACTATGGGAATACCAAGCGGTGACAGGAGCAATGATCAACCAGGAAACGTCAGTGAGCCTGCAGCTCGGCACCTCCGTCCAACAGCATCATCAGGCGCTGGACGGACGGACCGGTTAAATTGCTAGGGGTCTGGTTCGGTTCGGACCTCCAGACGGACAAAAACTGGGACGAGGTGACGAGCAGGGTGGCTTCTCTCACCCAGAAATGGGCCGAGAGGAAGTTATCCCTGAAAGGTCGAGCGGAGGTGGCTAACTAGTATATCGCGTCCGTCATCTACTACCGCCTGACCGTCGTACCTTGTTTGTTCTTTCGCTTTTTGTGGAAGGAACGCGCTCCGATGGTCAGGTGGTTCATCTGCTGCCAACACCCGCTACGTCGAGGGCTGGGAATGCCGTGGCTGATGATGCGCAGACACGCGCTCAGGCTACCACATCTCCACCTCTTCCGCGACGGTGATCAGGTGTGGTCTCCGTTTGCTAGACACGTCTTTCCCCAGCTCGTCTCCTTGACGGAGCTGCAGTCCTGGGTCAAGCGAAGACGAGGGGGAGCGCTTGGAGACTGGTATGTCTTCAGGCGCTCACAGCCCTCGACCGATCGGGCAATGTGATCGATGGAAACTCCGACTTGGCGTTCTATAGAGGATTAGTGGAGGGGAAGAGCGACGACGTACTTGGGGAAACTCTAGGCGTCGACGAAAATCAACTAGCCAATCTCTTCGGAAGAACTTTCGGGCCGGGGCCTATGGACAACTTCCAGAAATTACTGGCCTGGCAATGCTATCGAGTAGCTTTGCCAGTTCGGGATAAACTCTACAGGCATGGAGGTGCCGTCAGCCGGGCATGTCCGAGATGCGCGCAGGGCGACTAAACCGTCCTGCACGCACTCGTCCAGTGTCCGAGCATTGCTGACTTGTGGGTTTATGTCGAACACCAGCTGTCGCGTGTGGGACGGATCCAGCTATCAGCTGAGTCCATCGTGAGGATTGCCCCGCCCTCTTCCTTTAGCCGGGAAGGGCAGGCAGTTTTTATCTGTCTGGTGGCCATGGCGAAAGAGATAGTATGGTGGACACGTTTGAAAGGGCTGAAGACGAGCACTTACCTCTTCGGTGATGCCCTGATTAACTTTTTCAAATTTCATTTGAAAAGGAAAATCAGGGTAGAAAGGGAAGTGCTCTCTTCCCAGAATGTTGTTGAAAGATGGGTGAGAGAATGGGCCTACTCTGAGTATGTGTCTGTAAATTAAAGGTGGAAAACTGGGAGAGGGCACTTGCCCTGGTTGTGAGGGTCACTGTGGCTTTTTAATGGGCTTGCTCCACGAATGTCGCTCGGAACTCTCCCCCCTATTGGGGAATATTTTCATTGTTCTATTATTACATCCTCTGTTTCTTGTTTTTTACACGCAGAAATGCCCATTTGTACCATCCTGTATTGTCCTGTACTGTCCTTAATGTCTACTTTATGTAAACCCTTGTGGTTAATAAAGAAAGCATTATTATTATTATTATTATTATTATTATTATAGTTGCATTTATCTTCCTTTATGTTCATACGAGTTATCACCAAGTCATAACCAGTGACCTCAAGAGACAACAATGTCCGCCATGTTCAAGAAAGAACATACATACACACATGCATCTTTAGTGTTTAGACTTGTGATGTACTTATATTGACAGAATCTTCCTTAGTATATGGCAAGTTCCTATTAGTACTATCTTTTGTATTTCTCCTATACGCGGGTTTCCTGGGATTTGCGATAAGTAATCATTAGACCCCTTAGGTATCATTCCTAGAGCGCCTACAACCACTGGTGTTGTTTTAGTTCTCAACTTCCACATTTTTCCAATTTCTATCTCCAGGTCCTTATACTTGCTCAATTTTTCAAATGTTTATATAAATACATTCTTGTCTATTGGAACAGACATATCAATTAGCAGGCATACGCTCTTTTTAAAGACCTTCAGTATTATATCAGATCTTTTTACAGCTATATTTCGGTCTGTTTGGATGCTAAAGTTCCACAAGATTGAGATGTGATCTTTTTCAAGTATGGAAGATGGTTGATTCTCCCACCAATTCTTTTGTTGGGGCATGTCAAAATGCTTACAGATTATCCAATGTATGTATTGTGCAGCTCTGTCATGCCTGTTTAGGTATTCGGTTGGAGCTATAGGACTGCACATTGAAATTATATGATCAATGGTCTCTGGTTGTTGTTTACATACACGGCATAATGGGTTGCATCCATTTTTTATTATGTTTTTTGTTGGCAGACAGTGATCTTCTGCTGATATAATCAGTCCTTCAGTCTCCGATTTCAGTCCAGAGGATGCCAACCACTGATGGGTTAAAGTTTTGTCAACATCAGGATTGTTAGCTCGCTCTGGGTATTTTCCATACAGAGGCTTTTCTTGCCATTTCTTAGCCAGTTTCTGTAGCAGTTCTTTCTTTGCATTTACTTTTACCTGCTTTGCTTTTTCTGTGTTTTCCATTTCAGCAGTAAATGGGACTTCTGAAATGTGTAGTCCATTACTGTATCTTTGTGTATCTTTTGTAATGGAGTATGATCTTTTGATGCTTTCGTGTTTCAAAACGAGTTTGATCATCCAATCATGTGATTCCCTTAGATATGTAGATAATCCAATTGTTGCAGTTTTCAACGCAATCTCTCACTGGATTAACCCACGTCCTCCTTCTTTCCTAGGGAGATATATTCTATCTGTATCTGCCTTAGGGTGATGCATTCTGTGCATGTTTAAGACTTTTCTGATTTTTGTATCGAGCCTACGGATCTTTGTGCTTGACCAGTTGATGACATTGTAACTGTAGGTTACAACTGGTATGGCAAGCGTGTTTATGGCATCGATCCTATTCCTTGCATTCAATTCCGTTCTTAAGATTGCTTTTACTCTGCGGTAACATCCCTTCCTTATCCTTTACCCCATTGTCGAGTGCTTGATTCCGTCTCCTTCACAAACACCTAGATATTTGTAAGTTTCCTCTTGATCAAGTTCTCTTATCACATTCCCCCGATCAAGATTAATGTCTGAACTTTTCAGCTGCTTTCTTCTGGTGAACGTTGCTTTGGAGGATTTATCTAGTCCAAAGTCCATTTCAATGTCATCACTGAACTGCTCGACGGTGGATAATAGCTCTTACAATTGTTCATCATTTTTTGCAAATAGTTTCAGGTCATCCATGTAGAACAAGTGATTAATGGTTTAGTCATAGACTTTATATCCATGTTTTGTTTCATTAAGCATTGTACTTAATGGTATAAGTGCGATGCAGAATAAAAGCGGTGATAAAGAGTCACCCTGAAAAATTCAAAAATTAATATTAACTTCTCCAGCTTCCAGTGATTTTTTTCACTATTCAAAAGGAGTGTCGTTTTCAATGTCTTCATACTGAATGTCAGGAACCTCCTGACAACGGGAGATATTTTGAAAATCTCTAAACATTTTTCAATCCAACTGTGTGGCAAACTATCGAATGTTTTTTTATAATCTATCCAAGCAATTGATAGATTTTTGTGTCTATTATGACAATCTTCCAGTATCATTTTGTTAACCAAAAGCTGATCCTTACAGCCATGAGCCTCGTTTACACACTTTCTGCTCAATGGGAAATAGATCATTTGTTATCAGGTGGTCATATGTATATTCAGTTAGGAGTGATGTTAAAATTTTATACATTGTGGTCAAGCAAGTTATCGGTCTGTAATTTTGGGGATTGTTTGTCTCACCATTCTTCGGAAGCAGGAATGTAATGCCGTTAACTAGCCATGATGGTATCTTTTCTGGCTTCTTAACTATTTCATTGTAAAGTTGGGCTTTCAGCTCATGAGACTCTGTGAAGGCATGTATCCAAAAAATGTTGTATTTTGTCTTTTCCTGGGGATTTCCATTTGCTGGTTTTTCTAAGAGCCAACTGTTATATTTTCCCATATTTGTTCCTCAAGATGAGCTGTATCTTTCATTTGTCTGTCTATCCATGGGGCATGTATATTATGAACTTTTTCTTCGGCCCAGATCTTTTCCCAGAATGCTTGCACTTCCTCCTTGAGTGGTATTTAGCAGTTATTGTTGACTTGCCAATTTTTCTGTAGAAGTTTCTTTGGTTGTTTTTGAACATATTATTGTCCTTATAGAATCTAGATCGTTTTTCAAAGCGCCTTATACGAGCAGCTTTTGCCGACACTTTTTGCATGATTATTTCTATCAGCATGTCTATGTCACTTGTTGATTTTATACTGTATTTCCTTTTCAATTTTCTAAGTTTAGTTTGTTTAACATGTTCACCTACTTTGTAGTTTGTTAAAATTTCTATGTCAGATCAGAGAAGGTTTATTTGGCGATTGATGTTCTCTTGCCAAGTAGATTTCTTATGGGAATTCTTTTGCTTTATCATTTTCACTCCACATAAGTGAGTGGTGACTTTAGCCGATGCATAATAGGGATGATTTAAATCAGTAATGTTTAGTTTGCTTGTGATGATAATCTTTTTGAGAATAATGTTAGTCTTGTGTATTATCGTTTGATTCTGTTTGGAGTTCTGGATCTTAGGGAGAGTGTCTCGTCCCCCATGTCAGATTCTTTCATTTTCATCCATTCGATCATAATTTCATCCTTCAAGTTGGCAAGTTCATTCTCATTCATTTCTTTATCATTTATGATCTCATTGTTTTCATTTTCAGTTTCATCTTGAGCATGCACTTCCTCAACTTTTTCGATCCTTTCTTTAATTTTTTCTGTTGTCAGTGATTCAGCCCCAACCCGGGAATTCGAAGTGTTACAATTTACCTCGTTTTCACTGACACATGTTTCATTTTCCCTTCGCTGACTTTGTGCTAATAGCTTGATCTGATCAATTTCTATATCAGTTAGTAACTTTTTTTAACAATATTTATTCGTATATTAGCTAGTTTGTTACTGTCAATATAGCTCTGTTTTCGGGATGTTTCTTTTTCCAGTTGATATATGTCTGTTCTGTATTCGATCTATTACATGGCAGTGTAGAAAGCATCAAGGACTTCTTTATTATCTTCCATTGACCATTTTTCTCTCTTTTTATTTGGGTTTCTTGGTGGTGAGCATGGAGGGCCAACAGTAGGAGTATTCCGGTTATGGGAGGTCTCCACCTCCGAAGTGATGGGAAGGTTTGAACCGTTAGCTGATTTTTCGACCTTTGTCTGGTTCCTCTCTGAGGGACGCGGCCCTTTTTGACCCGGGCGAAGACCGATCCGGTATGAGATTTTATCATTTGACATTTACTTTATTTTGTCGCGTTTTATCCTTAACCGCGAAGGGGTAATTATTTCGTGTTACCACTTCTAGGACGAGAGTCAGCCAAGACTAGAGGGGTCGTCCTCCCCTAGAGACACGGCTATTCCTCGCCGGCCGCCATCCCGGTATTTCTTGGTCACGGGGTTTCCTTTTGTGTTGTTTTTTTAAATTGTTATTATCATGAGTGGTTCCTTAATGTGAGCATTGCGTGGCTTAAGAATGAAATTATTATTATTATTATTATTATTATTATTATTATTATTATTATTATTATTATTATTAATTTAAGGTTTATTCGTCTCTAAAACTCAAATATCTCAACGTGAAAAATCACTCAGAGAAGCAATATTGTATATTTAAATTGATAGTTCCAATAAGAATTCTTCCCCATATGAAACCATGGTATGGAGATCTAAATATAAGCGAGATTAAAAGCAATACATTTTTTTGTTTATCTTGTTTGTACTCCCATAAACAGAGAATATTCTCACTTAATTCAATATATAATATTGCTTCTCTGAGACATTCCTCTCATTGAGATGTTTTTATTAATATTAAACTATTTCTTATTTTGTCGAGTTGTACCAGACGGTCTTTTGGCTGTTATTTCTAGCGACATTATAAGCCTGTCATGTAATCCTAATATGCTAGGAGATTTTGATAACGAAACACTATGCACGCTTTTATTCCAGCATGCTGTCTCAGTAAATGAAACATTATGTATGTTATCTCATTCAATTTCTCTTAGCTTTTGAAGAATTAAAACCCCCCTGAAGAGTATGTTGGATTCATCATTCATTGGTAGTTCCAATAAGAATTCTTCCCCATATGAAACCATGGTAAGGAGAGATATATATATAAGCGAGTTTAGATACAACATTTTTTGTCTATCTTATTTGTACTCCCATAAATAGACCTTTTTCTCACTGAATTTTAATATACAATATATATATCTAAACTCACTTATATATGTATATCTCGCTACCATGGTTTCATAATGTTTTCCATTCTTTCCTTTTCTCTGTTTCTCTCTTTCTATTTCCTCTTTTATTTCTGATGAAGGACTATTGTCTGAAATGTAAATACACTTTTCCTGCCATCAAATGTTAATGTTATATAGTCATTGTACTGTGTTGTTTCTATTTACGTTTTATATATATATATATATATATATATATATATATATATATATATATATATATGTGTAGATAAATCTACCAAAAGTTTACGGTAGTGTCCAATCCGTATGAAGAACTCAATGTAATCCGGATATCATGGAAAGAAGAGATGCATTCAAAAATCACTTTCAGTGAAAGATAAACGGAATACAGAGTCAAGATAAAATATTAAAAAAATAATGAATAAAACAAAGAAACAGTTCCTTATATTAAACCAAAAAAGTTCATTATTTAACGATCGTTTCTAGGACGTATATGTGTTAGAATTGGCATGCATATTCAAAAGATCTATGTACAAAATTATACAAACTATCAAGGAGAATATACATACCATCACATCACATATATATGCTGTCTTCAGAAATAATGAAGTATATTTATTGATAATAACAACAATTCAAAATTACAGGTCTGTTTGGGAACAGATTTTAAATAGACCATTGTTTATGTGTGCGCCTCAATATCCATATAGTTATAATAATAATATATACGTATGTGTGTGTGTGTGTGTGTGTGTGTGTGTGTGTGTATATATGTATGTGTGTTCGTAGGTATGTGTGTGTTTATGTGTATATGCATGTGTGTGTATGAATGTATGTATATGTGTGTATATATGTATGTATATATATATGTATATGTATGTATATTTTGTCTGTAGATTATAAACATACAGATACATTAGCCCTAAATTTTTATATTTACATACACTTTTTCGACATGCGTATGCATGTGAACATACATTTTTATGCATATCTGTGAACGAATTTACTTACATATATGCACACACCTAACTGCATTTTCTTGATGAATTTTTATGTATTTCATTGGTCTATTTAAAATATGTTCCCAAACAGACCTGTAATTTTGAATTGTTGTTATTATCAATAAATATACTTCATTATTTCTGAAGACAGCATATATATGTGATGGTATGTATATTCTCCTTGATAGTTTGTATAATTTTGTACATAGATCTTTTGAATATGCATGCCAATTCTAACACATATATGTCCTAGAAACGATCGTTAAATAATGAACATTTTTGTTTAATATAAGGAACTGTTTCTTTGTTTTATTCATTATTTTTTAAATATTTTATATATATATATATATATATATATATATATATATATATATATATATATATATATATACATGTCTATGTATTCAATCAGTCATTTTCGAGAACAACGGGTTTATGCAGTTTCTGTCAAATAAATTCCCCTCAACCGGTGAGGCAATAGTAAAGGACATTTGCCCTAGGTCTTGCAGAGCTGGACTGAAGCCGGAACACGGAGGCCATGAAGAAAGCAAATTCCTTAGCTACACAACCATTCATGCGTCTCTGTGAAAAGATGAAATCATATTAATACATAGACGGGAAAATTTGAAGTTTAACTTTGAATTCTCAACGCATTGGTTGTGTTTATCCTTTTAGTGAAAGGACTGTATCAAATGTGGCGCTATTATTAAACTATGTTCCTTTTACGTAAATAAAATGCATTGCAATCATTTTAATAGTTGAAAGATCGTTGGTAATCGGAGATATTTTTTTCTTTTTCTGTGATGCATCGTTTAGTGCGATTTTATTACTTTCACTTTAGCAGCTATCAAGTGAAACAGTGAGACGTCATGACAATGATTATAGATGTGCTTAACTTCGATTACATTTGCTAATAAAAATTCGTGATTCATAACCCGTTTTTGCTAAAGTAATTGATCTCCTGTGAATTCTGTTCGAGTAAACTGGAAATCTCATCTGTTGGAATCAATTTTAAGGAGACCTGTGCGGTGTCTTTGGCAAACATTCATGCTTCGTAAATAATTTTTATTTGGACTATTAGTACGTACATATTTAGAGCATTGGAGAGAAATTGTAGTGTGATATGATAGAGGATATGGGAAATAGCGACAAATAAAACTGAGTGAATGACGCTAGTAAAAATCAATAGCTCTCTTATAATTGATGTTCGATTAAACAACTATGTGGAATAGATGATATGGATATTATTAGCTGTAGTAGGCGAACCCTACATGGAGAAATAAAGAAATTGGAATCGACTCAACATGGGACCCTGCAACCAAATCGCTTCTAAATCATGCGGATCAGTATCAAAGAAAAAGTGGAATCACAAAGTCTATAATGATGTCAAACAATAGGATATAGATGGGAAATCTGCAAATCCTTTGATCCTAGGTCAGCTGCACTAGAGTTATCCTAGGCTTCAAACAACATCAATAAAAACGAGAAATTGAGAAGAAATAATACCGAAAACAGAATATATCATCGACTGGATCAAGTATGATAATAATATATAGTGGAACGGAATTGACCTCCATCTGTTTCGACGATGAGAGGTGTAATTGTTTGATCAATGGAAAGCTAGCTCGTGAAATTAACGTGTAAAATAATGATCATTCCCACACAGACGTGTGCTATCGGTAACTTCCCAGAGAGTAGACAGACACAAAACTGGCCCATTGATAGGCATTCCATCTGATAGGCCTCAATTCCATCTGATAGGCCTCAATTCCATCTGATAGGCGTCAATTCTGCCAACTCTTTTTCATCCCCTTTTCAGGCCTGAGTCCAGCAGATTTCCTCAGGAGAAGGATGGATAGAAAATGAGAGAGAGGGGAAGGGAGGAAGGTGGTTAGAGGAATAATCTACCCAGTACTAGACTAGCACTTTTTTTTAAAATCATGTTACTGTGATAAAGTAAGTTACATGCTAGGGAGACAGTGGAATGTCGGAATAAATTCTTATAGAACTTACTTCTATTCCTCTATGGTATGGTATTATCTCGTATATTCTGATGGAGTCCTTGTATCATTGCATTGACATACAGCGATACTTGGGTATTTAAGCTCGACAGACTCCATCCCTCCACGATCTCAGTTCAAATCAATTTGGAGGTTGTACATTGAAATGTATGATCTTAGGAAAAAACAGTTTATCCTAGCATTGTAAATTTAATTAATGGGCCAAAGTTGAAGAGGTTTCTACACGGTCAATCGACGTGCTAGAAATAGCAATTTAATATACCTGAAATCACACCATACTGTAAAATAAAACCCTGAATATCTCGTCTTTGAATCAATTAAAGAGTATCAAAGACGAGATATTCAGATTATCAAAGACGAGATATTGACCAAATGCCTTCTTGATTAGTGATCATTAAAAACTATTCTCTATGTAAATTTGATACGTCTGTAGTTTGAATGAATATCGAGTTCTGCTGAAGCTACGAAAAAGAAAGAGCACAGCCTTCGGGCACTAACTCTTTTCAATACTAACACTCTACTATCAACTACTTTGCTGAAAAATGGTCTTCCTACTCTATACGACTAACTGCCATTCCATATATATATATACATACCTGTACACACACAAACACACACACATATATATATATATATATATATATATATATATATATATATATATATATATAATATTAAGGATACTATTTATGGTTATGTATATACTAAAACTTTTTATAGTTATATATATTTTAAACCCTAAACAGTGAAGGTCAGTAATTTATTACTACCTTATTACCAGTAAGATAAATAGCTCAATGTAATAACATCGGGTGTTCTACAGAGCACTTATATAGTATTCACAAGAATCAAAGCTATGTTCAAAGCATTTATTCACTTACAATTGTTTCATCCAAACCTAGGCTTGGAGTCTTCGGAGCATTTTTCAATGTTTGTACACATGCTTGACCTCCTTTCCAACGCAAGAGACATACAGATACGTATATATTGATGTACAGTGGAGTGACATATATTATATTATATTTCTGTATAGCAATTCAAATTCAAAATCAAAATCACATTAAAACAAAATCAAAGCAAAATTTAAATACAATCGGCAGTTAACATAGATAATGCAAGAGGATAGTTTGTTAGTCAGATGTAGTAGTTATTTTAGTTATTTTATGCGTTAGTTACACGTGGGGCATGCACGTGTGTCTCATTTATATATGATTATTGTGCGGCAGGGTGTTACATGTAATAGAAGCACTTAAAGCGGGTAAGTAAGAGTATTATGGATGTTGTAGTGGTAAGGTATTTTTTGTATATGATACAGAAGTATGCGTGCAGAAAAGTAGTATAAAGGAGAAGCAAAAGAAAGTTATGGTTTTTGTATCCACAACCATTTTCACATTCAAGAAACGTAATATATAGTTTATACATGCTTCACATAATTAACGATGATTTCGCATTGGATGTTCGATGCATTAAATTAAATTATTTTAGCTTGCTGCAGCTCAGTGTTCTTTAATCCAATTTTATAGAGCAGGTTGTTTCTGTTGCGAGAATTTACATCGGTTTATTATCCGGAAGTATGTGTGTGATTAAGGGGAGTTAATGCGTAAGGGAGGTAACTAGCTGATTTCTATAACTAAATTTATTATTCCAACATACATTATAAGGTGTCTCAATTGAGTCCCTTATATAGACGGTTATATATTCAGTTTCCAATTTTAGGTATCCTATTTTTAATTACAATCTACTCTATCATGAAGTACTAAAGGTATCTATATTAGGATGATTAGTCCCTATCATAGAGTGCTACAACTGAATATTCCATACAAAGAGCCACATCTTTATATCAAAGATATTTGGAAATGTAGTCTACTCACAGTACCTGCCAGGGGACCTACTAGAACTACGTCTATATAACCCTTGTAAGCTCTGGGGCAGCGTATGGCTGACTGCATGGCAAAGCTAAATACATCTCTAGGGCGGACCAAAAAGGATCTCTCACTCACATTGTCACTAATCCATCCATCAAGTTATACATGCATATATAACTCACAAATCACTCATACAGAATTCATTGCACTCAACATAAAGGTTATACAGATCTCTTATGTTAATAAATAAATCTTATATATATCCAATGATAGCACTCCATACATAGGAATACATTTGCACAAATAATCCATTGTCGAATCTGGTATTTAAAGTTTACATAGACTGTATTGAACCACTATATAATTATAAGTAATTGAAAGTAATTATCCTAAAAGTAGGTGTACATGGGGATATTTCTAGTGTATAAAGTTATAGATAGGTGGAACGATCTGTGTTAAGATAGGGTGGATCAGCGAGTGTGGAGTTGTGGTGTAAGGTGTACCCCTGAGATGTAGTGCTAGAAGTGGTGATGGGTTCAAGCCTGACATTGCTATATATTGGGTTTAAAGTTTTGGAAGGAGTGTCGGAAGCGGTGCTGGCACGACGCGAACACTTCCGATTTTTTATTAAGGTGGTTATGGTTTGAGAAGATTATAGTATGGGTGTCTAGTAGACAGAGGTTACAACATTTATTAGGTGGTTTGTACGATGTCGCCTTACCTATCACTTCCCATTTAAGTGTATAAGATCTATTTTTAGTTTTTAGATAGTGTATATAGCTAGATAGTCAAGTGGAGTTGGCTAGACTGTGTTTTTTGAAAGAACGGAGGTGCGAATTGTGTCTGGTTTTGAAGCAGTTTGAAGTAGAGCCTATATAGGTTTCAGAAAAGTTGCTAGTTATGACGGTGCATGAGTATATGATATCCTTGATTAAGCATTTTTTATCTAAAGGGCAGGTTCTATTAGATCTACAGTTACAATTATTCTGGATGTTAACCTGCCGGTTATTATGTTGTGTAGAAGTCTGGTTGTTAGTTGTTGCATTATTGCTATGGGGGTTGTCGCTCTCAGTGTTATTTCTTACACTAGTGGTATTACTATTATTACTATTGATATCAGGATTAGTAGATATAATGTTATTCTGAAGGTTTACCCCCTGTCGTGTTTTAGTTTGTTGGAAGTAAGTATTAATCTTTCTTTTATTGCTACTAGCTATGTGGTATGCTATGTTAGGCGTGGTAGAGTAGGAGGTTTTAATTGTGTTTTTGTTTATAAGACTATGGTACTTGTGGCCAGATGGGAAGTTTTTATCCAGGAGTTAGAAGAAAGCCTTAGATAGGTTGGTAGAGACGTTTAGATTGAAAGGAGGGTTTAAAAAAGTATTATTTCTTCTTCTATTTTTGTTTTTATGACTGGTGAGATGCTTCCGTTTATGGTATTATGGTGACTTCTGTGGTGTGGGTTAGGTTTGTTGCCATCCTTCGTATTAGTGTGTGTGTGTTTGTTATTCTTATTACTATTTTTCCTCATGGACATATTGTGCGAAATAATGTTGTAACTATGTGTTTTTGTAGGTAGGTACTTGATCTCCTCATTATGGCCTGATCTAGCTAATGCCTGATTATAATATTGCGAGTTTTTGCTAAATATGTTTTCGTCATAAGATAGATTAGAGATTCTATTGGATATTCCCTTAGAGATAGAGTTTAATATTGATCTAGGGTGGTTAGACTTGGTATCTACGTAAATCAGTTTTTCGTTAGATTTATGGAATGGTGTATATATCCTAGAGTCTAGGTAGAGGGTGGCATCTAGGAAGTTAACTTTCTTAGTGTTTTTGTCTATGGTGATAATTAGGTTATAGTTTTTGAAAGTCTTGTGCAATAGTTTTCTAGTTCTTTCTATATTGAATTTGTTATAGTCTATAAGGAGAAGTGCATCGTCGCGGTACAAACCACCGTTGAGGTATGGAAGGTCCTTATGGATTTCGTTTAGTAAATATAGGCCCACCAAATCAGTGACCTGTGCCGAGTCACTAGACCCCATGGTTATGTCGAAGTTGTTTTGCGTATCCTTGCGGGTCCATAACTGGTCTTCAAAAATGATTACGGTTTTACGGGCCGCAAGTTTGATATCCATCTGGGGTCTAGTCAGGTCACTATTGTTCATGGCCATAATTAGTGCCTTATTTAATAGGATAGGGGAAATAGAGGTGTAGTATGAATTGATATCAAATTGAATACATTTTTTATCTTTGTTTTCCTTGATATCCTTGAACCATTCAATGACTTCACCTGTATTTCCCCCATTGTTTAAGGTATATTTTGTGTTTAATCTGTGGGATGATTTTATCTAAAATTGTCTTACTGATAATGCCAATGTCAGACTTGGAAGGGCAGATTAGTCTAATCGAGGGGTTGCTAATGAAATCCACCTTATGGTCCTTCAGAGAGAATCTAGGGGGGGGGGGGGTATGGTTGTGTATGTCTCTGAAGTCCTAGTTTGGACACTATATTACATCCTTCTATATTAATTTCTTCTATGCTTTTCATAGTAGTTTTCTTGTAGCTCTTATGTAGTTCATTATATATAAACTTTCTATATGTATCATAATCTAGGCTGTATATGTTATTAGTTTTGTCCGCATGTACAATAATTTTACTACTTGTTTTGAATTCATTAATAGAGGTGTTATGTTTGTTTAAGAAAGTGTTGTTTTTATTACGATGCTTTTTATATTTAATGTTCTTAACTAGTTTTATTAGGTCATTTTCAAAGGAGTTTAGTAGTGTGTTCTGAGGGGGGCTTCTAAAAGTTTTAAAGCCGAAGGAGTCGAATTTGTTAGTATTATCAACTTTGTTAGATGTGTTTTTATCATAATGGAATGTCCTCCATCTCACTCTATTGATAAAGGAGTTGACACTGTTGATCAATAATTTCTCCTATGTATTCCTGGATGGTATTGGTATGTTCTTGGTTGACATAGGGAGTTGGTCTTTGATCAGCATACTGGTAATTTATTGTATGTTAGCTCAACAGTATGGAGCAGTTAATAATATTAAGGATACTATTTATGGTTATGTATATACTAAAACTTGTTATAGTTATATATATTTTAAACCCTAAACAGTGAAGGTCAGTAATTTATTACTACCTTATTACCAGTAAGATAAATAGCTCAATGTAATAACATCGGTTGCTCTACAGAGCACTTATATAGAATTCACAAGAATCAAAGATATGTTCAAGACATTTATTCACTTACAATTGTTTCATCCAAACCTAGGCTTGGAGTCTTCGTAGCATTTTCCAATGTTTGTACACATGGATGACCTCCTTTCCAACGTTAGAGACATACAGATACATATGTATATATTGATGTACGGTGGAGTGACATACATTATATTATATTTCTGTATAGCAATTCAAATTCAAAATCAAAATCACATTAAAACAAAATCAAAGCAAAATTTAAATACAATCGGCAGTTAACATAGATAATGCAAGAGGATAGTTTGTTAGTCAGATGTAGTAGTTATTTTAGTTATTTTATGCGTTAGTTACACGTGGGGCATGCACGTGTGTCTCATTTATATATGATTATTGTGCGGCAGGGTGTTACATGTAATAGAAGCACTTAAAGCGGGTAAGTAAGAGTATTATGGAGGGTGTAGTGGTACGGTATTTTTTGCTTTGAATTTCTTTTAATGTGATTTTGATTTTGAATTTGAATTGCTATACAGAAATATAATATAATATATATCACTCCACTGTACATCAATATATACATATGTATCTGTATGTCTCTTGCGTTGGAAAGGAGGTCAAGCATGTGTACAAACATTGAAAAATGCTACGAAGACTCCAAGCCTAGGTTTGGATGAAACAATTATAAGTGAATAAATGCTTTGAACATAGCTTTGATTCTTGTGAATTCTATATATATATATATATATATATATATATATATGTGTGTGTGTGTGTGTGTGCGTGTGTGTGTGTGTGTGTGTGTGTGTGTGTGTGTGTGTGTGTGTGTGTGTGTAGTAAATGACCGATAACAGAATACAAAAGCAAGAGATGATGGTAAATGATACAAAACAAAACAACTAATGTTTTACCATTATTTTAGGGTTACTACCTGCTTTTCAGATGTGAGTCTGAAACAGTCCTAGATAAAACAAATGAACGATTTGAGCTTACAGATATCAGTTACAGAGGGAAGTTCAAATCATTCATTTGTTTTATCTACCACTGTTTCAAACGCGCATCTGGAAAGATGGTAATAACCCTGAAATACTGGGTAAAACACTCTGGGTAATATATATATATATATATATATATATATATATATATATATATATATATATATATATATATATATATATATATATATATATATAATATATATATATATATAATATATATATATATATATATATATATATATATATATATATATATATATATATATATATAATATATATATATATATGTATATATATATAGAGAGAGAGAGAGTGAGAGATAGAGAGTGAGAGAGAGACAGAGAGAGAGAGATACATAGTCATAAATATATGCATATATTTATTTATACACACACACACACACACACAACACACACACACACACACACATATATATATATATATATATATATATATATATATATATATATATATATATATATAAGTAAAAATTAGCGAGAATCGAATTTCACCCTATGAAACAACGAAAAAACACTTTCGAGTTGTGAGGCAAGCGCTCAATAATTCAAAAGAATTAGAGCTTACAACTTACGTTAAAGGCCAAACACACTGAGATTGTGGTTAAACTAATTATCCACACAGCAAAGATTCGATCTCCTATTTTTGGTCAAACAGATATACCGATATAAAAATATATGAAAGCATAAATATATATATATGTATATAATTGTTTCTACTTTTGGCAGAAGGCCAGAAAATATCCCATCTAATTACTGGTACTTTATTTTATCGAAGCCGTAAGGATGAAATGCAAAGTTAACCTCGGCAGGATTTGGGCTCAGAATGGCAAAGGCCGTAACTCATGGCGTCCGACCCTCTACCGATACTGCCAATCCACCGCCTTATTATATATGTATATAATATCAATTAAGTCAATTAAGGAGATGAGCTACTAGGAGACGCTGAAAAAAACTAAAGCTTTTACTTTCTGGAGCGAAGATGGGGAGAGATGCACATTGATATACGTATAGAAGATCCTGGAAGGTTTAACTCCAAACTTCGCAAATGACGGCTAGACCAAATAATGTGGAGTGGCAAATGTCCCATTCGTTGCATCAAAGAAAAGGGACCACACACAGCAATAGCCTGGGGTTCAAGGGACCACAGGTCTTTAACAAGCTGCAAAAAATCTGAGATATCTATACGGTATGCATGCCGATGTTTTCTAGAGACATCTCGACATCCTTCTGAAGAAGATGCGGAATGAAACCACAACACAAGCTGAAGTGCAAATAAGAGCGGTAGCAACAATCTCCCTTTGGCATCAATGACCAACCAAGGAAAACTCGATATAGAAAGTGTAGCATCAAGAGGGATTCCCTGGAACACGTAACAGAGTAATAGTGTAATAAATATATATTATATATATATATATGTATATATATATATATATATATATATAAATATATATATATATATATATATATATATATATATATATATATATATATATATATATATATATATATATATATATATATATATATGCAAATATATTACACAAAGAGAAGTGTGTTACACAGTGAGGATCCTGTGGGCTGTTATACTGCACATGTCGGTGGTGAAATGAACGAGATTCGTATCAGCAAACTTATAAGGTTGATAATTTAAAACTCTAATTCAGAGATTTGATTCTGACTTAGTTTTGTTCTATTTAATCGCTAAACCTGTAGATATTGTTCTCTATACAGTAACGGTAAAACTCACTTGTAATAATTCTTTACACACATCTCACTGTGTAACACACTCCTCTTTGTGTAATATATTTGCATTTGAGCTCAGAAGAAAATTCTCTATTCTTCTTTCAGCTAATATTATTATTATTATTACTGTGAACTGCGGAATACTCTTAATTCTGATCTTCGTATATATATATATATATATATATATATATATATATATATATAGAAAGGATGGATATAAAATGAAAGTGCTTTTTTTAAAAAAGGAATTTATTAGGTATTGACATATGTTTCTGTAACAGACTGAATACCTATGTATCGCTGCTTGCGTAATCATATAATGTTAGCAAGTATTCGATAGCAAATGTATAATCAGTTGTCACTTCTTCAGAGATTTTGGATAAATTGGATAAAATCAGAAAAATTGAAGTATTTATATTAGTAGTAGGGGAAGAAACAGAGGGGATAGTATATGACAGATGGTAAATTAATTTACTGCTAAACAAGTATATAATGGGTTTCTAATGAGAATACCATGAGTAAATCTAAATAAGAATTTTGGGAGTGCCAATTTTAATCTCTACTTGACCAACTGGACAGTGGATAGGGCTGGTCATTTGGTGCATTAGTATTAATTATAAAGTGTTAATTGGGGAAGGGGGAGATTTCGATTGCTACTAAATAACATCAATGCTAGTAGCCAGCTGGTATATGCATTAGGGAATTGAATCAAGAAATCAGAAATCTCATTTTATCTATAGCAGTTTGTATTAAAAGGTAAATAATAGAAGAGTTGATAGAATTAAGTCTAATAAAGAATGTTAATATCTATTTTGACAATCAAACGGGGATAGAGACAGGCGTTCAATCCTGGTAGTATTTATAATATGAAAATGTAGATTTTAAGCGATGGTTACAGTATAACGATCGCTCTATTCTGTTATTTAATAAAATGTTTTTGGATTTCATAATACAAAATAATTCTACATTACATAATTTACAAAATTCCTGTCCATGGGTATATGGGGTAGCAGCCGTATTATATCCCATTTTAGGTGAAATTGTTGGTTATTTTCACGCAGCTGCCAAGCCTTGTCTGCGAGTGTTGTTACATAAGCGAGGAAAACTATAGTTAAATTCGATGATAGCTACTGGGTTCGCAAAGATAGACCTTCTAATTTTGATATCACTATGGGTTCTAATGATTCGGCGGAAGTAACAGATCTTGTGGGAATTTATATCACCCACAGATTACAAGGAAAATTCAAGGATCTCCACGGTGGAATCTACCGTGACGATGCGCTCCTATTAGTTAAGCATATGAATAACCAGAATTTAGAAAGGATGCGTAAAAATATCAGAAAGCTTTTTAAGGAACTAGGATTAAATATTACATTTGAATATAACCTCAAAGAGGTCAATTTCCTTGATGTTACTTTCAATCTCAATACAGATACGATTAAACCGTTCCATAAACTAAATGAGAACCTTAAATATGTAAATACGAGTTCTAACCATCCACTCACTATAATTAAATCCATCCCTAGAAATGTTTCTCTTAGAATCTCCCGCCTGTCGTCCAACCAACAAACCTTCAAAGAACATGCTGAATATTATGATGATGCACTTAGGAAAGCCGGTCACCTAGATAATATAGAGTATATAGTCAAAGATCACCAAAACACCCAAAATAAATCCCATAGGAGTAGAAATAGCACAGAATCACCACCATACATACACTACCGCAATAGACACAATAATAGTCGCACACCACCAAACAGAAGGCGATGTAAGGAGTATATTTGGTACAGCCCGGTCTATAACAACTCTATTAAAACCAATCTACCCTCAAAATTCTTTCGATTAGTTAAAAAACACTTTCCAACATCACATAAATATAATAAAATCTTAAACCCTAACACTATTCGACTTTCATATTCAACCGCCCCTAATATTGAACAACATATAAAAAAGCTAAACGCAAAACGGTTGTATAAACGCCTTCCAACACATAACAATACACGTAAAACATTAGCTATAACATCACAAAACAACAAACAACATCCTGTCCTACATAAGCAACCTCATCAACCCATCCATGGCAATACAACGACGCAAAATTATAATTGCAACTGTGTCCAACCAGGAATGTGTCCGTTGAACAATCAGTGTCTTGAACGCAACATCGTATACAAATGTACTATCGAATCGGATAGACAGAAGTGGTACTATGTAGGATCTACAGCCACCTCCTTCAAATCACGCCTTTAGAGACATCGTTACTCGATAAAACATGAAAACCAGCGTTATGTAACAACACTCGCAGACAAGGCTTGGCAGCTGCGTGAAAATAACCAACAATTTCACCTAAAATGGGATATAATAGCGGCTGCTACCCCATATACCCATGGACAGGAATTTTGTAAATTATTTAATGTAGAATTATTTTGTATTATGAAATCCAAAAACATTTTATTAAATAACAGAATAGAGCGATCGTTATACTGTAACCATCGCTTAAAATCTACATTTTCATATTATAAATACTACCAGGATTGAACGCCTGTCTCTATCCCCGTTTGATTGTCAAAATAGATATTAACATTCTTTATTAGTCTTAATTCTATCAACTCTTCTATTATTTACCTTTTAATACAAACTGCTATAGATAAAATGAGATTTCTGATTTCTTGATTCAATTCCCTAATGCATATACCAGCTGGCTACTAGCATTGATGTTATTTAGTAGCAATCGAAATCTCCCCCTTCCCCAATTGACACTTTATAATTAATACTAATGCACCAAATGACCAGCCCTATCCACTGTCCAGTTGGTCAAGTAGAGATTAAAATTGGCACTCCCAAAATTCTTATTTAGATTTACTCATGGTATTCTCATTAGAAACCCATTATATACTTGTTTAGCAGTAAATTAATTTACCATCTGTCATATACTATCCCCTCTGTTTCTTCCCCTACTACTAATATAAATACTTCAATTTTTCTGATTTTATCCAATTTATCCAAAATCTCTGAAGAAGTGACAACTGATTATACATTTGCTATCGAATACTTGCTAACATTATATGATTACGCAAGCAGCGATACATAGGTATTCAGGCTGTTACAGAAACATATGTCAATACCTAATAAATTCCTTTTTTAAAAAAAGCACTTTCATTTTATATTCATTCTTTCTACATTTTCTCCGGAATATAATTTATACTCGTTGAGCAAACCTGCACGTACGCTGTTCATCTCTAACGTAACGGTATATTATCACTACATTATTGATAACCTGAAATTTTATATATATATATATATATATATATATATATATATATATATATATATATATATATATATATATATATATATATATCACCATTCAGTTGATATAAGAAAATAGGAAATACCAATAAACAACAAAAATGCGACATGAACCGTGTAAGAGCAACATAACCTATAACGTTAATAAAAGCAGTTCTCATATATAAAGAGATACACACATAAATATATATATATATATATATATATATATATATATATATATATATATATAATCAAGGTTTAGCAAATAGAGAAAAAGTGTTTAAATACATTTTTAAAAGTTTACTGTACTTACTATATTTACCCTTACCGCGCGGTTTCAAGTCTCAAAATAAATGGATAATTGAGAAGGAAACTTTCGTCAGAGGGTTCTTCTCACTCGGAGAATATAAAATTCCCGAGTTCAAATCACGAACTGGCGCCATACATAACTGTTCCCGGATGAGAATGTATGATAAAGAAACAATCTTGTCTAGTGCCGTGTGTAAAGATAGAAGGCAAGGGCGGAAAGATCAATGTCCCGCCACTAGAAATAGCAGCAGTTAAAACGACCAATATATATATATATATATATATATATATATATATATATATATATATATATATATACATATATATATATATATATACATATATATATATACATATATATATATACATATATATATATACATGTGTATATATATATATATATATATATACATATATATATATACATGTATATATATATATATATATATATATATATATATATATATATATATATATATATATATATATATATATATATTTATATATACATACATATTTATATATACATACATATATATATATATATATATATATATATATATATATATATATATATATATATATATATATATTGTTATACTTTGGGAGGGTCATGTTGCCAATAAGAAACACACGCAAACTGAGCACACAACACACACACACAGAAACAAAATGGCGTAGGATAGAAGAAAGGAAAGGCACAGAAACGAAGAAAGGAATCCCCAGTCACTGAAGAGGTCACAGAGTGTGTGACGAAAGGACTATGACTATATATAAACAACTATCTGGTTGTGGAACCAACCAACCAACCAGAAATTTATAAGTTTGTAAATTTATAAATTTATAAATATATAATAAATTGAAGTGAAAGCAACTGGTGCGTGTGTTTCTTATTGGCAACATGACCCTCCCAAAGTATAACAATATCGGTTTCAACACACGATTTCAGATAAAGAATCTTGCTAAACAAATTCAGAAACGAAATATATATATATAGATATATAGATATAAACATAAATAATATATTTATATATATATATTATATATATATGTACTATATATATATGTACTATATATATATATATATATATATATATATATATATATATATATATATATATATATATAAATTAATAAAAGGAAAAGAAAATGTTTGCTCTAAACAGATTAGAGCAAACATCACGAGCGCTCTATCTCAAAGTTATTTTTGAAAAGCATTAGAAATGCGCAACCAGTAAAAAGTTAAAACTAAAACTGAATAGTAACCAATACTTATTACTAATTTATACTTATTCCTAATTAAACTATTTTTCGCTGGGAAAAATTCGTCCGCATTTTCTTTTCCTTTTACTAATATATCACATCTCGTGTGTTACATCTCTATTTTTCTTTCTTTTTTTTTTAATATATAAATATATATATATATATATATTCATTAGTTAAGCAAAACAAGACCACACATTTCACAAGGAAGACATTATTAAAAGACTGTCAACATATTTTAGTTTGATGTAAGGAATGTAGAGAATAATAATAATAATAATATTAATAATAATAATAATGTCCGTTTACAATTGTTTCGCTACTCCATATGATATTTCTGGATCAGATGACTATATATCATAATTGATCTGGTTCAGTTGAAAATAATTAACATATTTAAAACACAGAACGGCTCATCGGAACTTCAAAGGAATATAAATTAAAATAATGAGAGAATGTTACATAATATAATGTTCCATATATTGGTTTTTCACTATGGTGTCTTGGTGGCATCAGTTGTCAGACATAATCAAGCAGTATTCATCTGTCGAGGCTGCATTGTGTGAGATCTGCCTATGGGTAACAAGATGGCTGCAAAGGACATTAGAGGGTGGTTTCAGGGGAAGTAACTCCTCGAGAGATTAGAAATTGTGGGTATTTATAATTAAGCGCTAATTTTTAAATGTTTTAATTGAGAGACAATGTAGGGGAGGTAACTTATAATCATCTAAGTTGTTCATAACTATTTAACTTATTACCTCAAGTAAAAATGGGGCTAGATGACTAAGTTGGGTCAAATATTCTATTGGCGAAGGAATTAGCCCTTCGATGTTGACAGCTAATAGTTACCTCTGTTCTATCGTTAATCGGTAGAGGTCGTGAAAGAGTTATATAATATGCTTCTGTAATACTGAGATCACAAGATTTTCTTCGTCCATTGAACGGTTGGGCCCTAGCCACGATATCCCATTTTAGTGAGTGTTGAGCGTTGTTTAATTTAAGGTTTTTAATGAGCCTAGCTAGCGATGACGAACATCTGTTGCTAGGGTCTCGGAAGGAAAAAGAGTGCGCGTTATACCGTACCTTAAAAGTGTTAGAGGTAGACCCGATATAAGACTTGGTATTCGAAGCAGTTTTAACCGTGCATCTATAGACTATGTTGGGTGTCAGGCAGTGTCCATTTAATGGGCATGCATTGGGGTAACGGCAGTTGCAGTTGCTTCTGCGGTTAGTGAGAGTAGGGTAGTTTAACCTAAGCGGTAGTTCAGTGCTAGAAGGATTAGATGGGGGAGGTGTACTACTAGAGTAATTATTGGTGTAGTGGCATGATAGGGGTGGTGGTACCGCGGTGTGGGAGTTATGCTGTCTTAGTTTATGATGGTTACTGAATGCGATGTGGCTAGCTAGGTTAGGTGTTGTGGAGAATGAGATTTTAATGTTATTTTTATTAAAGGGTTTGTAATATCTATGGTGGGGGGGGATATTTAGATAGGATAGAGAAGTAGCGTTTGGGGATATTAGTGGCTAGATTCGATGAGAATGCAGGGTTAAGCCAGGTGATATTTCCAGGTCTATTCCTTCTAGGGGTTCTAGTGGAGTGGGTAGGGGCCTTCCTAGGGTTATTATTACGTGGGGATTTGTTATTTGTCATCCCATTTCTCATTCCTATTCTAGGGTTGATTTTTAGATTGCTACTTGGAGTGGAGAGCAGGCCGCTGCCACCATTAAACTTCCCTGTATAGGTGCTGTTACTGCTAAAATTCCAGCGAATCTGGCTATATGCTAAAGTATTTCTAGTTCTAGTGTTAAGTTTATTATGGTGAATTGCTGTGTTATGGCATTTAGGTATGTAGTAAATTGATTGTTCATAACCAGATTCAGAAAGAGCCTTATTATAATATTGTGCATGGTTTATAAATATCTCCTCATTTGCTGATAGCATTGAGATCCTATACGAGATAGATTTGATTACTGCTCTGATGACTGCCGGTGGGTGGTTAGAGTGTGGGCTAATATATGTGAGTATTTCACCTGGGTTATGATAAGTGTAATATAGGTTATTGTTGATATCCAGGGTGACGTCTAGGAAGTTTACTACTTTATGGTTCGGCTCGATGGTGATAGAGAGACCGTTATTTTTAAAGAATCTATGTAATTGTTTTTTTAGAAAATCGATGCCCCGATTAGTGCAATTGTGGACTGCAAATAGGGCGTCGTCCCTGTA
>OZ024741.1:328774839-328804839 GCA_964016885.1 Eledone cirrhosa
TATATAATACCCGTAGAGCAAATATTTGTTTTATATATATATATATATATATATATATATATATATATATATATATATATATATATATATATATATATATATATATATATACGTATATATAAATGAAGTAATTCATTTTGCTTTTATTTATTTATCATTATGACTTCATGTATATATATATGTATTTGTCTATGCCGGTTGATACCTATACGCCAATGTGACAGCTTATTTTTTAAGTATATGCGCGTGGTCGAGTGTGTATATGTTTGTTTATTTATTTTTATATATATGTGTGTGTGTGTGCATATATATGTATGTATATACATATATATATATATATATATATATATATATATATATATACATATATATATATATATATATATATATATATATATATATATATATACTAGCAGATGTACCCGGCGTTGCTCGGGAAATGAATGACATCCTGTTTGTCCGTATATAGAGAGCCAAAGGTTGAGCAAAGTATTGAAATGTAATTGTAAAAAAATGTTTAACAAAATGGTGTACAGTGACATGATCGAGTGAAATAAACGGCAACATAAAAACAATTCATGGGGTAGCTTGAGTTAATTGACGTGAGGAACGTCGTGCTATCAAAGGTATTTCTCACAGGAATATGCACGGTATATTTTCAGTCATGTTGACTAATGTTAGTTGCGTAGTCCAATTAGAAATCGCGACCTTCAATCGGGCAAATTGTTCAAGGTCGTTTATGGCTTAGCTAGCAATTTCTGAGTGCATGTCAGCTTATATCAGCTAATTGGATATTCTAGTTGTAATTGGTGAAAATCCAAACTTTTAGAACAACTCAAGTATGTGGATTAGTTATGATATATATACTCAATTTACACTACAAAGGATACAATAAACTCAAAAATAATATGACGCAATATATATAATTAGCTGCCCCATCCGGCTGGCGCTCGGCTAGGTATACCGGCATTTTATCTTTTCAGGAATCCCCTCTCCACTCCAGTGCAAAGATACCGCACGCCCTCTCAAGTCAGCGAGGTTGGGTGGGGTTTTTTTGGGGGGAGGGGGGTTGTTAACGTGCTTGAATAGTTTTTTAGGATTCCCCAGTTCAGTAGCCAGTACGTTAAAATAATTGATAGTTACAACAATAAAGGGTGAACAGAAAACACATTAACACACTTTACAATAATTTGTACAACCATAATGGAAATTCCAATTAACAGTAAATACATAAATTACATTGTTAGAGCCTCAGAGTATAGAATACTTTTTGTTCGGCCCTCGGAAGCAAAGATGAAGAGATTGTTTGGCGAGCTCACCCTAGAGCATCCTACATACAATTGACCATGGGAGAAGCATGATTTTCCCAGATGAAGGCCAGCCACTTTTAGGGTTTGACGCTGAGCTTTGTTGATAGTAATCGCGAATCTTAGTCTCTCTCTTGCTCTAGTAACATTTTTTCTTCTGGAAAATCTGATCTTGCGGCCAGGCTGGGTATTTTTGGGTGGCATATCGGCAGTAACAATGACGATAAGCCGTCTGTGCTTTCGTGAAATAAATACGTTTGTTTATATTTTGTTTTTTTGTATGCAAAAATATCTGTACACGAATATATAATTATATATATATATCAAAATAACAGTTTAAAGTTTAAGCAAAGATCGCTGCTTTCACCCTTAACGGGATCTTCTGAAACTAAAAATTAATCTGTGAATGCAGAAATAAATATTTCGAAAAACGTTGCAACCGAAGGAAAACAGGAAGACGATACTTTGGTTCGTGAAGACGTTCACTGGCAATTAACGGAAAATAGCGAAGATAATACGTCAACAATGAGAACATATTTGCTCTAGGGTTCTTATATATTTGATATATATTTATCCTTATCGAGGCCTCTTTAGATTTTAGTCTTCACATTTATTATTATTACTAATTATATATATATATATATATATATATATATATATATATATATAT
Organism: Eledone cirrhosa; assembly: GCA_964016885.1. Lineage (NCBI taxonomy): Eukaryota > Metazoa > Mollusca > Cephalopoda > Octopoda > Eledonidae > Eledone > Eledone cirrhosa. Next base: position 328,776,817 of record OZ024741.1, read on the forward strand.
ATATATATATATATATTTAATTATTGAGAGGGCGTGCAGCATCTTTGCACTGAATTAATTAAAAGTTGGTTAGAAGCGAAGTCAATGCAGACAGGCAACCAGATAAGTAGCTATGTATCTAATGCAGACTGCCAGACATACCGAGACATATTATAAGGGCGCGACGTTATAGCTATGTATCTATCTAAAAACCCAGACTAAGAAAGAGAGAGGAATGTCGTATAACTGGAAGAGTTGACATTTGAAAATTTTAAAGAATTGAAAATTTAAATAAATTATAACATTTTTTAACGAAATTTAGAAGCCAAAAATACCTTCACTTTCTTACTTGGAAAAGGTTACATCTATGGTGCAAATTTGCTGCTTTTTGGTCAAGCCGTTTGGCGAAAAGTTTGTTACATACATACGGCCGTCAGATTTCCTATGAGTATCGGAAGGTGACTACCGTTAAAAAGGTACTCACTACCTTAAAACAATATTCAATAGAAAAATATAAGCAGCTTCATTTTATATAGAAATTACTTCTACAGGACTAGCTCTGTTTCAATCGTATGTAATCATTAGAAGTCATTTTTATAATATATATATATATATATATTATTACTAGGTTTGCAAAGACTAGCCCGTGACCATGAAATTTGCAGGCTCTACGTCATCCATGAGGGTAATGTTGTTGATATTAAGTTTGAATTGTTGCAGAATGACTCATTAGGCCTGGCGCGAGGTCAGGCAGCCGAGGAGCAGTGGCCATTACAGTATCGTTAGAAAAGGTAGATAATTGACACAGAACATCCGCAGGCTAGTGTGTAGGTCGTGTCTATTAGTGACTTTTTTTAAATTAGACGAGTAATGTGTTTCTATGTGGCAGCACCCCCATACCACATACATATAAGTCATATATATGTGTGTGTGAGTGTCTGTGGGAGCCAGTGTGTGTGTGTGTGTGTGTGTGTGTGTGTGTGTGTGTGTGTGTGTGTGTGTGTGTGTGTGTGTGTGTGTGTGTGTGTGTGTGTGTGTGTGTGTGTGTGTGTGTGTGTGATGAAAACAAAAACATCTGAATATGAGAGGAGGCAAATGTAAAAAAGTATATATTTGAAGCTAGCAATGTTCATCAGGTTCTTGTATATATGGAGCTGGAAATGTCTCTCTTTGTTCAAATAATATCTCACGAATAGCGGATGTTGGTGATATTTTCTTCACCTTAAAGATTCTGTTTTATGCTGTTGTTTTGTCTGTGGTGATGATGAAAGTTTAAATCCAAATTCATTTAATGGTAAAAAGAACTTCAAATAACAAAAGTGTTCCAGTAACAGATCCAATAACTTAATAGAGGTCGATATTATTAGTAAAATACTTTAAAATGCAATTAATCTTTCGATTAAGTGATTTTAAAATAATTGTTTCTACTTTTTGGCACAAGGCCAGCAATTATCCCAGTGTATTACTGGTACTTTATTTTATCGACCATGTAAGGATGAAAGGCAAAGTTAAAGTCGGCGGCATTTGAACTCAGATCATAAAGGGTCGTAACTCTATGCGGCAAAGTCCGACTCGCTACCGATACTGCCAATCCACCCTCTAGTGATTTAAAAAGAATGATCAAACGATTGTTTCATCATTGGAGGTTTTGCTCTACAGTTTCTATTAAAGTAGTATCAGTATAATACATGTTGATCATGTACATCCGCTTTGGTCTTGTAACATGTAACGTGAACACAAAGAATATCAGGTTGATTAGATTGTACTTTTTCAGAAATTGGTTTCATTCCTTCAAGATTTCTGCTATTCTTCATTTTTGTATGAGCAGCTGAATGATTTATTATATGGCCATAATAAATCCAAATTATCTTGATTGTAATATTTTATCAGCAGGTGCAATTAGGACAATAATACTTTCCATTAAAGTGAACAGAACTGCAGCAAATGTGAACTTTGTGTTAGACAATATGAATAATTATCCTTTAATTTATATGCCACTCACCATACCAACGTTGTGTCTATATACCAGCAATCCGTGGTTGACAGAAAAAAATCATACATCGGTTTACGACAAATTTGGTAGCGCGTTGTGTACCTGTTACAGGTTTCGTTACTTGGAATTCAAATTTTGTGTCATCCATTCCGGTTCGATAAATAAAGAACCAGACCTTAAACGATGGTTTAGCGGAATTTGAAAGAGTTTGCCGGGGTACGTTGCGGTCTCTGATCCAGCTAAGCGCCTCCGGAATTCAAACCTTGCCTCTTTCTGGCAGGAGTTTCGACCGGAAGATAATATCAGCAATAGAGAGATCAATGGAAGCATTATTTCCTCGGTTCCATCTAGAGATAGATTCCTTTCCTTCCTTTTCTTGTGTTAATCGCTATATTATTTCAGGGTTGTCTCTATTGTCGACTGAATTAACAATCATCTATTGTAATTAGTATTTTAAACAATGTAGAGAAAGTAATTTTTCTGGGGGTATCTTGAATTAATGTCTGTACTCCTTCATTGAGCTAATTTATATTTCCACCATAAGTGCATTGTGGTAGCATTTTAGAAAAATCTATACCTGATTCACTTAATATCTGCAATGTTCTATTCATCTTGTAATGGACGTCCTGTTCATTATGTGAAATGCCTGGTGTATCCAGAAACAACACAAATATATCACAATATTATACATAACAAAACCCAATTAAAAAAATATCCTGTTAATGTTTTCTATAGTTACATCTTGTGTGAAGATCCCATAACCGTAATTCCCTACATCTATTGAAAAACTAACTTCTTCTTCTTCTTCTTCTTCTTCTTCTTCTTCTTCTTCTTCTTCTTCTTCTTCTTCTAGGTGGGAGAGGCGCAGACATGCGCCATTCCGGACAGATCAATACACGACAACCTCCACCTCATGCGATACATCATAGAGAGGGTGGTTAAGGAACCTGGCACGGGTGGGTCGCTGATCAACTTGGATCAACCCAAAGCATTCGATAAGGTCGACCATCGGTACCTGGCGGCAGTGCTCGAGGCAGCCGGTTTCGGGCCCGTTTTCAGACGTTGGATCGCAGCGATGTATAGCAACATCTGCTCAGTTATGAGGGTGAACGGTCACCTGTCGCAGCCGTTCAGCATCATCCGCTCAGTCCTCTCGTCTCTCTTGTAGGTATTGGCTCTCGAGCCGTTACTGCACAAACTGGGAGCGATGAGGGGCGTCCCACGTGAACTAGGATGCAGGAAATCCGAGTCGGCTTACGCCGACGACGTCACCTTTGTGGTGTCGAGCACCAGACACATCAAGATGCTCGGCACCGCTCTCAAGGAATACGAAGCGGTGATAGGAGCAAAGATAAACCAGGAAAGGTCGGTGGGCTTGCAGCTCGGCACCTGGAGAGGCAAGTCCATGCCGTCCGACAGCGTCGTGGGGCGTTGGACGGACGGACCGGTTAAATTGTTCGGAGTCTGGTTCGGACCGGACCTCCAGATGGAGAAAAACTGGTACGAGGTGACGAGCAAGGTGGCCTCCCTCGCCGAGAGGAAGCTGTCCCTGATGCGTACATCGCATCCGTCATCTGCTACCGCCTCACCATCGTCCCTTGCTCCGGTCCAACTATCACCAAAATGGAGTGCCTCCTCTTTCGCTTTTTGTGGAAGGGGCGCGCTCGCATGATCAGACGATCCATCTGCTGTCAACACCCGTTCCGTGGCGGACTGGGCATGCCATGGCTGATGATGTGCAAACATGCGCTGAGGCTGCGACATCTCTGGTGCTTCCTTGACAGTGAACAGGTGTGGTCACAGCTCGCCAGGCACGTTTTCCCACAGCTCGTCTCCTTGACGGAGCTTCAGTCCTGGGTCAGAAAAAGACCGAGGGATAGCGCTTGGAAAATGGAATCTCTCCAGGCGCTCACTAACCACTGCAAGCTGGGCACCAGTATCGGTGGAACATCCACCTCGCGTTTTATAGAGGACTATTGGAGAGGAAGAGCGACGACGTTCTCTGAGAGATCCAGGGCGTCGAAGAAGATCAGCTGTTTGCTCTCTTCCGGAGAACTTTCAGCCCAGAGCCTATGGATAACTTCCAAAAATCCCTGGCCTGGCAGTGCTACCGGGGAGCGCTGCCGGTTCGAGATAAGCTCTACAGGCACGGAAGTGCCGTCAGCCGAGCCTGTCCGAGATGCGCGCAGAGCGACGAAACCGTAGTGCACGCACTCGTTCAGTGCCCGAGCATTGCTGACTTGTGAAGCTATGCCGAACAGTTGCTGTCGCGTGTAGGACTGATCCGGTTATCGACTAAGTCCATTGTGTAGATGGTCTCTCCGTCTTCCTTCGAGGAGGAAGGGCAGGCGGTTTTTTCAAGTTTCACTTGAAGAGGAAAACTAGGGTGGAGAGGCAAGTTTGTTGAAAGGTGGGTGAATGTAGCGAGAATGGTCCGAGTGAACGGGACAGCTCTGAATATACGTTTGTAGATTGAGAAATTGAAAAATTGAGAGAGGGCGTTTGCCCTGGTGGTCATGGTGGCCGTGGTCTTTTGTGTGGTTTTCGCCAGGAGTAACCCTCGAAGGTTTCCTCCCTATTGGGGAATTTTTCATCGTTTCAATTTTCATTTTTATTGTTTATATATATATATGTTTCTATGTCTTTTTTTCTTTTCTTATATAAATAATAAAAATATTTACACGCACAAAACCCACATCGTACCGTCCTGTACCGTCCTGTGGCATCTGTAATGTTTTTCTTGATGTCAGCCCTTGTGGCCAATAAAGAAATCATTATTATTATTATTATTATTATTATTATTATTGTTCTTTGAGTCTCAGTGATTGATGTTAGTTAACTGGAAAGTTTGTTGAAATGAATATCAAGCCACTACCTGCAGCCTCAGATATTCAGGACGTATCGGAGAGTTCTTGCTGTTCCAGCAAGCATGCCTTTTGAAGTGTTCCAAAAAGCGGGTCGAGGCCAATTTTCTTTAACCATCCCTGGAAACTTTTTGAGATAGTACCTAGTGCGCCTATGACAATCGGGACCACTTTGACTTCATGGCAGTTCCAAATCCTTTTTACCTCCCACTTTAAGCCCGTTAATTCCAGTTAATTTTGGTTAATTTTCTCCCTCTCCTTCTCTTGCACTCTCGTGTCGAATGGGCAGGCCACATCCGCAATTAGGCACGATCTTTTTCCCTTGTCCAAAACAACCAGGTCAGGTCTATTGTGTTCCAGTTTCTTGTCCGTCTGTATACTAAAATCCAACAGCATCTTCAACTGATCGTTTTCTATCACCGACTCTGGTTTATGCTCATACCACTTCTCAGAATGTGGTAAATTGTTTACTCTGCATAGGTGCCAGTGGATCACCCTGCCCATCACATCATGTCTCCAACCTTTATAGTGAATCTGGGCTAGGTGTTTACACTCAGATATAATGTGAGCCACAGTCTCCTCTCTCTCTGCACAGATGCTGCACAGTGGGCTAGCCTCCTCCTTGTAAATATGGTGTTTGAGCCACTTCGTTTTGAGGGTCTGCTCTTGCGCAGCCATTACCATTCCTTCTGTAGCCTTTTTAAGGTCTCCGCTGTTCAACCAGTTCCATGTCTTTGGATCTCTAAATTCAGTTTTCTCAAAGAAGGCACTATGAAGGGATTTTTCATGAAGGTTGCTCTTTCTTCTTGTTGTTATTTCCTCCTTGAACATCCCCTGGTCTATTGTCCTCTCCTTCAGTACAATTCTGAGCATTGGCTCCCTACTATCAGTCACGTATTTGTGTAGGTTGTTTTTCTCCATCTGAACACAGTCCTCTATGCTGATAAGACCTCTTCCACCTTCAGATCTCCTTAAGTAGAGTCTATCGACATATCTCCTTTTGTGGAACATGTAGATAGTCAATAGCTTCTTAGTCTTCCTATCCATTTCTTTTTGTTCAGCAACATTCCATCTCAGAATTCCTGCACTGTACCTAATAATGGACACCGCTCGGGAATTTACTGCACTTGTGACATTACTACTATTTAGAAGTGATTTTAATACGCTCCGTACTCTTCTAATGTATTCAGATCTTATCAATTCCTTCATTTGTTGGTTCTTGATGTCATCAGCCTCCAGAACACCTAAATATTTGTATCCTTCTTCAGCAACAATTTCCTTTATCATCTCTCCTGTTGGTACCTGGATTCCGTTGCTTCTGCTCAATTTAACCCACTTCATCACAAGGACTCCACACTTACTAATATACCAAATTGCATACATATATCATTGCTGAAAATACGGACAGTGTCAACAAGCACATCCAACTCCCTCTCATTCTTCCCGAAGAGCTTAAGATCGTCCATGAAGAGGAGGTGATTGCTGGTAAGCTCTCACTTTCCCAACTTGTATCCTGCTCTCACTTTTAGCAGTATAATGCTCAGGGGGATCAGGGCAAGGACAAACAACAGAGGAGACAAACTAACTCCCTGGAAGATACCTCTCTTGATCCTCACGCCTCCCAAGGATTCTCCGCCCGATGTTAACTCTGTTTCCCAGGACTTCAAACTTTTGCTCAATAACTGTCTGATGTTATCTGCCACCATGAAAATCTCTAGGCTTTTGGTTATCCAAGAATGAGGTACCATGTCGAGTGCCTTTTGTAGTCTATACATCCCATGGCAAGACCACTGTGTCTCCTCCTGCAATTCCTCATTACCATCTTATCAATAAGTAACTGGTCCTTTGTACCAAAAACAACACCAACAAAGACACGGACACCAACATCAAAAACAGCCGGACCCCCACCAACACCGAAACCAATCCAAGGGCAAAACGAGGAAAGCTCTCCCTCTCCCCCTCTCCCCCAATTATACACATAGACAAAACAATAAACGCACACACAGACACAGAGACACTCACAGCCCTTTGTCTTCCAGCAGCGAAGATGAAGGAAAACCCAAAGGTACAAAAATAAAACAAAGAAAACTCACCAATAAAAAAAAGCCCAACAAAGCACAAAGACATACACAACAAAAAATATAGACACTACTAACGCAAACACTTCCCCAATAACATCAGCACCAACAGCAACATCGACAGCACCCCCACAATCCCCGAAACGCAAACAACCTAAACAAACACAAGTACAAATAAACACATAAATACCTGAAATTGCAGACACCACACCTACAACAAACACAGACATACCCGAAACAACGCCACCAAAACCATCACCACCACAGTCACCAAAACGAAAACAAATAAAACCACACCAACAAAATGTTAAAAACTTCGTCCTTGTCAGAAGGGCCAACGATAAACTGATGGCCCTCTTAGCACGAAGCGAGGACATTCAAACAGAGGGGGAGATTTTTGAAATGAACACATTTTGCGTGCCAGAAGATTTGCTTCTGGTCCGAATGTCACTCGATTCCTTCAAACAAATTCGAGAGAGCTTTCCTCAAGACGTGGGAACCCCGAATCTGAAACCCACATCGAGACTTTTAAAGGGGTTCCCAAAAGAAACCCCACCAACCATAGAAGACCTTCACAAGACCCCGGGAGGTAAGTAAACCCTCCCTCTATCTTTTAGCTTGCCAACATGGCCATATTAAGATTATGAAGTTTAAATGTTCGCGGCCTGGGGTCACCCTGGAAGCAGGGTTGCCTGCTCAACGACCTCAGGTCGCTGGAAATGGATGTGATTGCCGTCAGCGAGACCATAATTTCCGACACGCGCGCACTAGCCCCCATTTTCGACGATTATCAGATCTTCGCATCTGTTAGCAGGCCGGGAATGGAGGGGGGAGCAGTGCTGTTTAGGAAATGAGTGGATCTCGAGGTAAGGTCGATCTTCGAGACTCGGACTGTAAGTTGGTGGTCTTGGATGTGAGCAGTAGCGAAGGTGGCGCCTTTAGACTGCTGGCCGTCTACGCCCCTACAGGGGCCGGACGACCGTACTTCTTAAGGTGTCTGGAGACCTTTCTGGGTACGTCTCGCCCTTTACTGTTAGCGGGGGACTGGAATGGCATCTTAGACGCACGCTGGGATTGTTTGGGAGTAGCCGAGGGGAGCGGGGGGTGCAAACGACTCAAGCACCCACTCAGCCAGTTCCAACATTCTGGCAGATATCGACTAGATTTCCCCAATGTGCCAGTATGGACATGGACCAACCGAATGGGGTCATCTAGATCGTATATAGACAGGATCTTCATTAGGAAAATAGCTAGAAATAGTGTAGGCTGCCCATTTTAAAACGGTCGCCTATTCAGATCACAAATTTGCTATCTGTACGGTCGACCTAGATAAAACGCGTAGGTTAGGACCGGGTTACTGGAAGCTGAACATGTCATTTCCGACACGTAAGGCTTACAGGGACCGAGTCAACAATTTAGTTAAGCAAAGGTTGACAGGGGGGATCATTAACAAAAGATTGTGGGGGCTCTCAAAAGAGAGATTAGAGTAACTTCGATAGAGTTCAGCAAAGAAGTAGCGTTAGAGAAAAATAGAAAGGAGGGGGAGCTGGTAGATAAGCTAGACGAGGCTATTTGTAGTGGCATCGCAACTGACGTGCTAGCGGCGAGAATGGCATTAGACCATTTCTTCAATGCGAAACACGAAGGCTGCATTGTCAGAGCCAAGGCGCGTGCGTTGAGAAACGAGGGAACCAAAGTTGTTCGATGGGCCCGCGTGGCGGAGGCGCAGCGTGGTAATAAAACCACAATTCGGTCTTTGGCCGACCGAGACGGACACGAGATAAGCGATTCCAAGCGGATGTGTGAGGCCTTTTGCCAGCACTTTGCTCGGTTGTTCGGGGAGAGTGGCGAGTCAGAGAGAGTAGCGGATTTCAGTCCCTAAATTGACGGCTTGCCGCGCATCTCGACGGTCGACGCTGAGTGCTGCGAAAGGTCGATTAATTCAGGACGCCCTTTCGGCTGCATGAGGCGCAAGTCACCCGCTTTGGATGGTCTGCCCTACGAGCTTTACCTAAATATGCCAGACTTATTCTCCGATATCTTCGAAGCACTCTACTGCAACTGGCAGCAGAGTGGGAGTATTGCCAGTTCTGAGAGCAGGGGAGTGGTGACGCTGATAAGGAAAGACGAGAACAAGAGGGATACATTAGACAACTTCAGGCCCATAACTCTGCTAAACATAGAGTTTAAGATTTTGGCCAAGGTGTTAGCAAAGAGATTGGCGCTTGTCGTCGAGGATTTGGTTGGGGAGGCGCAAACTTGCGCATCCCAGCCAGGTCCATATACGACAATCTCCACCTCATGCGATACATCATAGAGAGGGTAGGGTGTAAACCTGGCTTTGGTGAGGCACTGATCAATTTAGATCAATCGAAAGCATTCGATAGGGTCGACCATCGGTATCTGGAGTTTGTCCTCAAAGCAGCTGGCTTCGGCCCTCTCTTCAGAAGCTGGATCGCTGCAATGCACTGCAGCACACGCTCGGTGGTCAAGGTTAATGGCCACCTCTCGGAACCATTTCGGCTCTCCCGATCGGTCCGTCAAGGGTGCCCTCTCTCTTCCCTTCTGTACGTATTGACTCTCGAGCTTTTACTGCGGAAGCTAGAGCTGTTGCAGGCCATCCCGCTCGAACCAGGACGTGGAAAGGCGGTGTCGGCTTATGCTGACGACATCACCGTGATGGTGTCGAACACCTCAGAAATCGAGGTGGTCGGCACCTTTTTGAAGGAATATGAAAGGACAGGAGCCAAACATAACCCGGAAAAGTCGGTGGGCTTGCAGCTCGGAACCTGGAGAGGCAAGCCCATGCCGTCCAACAGCGTTGTGGGGCGCTGGACGGACGGACCGGTAAAGTTGCTCGGGGTTTGGTTCGGAATGACCTCCAGGTGGAAAAGAATTGAGACGACGTAACGAGCAGTGTAGCCAGTCTCACCAAAAAATGGGCTGGGAGGAAGATATCCCTGAAAGGTCGCGCGGAGGTGGCGAATGCGTACATCGTGTCCGTCATTTACTACCGCCTGACCGCCCTGTCTTGCCCCCGTCCGCGCTTCGTCAAGTTGGAACGGCTCCTCTTCAAATTCTTGTGGAGGGGACAAATTCCGTTGGTGAGGCGGTCCATCTGCTGCCAGCACCCTCTACGCGGAGGGCTGGGCGTGCCGTGGCTAACGATGCGCAGACATGCGTTGAGGCTGCGACATCTCCAGATATTCTGCCTCAATGGTGAACAGGTGTGGTTGCCGTTTATCAGACGGGTCTTTCCGCAGCTGATTTCTTTGACTGAGCTGCAGTCCTGGGTCAAGAAGAGACCGAGACTGGCTGACTGGCACCTGGAATGTTGCCAGGCACTCACTGCCCTCTACCAAGCGGGCAATGCGATCAGTGGTACTTCCACTCTCTAGTTCTATAGAGGATTAGTGGTGGGCAAGTGCAATGACGCACTCGGAGAAGCTTTGGGCCTCGACGAAGTCGAACTGACCAGTCTGTACCGGAGGACTTTCGAGCCGGGGACGATTGACAATTTCCAGAAATCCCTCGTTTGGCAGTGCTACCGGGGGGCACTGCCGGTTCGGGAAGTGCTGGGAAGTGGTGTCAGGCGGACCTGCCCAAGATGCGCACAGAACGACGAAACCGTCCTGCACGCACTTGTCCAATGTCCGTGCATTACTGACTTGTGGAGTTATGTCGAACAGCTACTGTCGCGTGTGGAACGAATCCGGCTATCGGCCGAGTCCATAGTGAAGATTGACCCGCCGCCTTCCTTAGGTCAGGAAGAGCAGGAAATTTTCCTCTGTCTGGTGGTAGTTGCGAAAGAGGTTATATGGTGGACCAGATTAAAAGGACTGAAGACAGACACTTTTCTCTTCGGCCAATCCCTCATCAACTTCTTCAAGTTTCACCTGGAAAGGAAGGTGAGGGTAGAGAGAGAAGTGCTACCCCACAGTACATTTGCTAAAAGGTGGATGAATGTGGCGAGAATGGCCCGTGTGAATGGGCCTACTCTGACCATGCGCCTATAGGCTAGCTAACTTGAGGAGAGGGGTGCCCTAGAAGCGCAGGGTGGTTCAAGATTGGTGGGGTACCTGAGTCACCCCTGGGTCGTCCACCCCCTATCAGGGAATTTATTTTGTTATATTTATGCTTAGTTTATTTTATATTTTTATATCTTCATTGTTAAATTAGTCTTGACATTGTGCACGTTTACTCGACCTTATTGTAAACCCCCACTGTCCCTGTCTTTGTATTGTCCCCTACATGTCAGCCCTTGTGGCTAATAAATGAAATCATTGCCTTTCATCCTTACGGGGTCGATAAAATAAAGTACCAGTAATTTACTGGGTAATTGCTGGCCTTGTGCTTAAAGTAGAAGCAATTATGATTATTATTATTATTATTATTATTATCCTCTTTCTTCTTCTTGTTCTTCTTCTTCTCCTCCTCCTCCTTCTTCTTCTTCTTCTTCTTCTTCTTCTTCTTCTTCTTCTCCTCCTCCTCCTTCTTCTTCTTCTTCTTATACTTCTTCTTATACTTCTTCTTCTTCTCCTCCCCCTCCTTCTTCTCCATCTTTTTTCTTCTTCTCCTCTCCTTCTTCTTCTTCTTCTTCTTCTTCTTCTTCTTCGCTCACTTATTTACCAAAAACTAATATTGATGTCTTTATATCCGCGTTTCCCAACCTAAGGTCTGTTTAGTTAAGACCTCCGTGAGCTATGTTCAAAATATCAGGTAAATTATTATAAAGTGAAAATTATTCTTCAGTATCTATTTCTCTTCAAGTATAAACATTTCTCTCTTTCGAGTGTTATTCAAACTGTGCAAGAATTTTAATTGATTTGGGAAACAGAAATAATATACACACACTTTTGGGTATCTATACTTCTCTAATTATTAACAATTCTTTTTTCCATTGTTTCTCACGCTTTAATAATTGTAATCACTTTGTAGAACAAAGAAACAATATACACGCATTACTGGGTATCCGTTCTTCTCTGAGTAAGATATTCTCACTGTATAAAAACTTCAAGTACATTGTTAAAATCATAATATACACACACTATTGGGTATCTATTCTTTTTCTAAGTATAAACATTCCTGTCTTTTAGTTGTTATCCTCGCTGTATAATAACTTGGGAGAGGAGTAATAGTAGCAGGCTGTGATTCAAAGCATTCATTTATGTAAAAGTGTTACTCGGTAGTGAAAACGTAGAAAATAACATTGTTATATTATTTAGTTTATTTTTTCCCTTTAAATATTGGTTTCTACTATTGGCACAAGGCCAGCAATTATACCAGTGTGTTACTGGTACTTTATTTTATCGACCCCCGTAAGGATGAAAGGCAAAGTTAACCTCGGTGGGATTTAAACTCAGAATGGCAAGGGCCGTACCTCTATGACGCAAAGCGTGACTTCCGACTCTCTACCGATACTGCAAATTCACCACCCTTAAATAATGAATACATTTGTATCCAGAATATCACATCATAAGAAAGTCCAACCTTAAGTATTGTTGAAATATTTTCCTACATAAACAAATATCTATGGCAAAGTAATATTACAAATATATCACCATTGCCTCTGGGTGTTCATCTAAAATCAAAAAGCTGCTCCCTTATCCAAATTAAACAAGATAAAGAATGATTATTATTTTCTAAAATTGTATCAGCTGCCCAAATGTCTCGAATATTTAATCATTAGAGTTAGGCTGATTTCTGCTTCGTTGGCATGATTTACTTTTTAACACTGAATGCTCAAAAAAAGTGGTTTTTGCATACGTTAATTATCATAGATGAAAATATGGGAAATGTAAGAAGAAGAAGAAGTTTAAATACATATCAGTACCGCAGTTTATATAGATATGAGTATCGCAGTGATGGTGAAACCATATATGCTGTTGGTGTATTTTTTTACCAACAGAATGAAAGCTTCTTTACCAATGGAATCCAAAACATTGAAACACCGATGGAAGAGGTGTGTGGAGCGCAAGGAAGACTATGTTAAAAAATAAACCACATTTAGTGACATTTCATGAGAGTGTCTTGGTCAGCCTATGAACCTCTCAGCCGACACTCGTATGTATTGTTGGATTAAAATAATATGAATTATGTTAGAAATGTTGATCTCCTTACATACCGTTTTATGATTTAAAATGCGTTGTTACAGCGTCTGATTAAAATGTCTCGGTATTTGTTCCGACTGGCTACTCAGTGTGTTCAAAACCCACCGAGACCAAACATGCCGTTCTTCCTTTCGAGGTCGATATATAAAGTATCAGTCGAGTAGTAAGTCGATTCTTCTTCATCTTTCTCTGACTCCCTTTTCCTCTCGCTCCATATTTCTCGCCCTCTCCATCTCTCTCTCTCTCCCTCTCTCTTCCCATAACATCAAGGGCAATTTCTATTTTTTAAAGTAGTAGTTGTCATCTTTCTTTGATAGCTCTTCTTTTTCTACTTCTCCTCCTTGTCCTCGTCCTTCTTTTTCTTCTTCTTCTTCGACCACTTATTCGTGTGAGGGTCGTGGGGATAGAGTCCACAAATTCGCTCTCCAACGGGACCTGTTAGAAGCAATCTCTTGGCAATCTTTTGGGTTTTATCCAACCGTCATGCTCGTGGTCTAGCCCTAGGTCTTCTGCCGGTGGTTTTGCCCGTAAACTTCGTCCAGTGATGTTTTCCTAAAACATTCTAACCACATGTCTGTAGCATAGTAGCTGTGATCTCTCAAATCAGAGAATTAGCCGCTCTCTTGAGAAGGTTAATTTAAAAAAATATCTTATTATTTTATGCCATTTGTTTTCAAAACAATTAAAAAGTGTTCGCTTTACTGTGACGATGTATTACATGTGTATTAGTTTCAAAAGGTTTTAATGTTAATAGTTGAACAATGTAGACACATTATGAACTACATTATAGTTATTTGAAAGTAAAATTACTATTTATCTTTCATAAAAATAGATAAATTATACATATACATTATCACTATATACATTATGTGGATAGATGTTCATTATTTACTCCATCTGTACATATAGAACACATTGTAGTCCAAGATATTTTAATTTAAATTTACCTCAATTCAAAAATGAATTCGTTCTTTTAATATCTAAAATTATGATATGTATTACTGGGTAATGTATAAATAATTGTTTCTACTTTAGGCACAAGGCCAGCAATTACCCAGTGCATTACTGGTACTTTATTTTATCGACCCCGTAAGGATGAAAGGCAAAGTCAACCTCGGCGGGATTTGAACTCAGATCGTAAGTATAAATAATGCATGCATAGTAGAGTAACTCCAAAGGGAGCCGTAGTGGTGCTGTATTGAAATACAGAATGTCTAGGACATTTTTTAAAACCTGGCGGAACCCATCTTTTCTCCAATTTTGAGTACATCAAATTTCTCCCATAGAAGGATAGAGAATGAGAGAAAGGAACCGAGAAAAAGATATAGAGGAACAATCGACCACAGTATTATACTGAGACGTTCATTTTTTATCAACCTCGAATAAATGGAAGGCAAATTTGACCTCAGTTGAATATGAACTGAAGGAGCAGAAAGCCGAAACGTATAACCCAAATCCTTATATCTGACATTCTTAATGACTCTGCCAGTTCGCTGCCTATTAACTCCAAATGTGCAATAAATATAACTACTTGAGGGATGTGCATAGAATCCACAGGTTAGTAAATCATTCCTTGTTCTCGCCTTGTCGTACAGCTCCGGTCCATGACAATATATAGCCGCTATTAAAACTTCTGAACACTAACACTTCTCATTTATTGTATCACAGAAATTGAATTCAGCACTGTGATCTAATGAGATACCTCTTGATTATACAGTGCTGCTGCTGCTTCCAATGGAGTGTTGTTGCCACTCTAAGGTATCGACAAATAGATTGGTGTACTGGGCCATTTCAAAAGAATCACGTGTTGTGGCTAACAGACATTATAGCGTCGGATATTTTGTTCTAAATTTATGCACACTGAGTTTAAATACCAGCGAGGGCGACTTTGCCTTTGACCTTTTCTGATACACAAATTACCTAACAAATTCTGACACAGACCTGTTCCCCTCCAACAAATCAGGAGAGGTCGAGATAATATCTCGTACTTGAGACAGTATGAGCAGCTAGAACTCTTAGTGCAAGCATAGTGTATACTTCCAAGTGATACTCGAATGTGAATGACGGTTGTAGTATTTCCCAGGCCTGAACAGGTCTGCTATGAAAATAGAAGACTAAAATACTCAGTTTATAGTTGGGACATGAAAAGTTTCCTTCTAAATCCCTGTCGAAGTGATGATACTAAGACATTCGGCTTATCTTATTCAATACATCCTGTAAAAATCATCGATGTTCGATCTAAAAAGGTCTTCAGAACTATATATTAGTCATAGTGAAGACGTATGACTTTGTAGTTAGGGATTCGACACATGATCGTAAAGTCGCCAGTTCGACTTCTGGCTATGCGATGTGTTCTTCTGCGGGACAGTATTTTTCTCGCTGACCCAGACGACATATTTGGCTATAAATAATTGTGCCTCTAATTCAAAGAGAGCAAGTCAGGTCACACATTGTATTACATTGAATATCGCATTCAGAACTGATGAGGCTCCTACACATACACACAGAAACGCACTAACGTTATATCATACTTGTTGAGTCATCAAAACATTACGTTCTCCCAACTATAGCAGCCAGAACTCCACCAGATTCTACGTACCTAATAACGAAGTACACGTTAAATAATGTGGTTCTTGACATACCAAAATACATGATAGATATTATTGGAACGCCTTTTTACCACGTATCTACGAGAACCGTACTGATATAGACATATAATATAATATATATATATATATATATATATATATATATATTTAGGAAAAGAGTCAGGACCCCACTAACCCTAACCCTAACCCACTCTACTACCCATAGTATCGAGTACTCTGGGGTGTTATGGTCCACCTGGTTCCCTACCACACTTCCTTCGTTATATATAAAAATATATGTAGTTGAAATGAAGGAACAAAATACAGGAGGCAATTGTACAACACAGTTATTTTAGATTCACGCTTAGAGGAAGTGGGGGAGGTTTCAACGTTTCAAGCATAAGTTCTTTATCAGGAAAGTTCGGATCGGGGGAGAACGGGTATTCCGAGAGGGAATAAGGAGGGTTGTAAGGAGGGAAGTCACAAAGTAAGGAACACTACATAAAAAGAAAAAATATATATATAAATAAAATCAGTTAAAAAATGTAAAAATAAAGGGGGTAGGGAGGGGTATAGGTCCGGGTGGTTGGTGGTGGGATGGCATGCGTGTGACATTGTGTGTGTGGATGGGTTGAGGGGAGAGGGGGGAGAGAGAGAGAGGGGGGGGGGGGGGGGGAGGAAAGCAAAATACTCAGAGTCCAGGAGGGGATGGCGGAAGGTAAGGTGTATGTGTATGTATAGATGTGAGTGAGTGTGTGTGCGTGTATGGATGTACGTATGTGTGTCTGAAAAGAAGCGAGAGTGTGTGAACGATTATTAAAAGTGAGTACAGGCGAGTGAGTGGTGTGTATATGAGTGTAATGGGTTAGTGTATTGGTGTGTGACATTGTGTGTGTGTGGGAATGGTGCATGTGTCTGTACGTTTATATGTTGCTGTATGGGTATTGGTGTGTATGTGTGTGCGCGTGTGTATGGAGGACTGCGGATGGAAGGACCAGACAAGAGCGTGTCGAATCCGAAGACGGTGTAGGATAAAGTGTGAGTGTATGTGTTGCTGTGAGTGTGTGCGTGCGCGCGCGCGCGCGCGTGTGTGTGTGTGTGTGTGTGTGTGTGTGTGTGTGTGTGTGTGTGTGTGTGTGTGTGTGTGTGTGTGTGTGTGTGTGTGTGTGAGTGTGTGTGTGTGTGCATATGTGTGTGGATGTAAGTATATGAGGTTCTAAAGGATCGAGTCTGTGAAAGCGTAAGTTAAATAGCGAGTGCAGACACGTGCATGGTATGTATATGGGTGTTGTGGGTAGATTATTGGTGCATAGTTGCGCATGTGTGGAAATGGTCTACATGTCTGTGTGTGTCTTTGTTCCTGTATAGGTGTTGGTGTGTGTGTGTGTGGATGATAACAATCATTATTATTATTTAATTGGCAGTATCGGTAGAGGGTCGGACGCCATGCTTTGACGCATAGAGTTACGCCCTTGCCATTCTGTGTTAAAATCTCGCCGAGGTTAACTTTGCCTTTCATCCTTACGGGGTCGATAAAATAAAGTACCAGTAATGTACTGGGTAATTGATGGCCTTGTGCCAATAGTAGAAACAATTATTATTTATTCTACATTCTACATTCTAGGGTGGTGAATTGGCAGTATCGGTAGAGGGTCGGACAGGCTTTCCAGCATAGTTACTTCCCTTTATGATCTGAGTTCAAATCCCTGCGAGGTTAACTTTGCCTTTCATCCTTGCGAGGTCGATAAAATAAAGTACCAGTAATTTACTGGGTATTTGCTGGCCTTGTGCCAAAAGTAGAAACAATTATTTATTCTACATTCTACGTTTCTTAAATATAGTGTACACACGCATATATATTTTTACACTCACACATACATATATACACTCACATATGCATATATATTTGTATGTGTATACGTGTTCATATGTGTATGTGCGTTTAAATATATATGCATGTGTACAGAATATTGAAGAAATGTAAATTCAGAATAAAATATATTAATAATTGTTTCTACTTTAGGCACAAGGCCAGCAATTATCTAGTACATTACTGATACTTTATTTTATCGACCCTGTAAGGATGAAAGGCAAAGTTAACCTCGGCGGGATTTTAACTCAGACTGTAAAGGGACGTAACTATGCTAGAAAGCATGGCGTCCAACCCTCTACCGATACTGCCAATTCACCGCGTATATATATATGCCATTTGAACATATACAATACATACATATATATTATAATTGTTTCTATTATTGGCACAAGGCCAGAAATTACCCAGTACATTACTGGTACTTTATTTTATCGACCCCGTAAGGATGAAAGGCAAAGTTAACCTCGGCGGGATTTGAACTCAGAATGGCAAGGGCCGTAACTCTATGCGTCAAAGCATGGTGTCCGACCCTCTACCGATACTGCCAATCCACCAATATAGGTATATTATATATAAACATATATATGTAATACTTTATTTTATATGTACATTCTATGTTTCTTATTTTATATGTACATTCTATGTTTCTTAAGTATAGAAAATGTGGAATAATGTTATTGGTCTTAACTTGTAACAGCTAATATGTACCTCTGTGTGTCTGTGTATATATGTATATGCATATGTGCGTGTGTATATGCGTATGTATGCGTACACACACATACACACATACACACATACACATATATATATATATAAATATGTTTTGGTACTAAGAGAAAATAAGTGGTATATATATATATATATATATATATATATACTGTATATAGGAAAAAGTATGACCCCGGCGGCAGAGTTCAAGCCGTTTCGACGGCTATTTCTGCACATATATATATGTTTTGGTACTAAGAGAAAATAAGTGGTATATATATATATATATATATAAATCAGGAAAGAAGAGTGACAATGGTTTGCTATACGAAAAAGGTTTTTAATCTCATTGCTGACAACTGTTTCTCTGAACTGGTAGGTCTAGAGATCGCTACCCGCTTGTTTTCACGTTATTCGACCACCAATACAAAGTTATAACCTGTACTTTGTTACCCCGTATATATATATATATATATATATATATATATATACATATAATAAGTGTTGACGGACCCAGCATATTTATCAATGCCAGTACCGGTTGTATCTCAGCGCACTCAATGGGCAATGTAAGATACATTATCAGATTATACACATAGTTATTTGCCTCAACACAACAAGTGGTATATATATATATATATATATATATATATATATATATATATATATATATATATATATATATATATATATATATATATATATATACCACTTATTTTCTACTAGTACCAAAACATAGTTTTAAATAGCCATTTAATATCATATTCCAACAAAATCTCATAATCTCACAACATGCTATGTTCCTAGAAATTGAAGATACTTCAATAATAATCAATATGATCGAATTTAATATCAATCTTATCTATGTTTCTTCACATATTTTCCTCGCGTCTTATAACACGTTCTTTTTGATGTTGTTTGTTTCTGTTTGTTTCTTTTTTGTTTGCTTGTTTTTTTTTGTGTTTTTTATGCTTTTTAGCATGATTTACACTTCAATGTAACGGATATCAAAATGTCAATTTAGTTCTGTATTCTTGTCATACATGGATTCCTCGTTTCTATAATCTGCACAATATCATAAAAGATTAACATCAGCATTTGCAATGAAGCGTATCACCATCTGTGTCGTGTTTACGGGGTTACATTTTTTGCTAAAAACAGCAGCCAACTCTCATATAATATCACACCTTATTATTATTATTACTATACATATATATATATATATATATATATATATATATATATATATAGAGAGAGAGATAGAGAGAGAGAGAGAGAGAGAGAGAGAGAGAGAGAGAGAGAGAGAGATGTTGTAAGGTTGCAATAAATCCGTCCGTAGGCGGAATGCCGTTTGAACATTCAATGCTCACGAGGAGCAGAGTATATTATTATAGATAACGAGGAATTAGTGATGCATTAAAACACAATTTATTAACATATTACATATGTTTCTCCGACGATCAGCACAAGGCAGGATCTATTACACTGGGCAACAAAAAAGAATGCTTTTTGTGCCTGGAATATTTCAACGAATTCTTCAGTGATTTTGCCTGCTAAATTCAAGGATATCTTTAGTTTTTCTCTATCAGGTCTAGATATTTTACTAAACCTGATAAAGTAAGTATTTTATTCATACAAGAAGCATACAATATGAATCAACAAAGAGAGCGTAACACAAAACAAAACAAAGTACAAATAAAAATTGAAAATGCACATTGGCAAAGATTTTTGGCAGATAATTCAGGGAATAAATTTACGCCTCTTTGTGCACTGTGAATGTTGAGTAGCAGGAGTATCTCGTTTTAAACACCAGCAATAGTCTGCCATCATCACAGCGTCCCAACGTCCTTGATGTCCGTATGGCATCGTTCGCCTTGTTCATCGCTAACATATCTGAGATTTTCAGGAAAACGATCAAGATGACTAAAAAGAAAATGCATTTTGCTGCTCATATTTGCGCCAATATAACGAAAAGTTGATATCAAGTTGGTAACAAGGTCTTTATAGTTTTCTCCTTTGTGTTTTCCAAGAAAATGTTCCACTACTTCTGCAAAGGCTAGCCAAGCTGATGCTTCATTTTCGCTCATCGTTTTCGCGAAATTTATGTCCTTCAAGAGCTTACGGATCTGTGGTGTATCAAAAATCCCTGCTTTAAGTTTTTCAATCGTTAAGTCTGGGAATACACTGCAGATATACTTGAAGAACTCCCCATTTTTGTCAAGAGCTTTGATGAATTGCTTGATCAATCCGAGTTTGATGTTCAAAGGGGGAAAATGATCTTCTCTCGCTCAACTAAAAGTTTTTCCAATATATTGGCAGCTCTACATGGAACCATATTTGTTCGAGGCGGCCAGTCTTTCTTAACATAGTGGTTTACTCGGTCTCGACTGTCCCACATGCAAAGAAAGCATCGGTATCTGGTATAACCAGATTGCTGTCTCATGAGAAAATTCACCATATTTAAGTCAATGCAGATGACCACTTTATGATCATGATACAGTATCTTCTCTAAAACCAACTTAATTTCTTCATATTTTTCCTTCAGAGTTGTTGAGTGGCCGAGTGGGACAGAGCCATACAGATTTCCGTTGTGCAACAATACACATTTTAAACTACGCTTAGAGCTGTCTATGAAAAGATGCCATTCCTCTAGTTTGTATTCCTCAATGCCAAGTTTATTAAGAAGCCCACTGACATCTCTGCAGTAAACCAGCTCTTCCTCTTTTGTGAAGAAAGAAAGGAAATCTTCATGCTGACTCCGATAAAAGGTTATACGGACACCATTCTCTAGAAGATTCTTCTCTCTCAGTCCGGAAGCCCACAGTTCTGCAGAATTTTTTGGGAGGTTTAAGTCACGAACTAGATCATTCAGCTCTACCTGGGAGAATTGCTGAGGTAAATTCTCAACTGAAAAGTCTTGATCTCTAGTGTCATCTTCAGGTGATGAATCTTCTTTGGTTGAGGGTAAAATTATCTGAGGCAAGACATTGAAGACAGGAACAGGAAGCTCTTCACTGCGTGGAACCGGTCTAATAGTAGAGGCAAGAGTCGGATAGACATGGGTTTGTCGATTTTTCCGGTTAACACCCGTCAAATTTAGGTTACAAAAATAGCAGTCGTCCACATGATTATAGGGCTCTCGCTATACTATTGGTATAGCAAACCTCGTACTTTTCCTTATCCATTTAGTCCATTGTCGCAAATGTTCTGTACATTGTTTGCACTATGCGGTGACCAATATTTATCTTGGTCTCCCAGCTTGACCCCAAAATATGCCATATACGCTCTTTCAACAAAATCAGTGATGTTTTTTCGATTTTCAGGTAATGTGTATTCTCCACAAACATAACAAAACACATTTGTAGAATTAACGCAATACTTTCTTGAAGAGGACAAGTTGCTCATTTTCTATTGCTTTGTTCACCACAACATCTAAAAAGTATCGTAAAAGAAAAAAAAACTTAGAATTTGAATAAGGTAAGGAACACTGCGTACTGAACGTACACACATACATAGTGACTATGAGGATGTTCAATAACTTAAAAACTAGATCTGATAGGTCAAAAACAAGGTTATATTTGGAATCAGAAGACCGATTTTATATAGAAATGATGTCTATTTCCTAAACACGAAAAATCTTGTAGACCAGTGTTATAGATCGAGCCTGACTCTGCACTCGCAAGGTCCTCAGATATGTTTATCGTTTTCAAGGCATTTCTTCATTCAGACAATATTCAGTGGTTTCATCCCCATCACTTGACATCATCCTGTTTAAACGGCCTAGTCATTGGCTAAGAGTTTGACCAGTCCATTGCGACCACTGGTTGCACTAGTTTATTTCACGTTAATACCTGGGTTTTTATTTTGTGTCTCTCCTTTGTTCTAAGTCACCGGGGATGACACAGAATGTGTGACATGAGAGCTATGACAATAGGTATATATATGTATATATATACATATATGTATATATTGTTGAACAAATTAAAAAAACAAACACAAGAATGCAACAATATGAAGTCTTATTAGGGTATATATATACCACGAGAACAGCTCGACCGTTTTCTTTCTTTTGTCCAATCTTTCCATCCTGCTCTCAATTTCAGCGCCTCCGTCTCTGATTCTTCTGCCGCTTTTCTAGATATCTCTCTATTTATTTATCACTCTTACCACACCCTCTCTACTTCCGTCTTCATTAAACCAACAGACTCCCAATCTTACCTCCACCTCACCTCCTCCCATCCAACACACACCAAACACTCCATATCCTATCCCCAATTCCTCTGTCTTCGTCGGCTCTGTAGCAGTTCCTTTTCGTCTGTAGCAGTTCCTTTTCGTCCCCTCCTATGACTCCACCTGACTCTCATCCTTTTTCCCGTTCCCGCTGCAACAGTCGTCCCTTTATTTCCACCCTCACCACTCTTACAGGCCCTAACGGGTATTTCCGTATCCGCCATTCCTTCACCTGCACATCCACCCACATTGTCTATGCCCTTCAGTGTTCCCTTTGCGTGTCTTTATTTATCGGACAAACGAGACGCCGTATGGTGGACCATTTTGCCGAAAATTTGAGGGACATACGACTCGGTTTGGATAGTCCTGTCCGCCGTCATTTCTGTTCTCCTGGTCATTCTTCCCTACATGTTTCAGTCCTGGGTGTCCTTTTACATCATGGATCACAGGCCTCGCGCACCAGGACTAAACAAAGTCTGATTCACCGCCTTGGGTCCTATTCCCCTCTTGGACTCAACTCACCTCCCCAATTTCTCTGATACCCCGTCCATTATCACACCCCTAGATTCCTATCGCTTTCTCTTGGTCATTAACATATTCTCTTACAACTAATACATGCCGACTACATATGCTCACTCCACTTTTCCCTTCACTGCTCTGTATACAGACATACACACCCTTATATTAACATACTTTGTCTCATAGCTCCGTACTTACATGTACACACACTCTTTTACTCACATATACACACACATTTATTCTTAGCTTCGTACGGACGTATAATAACACACACACACACACACACACACACACACACACACACCCCACACACACATACACACACACACATATACACACACTCATGCTTACGCACGTGCACGAATATAGCTCTTTTTGCAAAACGTTTTTTTTTTTTTCCTTTCAGGTACACGCGCTTCATCATCCACTTTTCTAAAAAATAAATCATACACAAAACGCCAGCACCAACAGTTTTGCAAGAGATGTAAACATGAATGGACCTGTTATTTTCATCTTAAGACATTTTTTTCTAATTCCAACTCACCCGTCCCTTCAATCTATCTTATTTTTCATTCTTTATTCTGATGAAGACTAGCGTCCGAAACATTAAGACCCTCTCCTACTATATCAAGCGTTAACCTAATATATCCCTTTCATATACTGTACCGATTGCGTTGTTATTTCTGTTTACCTTTTACACACATACACATATATATATATAATAGAAAACGAAAAATCAGAGATGCATGAACTCAACTTATTGTGTGTTACAATT
This sequence comes from Eledone cirrhosa, assembly GCA_964016885.1. Lineage (NCBI taxonomy): Eukaryota > Metazoa > Mollusca > Cephalopoda > Octopoda > Eledonidae > Eledone > Eledone cirrhosa. The sequence continues at coordinate 328,800,534 of OZ024741.1, forward strand.
GTTTCGCCGGCGGAGAGCTCGAGACGTATTCATTATGTGGCTATGGAAGCATCTTAGCTACCATCAGACACACACACACATATATACGTGTATATATATATATATATATATATATATATATATATATATATATATATATATATATATATATATATATATATGCATGTATGTATGTATATGTGTGTGTGTGTATGTATTTTATGTATATATGGGAGAGAGAAAGGCATGTGAGCATAATAATCACTCCATATGGTCATTTGCATCGGAACGCGCACGTTTCAGATCTTTCTAATGCTTCTTGAATCCAACCACTTTATATATATATGACACAATAAAAGCAATGATGAAACGTTAAGTCATTTAATTCTTCTGATTCTTGTTATTTTATATAGATGCACGAGCGTTCATATACACGCAAACACACACACGCAACAACATGCAAATTTATATATATATATATATATATATATATATATATATATATATATATATATATATATATATGTATGTATATATATATTTATATATATATATATATATATATATATATATATATATATGTGTGTGTGATGTGTATGTATGGACATTTATATATATGTATATAAATGTATATATATATATATATATATATGTATTATATATGCTTATATATATGTATATATATATATATATATATATATATATATATATATATATGTATGTATTATATATGCTTATATATATATATATGTATGTATATATATATTTATATATATATATATATATATATATACGTGTGTGTGATGTGTATGTATGGACATTTATATATATGTATATAAATGTATATATATATATATGCTTATATATATATATAATATATATATAGGTGTTTATATATATTTAGGTGTGTATATATATATATATATATATATATATATATATATATATATATATATATATAGCATGTATGTATGAATGTTAAGCTGCTGGTGTGTGCTTATGTGACTAAGTGTATGTAGGTATGTTTGTGCTTCTGTGTGTGTTTAATTATTTATGAGCACCACATCATACGAACCAAAGGAATGTGAGGACACTCGCAACATAGGCCATAGGATGACCTACAGTTCACATATTCCCGACAGGATATGTCAGCCATTTCATAGAACTCTTTCATTGAAACCTTTTACAGAAAACCTTTATCTTAATTTTCAGACAACACAGAATATGTTCCTATTTATATCGCAAATCAAAGATCACATACAGAATTCAAATTATTTTATCGTAAAATTCTTTAAGCATCGCTCTATTCACAACACAATTCACTAATTTTCACAATTCTAGAGCATTCTTAAGGTCACCATAGGAACCTTCATTTGAATTCTTCAAAAAATGCGTTTCTATAGATGATTATAGTATCTACAAATATTCTATAATAGTTTTTATGAAAGTTTTATAGATTTATTTTTTGATTTTATACTAGTTTAAACAACGTTATGTGCCCGTATGTGGAACAAGTAATTCTTTTAATACTGTCTACTTTAAACATCATTCTATCGGCTATTCACTAATTGTCACTTTCAAGAAATTCCTCAAAGAACTTTTCATAAGAAATGGAGAAATAACATTTTTTATTCCTGGTTATATCCTCAACAGATGCTGTTCTGTAGAATAGTTTATATATTGTTTATAAGGGTTTATTGATTAAATAAAAAACAAATATATTTGCTTGCACATTGATATATATTAAGAGGAGGATGCAATAATTTCTGCGGAAGGGAGCCAATCGATTTGAAAATAAGAACATTCGCAAGTCCCGAGAAAATAGATTATTCACTTAACTATTGAGAACGAGAAACTTTCTAGTTGTGACTCAGGCAGACTCAGTTGGGCATAGTGTTGGCAGTATCGGTAGAGGGTTAGACGCCATGCTTTGACGTATAGAGTTACGGCCCTTGCCATTCTGAGTTCAAATCCCGCCGAGGTTAAATTTGCCTTTCATCCTTACAGGGTCGATAAAATAAATTACCAATAATGTACTGGGTAAATGCTGGCCTTGTGCCAAAAGTAGAAACAATTATTATTCCGTTCTACGGTGGATTGGGTGGTGGATTTGCAGTATCGGTAGAGGGTCGGACGCCAAGCTTTGCAGCATAGAGTTATGGCCATTTACAGTCTGAGTTCAAATCCTGCTGAAGTTAACTTTGCCTTTCAATCTTACGGGGTCGATAAAATAAGGGACCAGTAATGCACTGGGATAATTGATGACCTTGTGCCAAAAGTAGAAACAATTATTATTCCGTTCTACCTAAGACAATTTACTATCTTTTTACACTTAATTGTATTTTAAGCCAGTATAATACCATCAAGTATCATACACCTGTATAATACCACCAAACATTATACGAGGTCATAGGTTGAACAAGATACACTTATGTACTGACCAAATGAGGTATATTTTTCAACATAGTACCTGGAAGGAAACAATGCAATTAATAATAAGAAAAGTTGAAATTCATGCATGCAAGATTTCATGGTTCTAGCATCACTCCTTCATAGTCAACCTATGAATTTTTCTGCTCACTATCGTATACGACCTCATGATAATCAATCTCTGTATATTAGGGATACATCTGAGTCGCAGAGTAACAGGACTCAACTAAATACATAGTCATAGAGACAAACAAAACATACGCAATATGTAACTTGCAAAAAAATGAGGGTTTCCTCAAAAGACGAGATACAATTAACTGGACTTTAACATTAAGACATCAGATCGAATGCTTTGCAATATTCGTTCTGGCTGTCTGCAACATGAGTTTAAAGCCATCAAGCTCAACTTTGCGTTGGACCTTCAGGATTCGATAAATTAAAGTACGTGTTATGTCTTTAGGTTGATATAATAGGCTTTCCTCTTCCCTCAAATTGCTTACCTTGTAACTATGGAACAATTTATATTGTATATCATGAATTTTGCACGATGTATTTAATTCACTTTCAACATTCGTTCTCAAATCATTTCGTTTGATAATCATAATATTCGCTTTTAACTGTTTTTGCTTTCTTCTCACTGTTTGAAATATTCAATGTTTTGTCTACCAAAGCGAGTTAAGAATACAAATAACATGAAACGCATAGGATTTATGTTAAATTTATGTGGAATTCTCAGACACTTACACATTAATTTCATGAATAAGGTGTTGCTTGGCTCGAATAACTGGAACACTCCTCCTCGCCCTTGCATGAGATCCAACAGACACCGAGGTTTATCTACATTTTAACACTAACTGTTTAAATATGGAAGACAAAATGTTTTAATGTAAAGTATGCGTGTATGGACACGTAACTGCTGATTGAGTCAAAGGGTGCTGTTGTATAATATATCTTGAGCCTTTTAAACCTGGTAGAACGGCTACCCTTCCAGGTTTGAACACAGCCAACTTCTTTCTCCGGACCAAGGAGTGAGTGTGTGCGAGAGAGATACAAACAGACAGACAGGGGGAGACAGAGATTGAGATAGAGATAGAGGGGAGACAGAGATAGAGATAGAATCGACCTTATTACTTGACTGGTACTTTTTTATCGACCTCGAAAAAAGACCGAAAGACAAAGTTGACTTTGTTGGTATTTGAACTCCGAGCGCAGAGAACCAGAATATCGTAAATATTCTATACGCCAATTTGCCGCATTTTTATTAATATAATATATGCAATAACTACGAAAGTAATATTACGACCATACCAAATGCTGTTTGTTCATATTTTAAAGCTATCGATGATAGATTAACCAAATAACTTAAGCTACATCAGAAGTGATTGATCGCCCCCACCCCATTTAGAAGCATATAATTCACTCCTTATCGTCGAATGTTTAGCTATAACCAACGCCATTTTATCGTTTGAATCTTTTCTTCTTTACAATATGGTATTTAAATAATATGTTGAAATATGTTCAACTTGTTTTCCCTGCTTAACCATTTGCTAATTAATCGTAGCTTTTTACTTGAATTATTTCAATGTTCAATCTTGTCTGTGTTGATATCAATATTGTAACTTTTGCTATTATTAGTATTATAATCAACATCATCATAAATATATATCAATATATATATATATACATTTTAATATATATATATATATATATATATATATATATATATACATATATATACATATATATATATACATATATATACATATATATACATATATATATATATACATATATATATATACATATATATATATATATATATGTATATATATATATGTATATATATATATGTATATATATATATATATATATATATATATATATAAAATGTATATAT
>OZ024741.1:328807339-328822339 GCA_964016885.1 Eledone cirrhosa
AAGCAAAAAGTACAGGCAAGAAAAGTTATAAGCAAGGAAAGGTGTGGGATAGTATAGACAAATTTATTCAACAAATTTAATTATAACAGATATTCGAAGCACTACAGAATTCTTCTGGAGTATAATACCAAGGATTTAATAAATGGAAAGTATGCTTTATAAAAACATATTTATTTTATTATATATATTTCAAGGGTACCAACATTTTGGTACGCTCTCATCAGATAAAATACAAAAGTTGTTTTATAAATATTGACATATATTGAAATATATCTTTTTTGTGATGGTTTTAATGATGTTTCTGAATATACTTTTGATGTTTATAATATTTCTTCCTAATAGACTATATAGACATTAACATATGCATAGATGTAAGTAATGCTATCTAAATACATATATTAAAGAATTTTTATCTTAGAAAATATGTAATATAAGATTCTTTAAAATCATATACAAAATAATATATAAAATGTGTATACATATGTTTTGCATATATCTTAAATGCATATATCTTAATTGAATTTTTTTTTAAGTAAATTCTAGTACAAACGACAATTGTAACTTATCTATTTTAACTAAGAAATACTGGAGTTATCTTTTCCTTTATAATGTAACATGCTTAAACATTTCTTCTGGAAGAAGATGTTCTGTATAATTTCGTTAACTTCGTAAATTTTGTAAATGTATTCCTATCTTGATGGAACTATAGAATGTACAACATAATCTTCTATAATAAAATTAGAACTACTTCCTCTTTCTTAACTATATATTGAAAATGTAAACCAGAAATTCATCGGAACCCTTAACATATATATAAAAAATATTTAAATTATCTATCTATTGATAAAATCAACATATACACACACCCAAATTATTTATATAAATATTTATATATATAAATAACTTGTTGTAATATAATAAAGTAAAATATAATTACAACCTTAATTTTTCATAAAATATACTTATAAATATTATCTATATTATAACTCACGATTAGAATAGATCCAATATTTAGTAGTATCTCTCAATTTTTAAAATAGGAAATCTACCACTTCAACATATTTATAATTCTCATATTATTTTATAGATACTACCAAAATATATAATTATATAATTAAATAAATAAATATAATTATTTCACTCTCTTTACACCATCACTGATAAGATCTATACAATTATATTTTAATAATAATAGTGTATTTCTAACTATAATATATTTTTTTCTTATATTCATTTCTTAATTTTTCTTACACCCTAATATTAACCTCTCTCTTCTTCCCTTAAAAAATTATTCAAATTTACCTAGTGTCTAAATGTAACGTTCTTTTTCAGCTTCACGTCAGCCTCATTAACATATTCATCCTAAGATTTGAAATTTCTTTCACTATTCAAACAGAACTTAAAACGATAAGTTCTTGTTTTTTGGTTATGTGAATATTTATAAAACAACTTTTGTATTCTATCTGATGAGCGCGTACTAACATGTTGGTACTCTTGAAATATATATAATAAAATAAATATGGTTTTATAAAGTATGGTTTCCATTTATTAATATCATTGATATATATATATATATATATATATATATATATATATATATATATATATATATATTTATATTAAAATAACAGATTAAAGTTTAAGCAAAGAATCGCTGCTTTCACCCTTAACGGGATCTTCTGAAACTAAAAAAAAATCAATCTGTGAACGCAGAAGTAAATATTTCGAAAAACGTTGCAACCGAAGGAAAACAGGAAGACGATACTTTGGTTCGTCAAGACGTTCCCTGGCAAAGAAAGGAAAAAAGCGAAGATAATACGTCGTTATGTGGAGTGGTGAGAACAATTACACGCAAAGACAAAACCACGGTTATGGAGTCGTAGACTAATATTCTGTTCAGGAAACCGAATGATTCTCGGCTTCAGAGGTAACAAATATTATATTTACTTTGGGTACAAGGCCAGCAATTATCACAGTGCATTACTGGTACTTTATTTTATCGACCCCGTAAGGATGAAAGGCAAATTTAACCTCGGCGAGATTTGAACTCAGAATGGCAAGGGCCGTAACTCTGTGTCAAGACATGGTATCCGATCCTCTACCGATACTGCCTATCCACCGCCATTCAAATAGAGTTAAGAATAATGTAAATAAATTAGTAGAACGAAAATGACAGAGGTTATTAAAAACAATAATAATAAATATATACATACACGCATCTATATATAAATATATGCATCTATATATAAATATATATATATACATATATAAATATATATATATATACATATATATATATATATATATATACAGACATATATATATATATATATATATATATATGTATATATATATATATATGTATGTATATTAAACACGTCGTAACATTTATACATATGTATGTGGACACTTCATATTATATATATATATATATATATATATATATATATATATGTCTGTGTGTGTGTGTGTGTGTGTGCGTGTGTGCGCGTGTGTGGGTGTGGGTGTGTGCGCGTGTGTGTGTGTGTGAGTATGTGTGTGTATGTTTGTTTCTGTGTGTTCATACAATTTATACCGAAATACAGTAGAATATTGAAAAATAATGAACTTTCGGTCTGCGAACATGCCCCAAGCACCTATATTCCAGCCACAGTAATATAAGGTAACCTTTCAATAAATCTATCTAACAAAGGTCTCAGGCATTCTATGAGAAAAGTATAAATTGAAACATCTTCAGTTCCATGGACAGTAGAAAATTGAGTGCAATACATTTCAGTGACCTGACAACTATTGTATTACAATAGTTATTGACAGCTGAACAGATCATATAGCATTTTCATATGCATGTATTTATATATATATATATATTTATATATACATGTATATATATATATATATATATATATATATATATATATATATATATATATATATAACTCCTCGTTTTTTCCATTATATATATATATATGTATATATATATATATATATATACATATATATATAATGGAAAAAACGAAGAGGTTTCGTTTACATATAAAAGATATTTATTGTGTATCCAACTGTTATGCGCATTTCGCAGAGGATTGGCTCACGGTAACCCATAGGTGTTATGAATATATATATATATATAAATAATTTGGTTTGTTGATGACTGTCGTGAAAGTCACCAACCAGCCAGATGCGAGAAAAAACACAAAACCTCCATCTCAATTCTGCTTTTGACAAGAACTGTGAAACCGGTAAAGGAAACAAATAAATATTCTTAAAAAGACTCCAATTCTATTTTCGATTTCTTAACCTTATACTTCCACTCGTCTACGACATCTCATTTACATTTTAAAAAAACCTCATTTTCTTATATATATATATATATATATATATATATATATATATATATATATAACGAAGGAAATGTGGTAAGGAACCAGGTGGACCATAACGCACCAAAGTACTCAATACTTGAGGTAGTAGAGTGGATAATAGGAACCAGTAAGACCCCGACAGCTGAGCTCAAGCCGTTTCGACGGCTAATTCAGCCGTCGAAACGGCTTGAGCTCAGCTGTCGGGGTCTTACTGGTTCCTATTATATATATATATATATATATATATATATATATATATATATATATATATATATATATATATATATATATATATATATATAGACCGAATATGCATACACGCTAGTTTGGCCGTATACTAGTGCTTCGTCTATGCTGTACTAAAATTTATATTCACTCCTAGAATTAACGATTAACTGATTAATTTTATTAGATGATTTTATTGATTAATTAATTGTTTAAGTTTGTTTGATAACTTCTAGTCGAGTGCTTTATTCGGTTTGAATAAGGGGATTCATTCCTTTATCTCAAATTAGAATACACCGCCTAAGCGGGGGTTACCTCCCTTGGAGAAAACCGCGTGTTTGTGCCGACCTTTAAAGTTACATCATACCCGCTTTGGCTAAGAACGAAAGACTGCTGAAGAAGTAAATCCTATGTTCTGTCGTCAAAAACCATTATATTGCAGACTCCTGAAATAGGAATTTGTCGATCATGACGTTGCGTGCGATTTTGCGATCTATATTGTGGATACACCATGTGGGTTATATATTTTACACTCAGCCTCAGCGTTATGTCCAGGTCAGTAAAAAATCTTTTCCTGGGTCCTGCATTTCCGTTGCTCTGGTAATGCGGTCGGACTGCCGACTGCTATATCTGATTTGCTAAGCTGTCTGAACATAATGTTATTACTCTGGGGTCTTACCTCATCTGAGTGGTAAAGCTACAGACCGAATATGCATACACACTAGTTTGGCCGTATACTAGAGCTTCGTCTATGCTGTACTAAAATTTATATATATATATATATATATATACCACACAGTTTGACATCATTTTCTTTTATATATATGTATATATATATATATACATATATATACACACACAGACTTATACACACACATTCATACACACACAAACACACACATATATATATATATATATATATATATATATATATATAAGAATAGAGGTGTAACACACAAGTTATGATATATTGGTAAACGGAAAAGAAAATGCTGACAAATTGTTCACAGTGAGAAATAGTTTAATTAGGAATAAATGAGAATTAGTAATAGTATTGGTTAGTATTAAGTTTTGATTTTAAGTTTTACCGGTTGCGCATTTCTAATGCTTTTCAAAAATAATTTTGAGATAGAGCGTCCGTGATGTTTGCTCTAATCTGATTAGTTTTGGAAATTCTACCTGTTTTTATGTGAAAAAAGTGGCTCCAGCGGTATTAAAATAAGTTTCGCGCCAATTCGTGTTGAAAAAATTCTTGTGGTCAAACAATTTTGATTGGTCGGTAGAGGTCATGTGAATGTTAAAAATTGATTTTGCGCCAAATGTAGGTTTGTGTCGGTTAATTGAGAAGTCACTGAAAAATAAGTCTTTCAAAACAAATATGTGTGTGTGTGTGTGTGTGTGTGTGTGTGTAGTAGTAGTAAAGAGGTTCGTTGTTGTGATAATGATCAGCAGGGATGTGTGTGCGAACCGCAGCCTGTTGACAGTTCAAATTCCTATTAAGACGTGTGTGTGTGTGTGTGTGTGTGTGTGTGTGTGTGTGTAGCAGAGTAATTCGTGGTAGAGGGATGCTCAGTAGGAATATGTCTGTAAGTGTGTGGGGGATATTTTAACATGTTAAAAAATATTTTTCAGCTCTTGTCTTATACGGAGAAGTGTGTGTGTGTGTGTATATGTCTCTTTGTATGTTAACGTACGTCTGTGTATGTGTGTGTGTATATGTGTGTGAGAGAGAATATGTGTGTGTGTGGGGGGGGGGGCAGTATTTATTTTTGTGATACTGGTAAAATGGTGTACATTATTCGATATTTTCAGTAAAAACGATTCTCTCAATAGAACATCAAAAACCTTAATAATAAAAGGTGTGAAATGATATATAGTATTGGCATAATACCAAGGTGTGTGTGAGTGTCCAGATTGTACGTACTGCAAGGGGAATCCATTAGGCCTTGCCGTATTGGAATACTTGTGTACAAATATGTATGTGCCCATCAGTGTGCAATGCATGTGTGCGTTTATGTATGTGTGTGTGTCGGCACGTTTATATCTATAGACATCAAAAGGTATGCAAATTTGTGTATATTTGTGTTGCACCATAGAGCATGTGTGTTTACCTATGTCATTGTGTTTATATGTGGATAGAGATGTATGCTGATGTAGGTATGTATGTTGACGTGTGTATGTTGTGGGTTCGTCTTAGGGAGAAGTGTTTAGACGGGGTCCGTATTTGTTAATAAAGTAAGATTCCTTGCTGATGCGCTGGGTGTGGATGGCATTATCTTTAAATTTGTAGAGGGGAAAGATTCTAAAGTTGGGATGATATTGGGCGGCACAGGTATCAATGTGTTCACTCAGTGGTATTTTCCTGTATTCCCGTATTTTAATTTGGGATCTATGGACAGTCATGCGTTGGCGGAGGCTGTTTTTAGTTCGGCCTATGTATTGTTCTCGACAACCTCAGCAAGTTAATACATATATTAGATTTTCTGATGCGCATGTGAAATTGTGTTTTACTATAAAACGTTGTCCTTCTTTGAAATAGAATTCCAAACCCTCTATTAGGTTGATGCATATGCCAGAGTTGGGTCTATCGCATTTTTTTCCTGTGGGTTTCGTTGTTGTGGTTGGCAGTACTTTGGCATGTGTTAAGATGTTTTATTTTGACTTAGATTGTCTTTTGCTCTTTATGATATCGTGTGTTCGTAGGATTTGATTCATTCTATGGTCCTTTTTCAACACAGGGATGTTCTGGAGGATGGTGTCAAAGACCTCATTGTTCTGGGGGTTGTGTGTGGAGCTGTATGGAAGAGCTTTTACTTTCGGTTGATTTACTTTAGGGTGTCTAAGGTCCTGGGTACTGAGTTTTAGGGCACGTTGGATTCCATTGTCAATTAGTGATGCAGAGTAGTCCCTGCCTATGAGTGTGTGCTTTAGTTCTTGTAACAGGTGTTTTTATTGGAGACTATAGTACAGATTCTCTTGACTATGTTGTAGGGAATATTAATTTTAACGTGTCTGGGGTGGCAAGAGTTGAAAGGAAGATATTGCTTGGAGTCTGTGGGCTTGTAGTATATATCTGTTTTTTAATTTTTTTGTTATGGATCTTAATGAGGATGTCGTGGAAGGGGAGTCGTTGATGGCTGTATTCCATCGTGAAGTTAATATTTGTGTTGAGCCCATTTATAAGGGTGTGAAATTCTTTAAGTTTCTCGTTGTATTCGTGCCAAAGGCTGAAGCAGTCATCTAGATATCGCTTCCAGTTCCTTTCTATGTGTAAGTGGAGAGTGTTTCCAAATTTGTTTAGGACTTTAGTGTAGAGGGTGATTTCCAGGTATCCCATGACTAGGTTGGCATAAGTGGGGGCTGTTTTCGTTACCATAGCGGTCCCAGATTTCTGCCTGTAGTGTTTGTTATTGAAAACGAAGTAATTGTTATCCAAGATAAATTTGAGTCCCTCTATCACGAATTCTTTTTTGATGCGTTGTGGGAGTTCATTGTGATAATTATCCAGCCAGAATTGAATAGCTTCTATTCCTAGGTTGTGGGGGATGTTGGAGTATAGGTTGACTACATCGAACGTCACTAGTAGGGTTTGTTCAGAAAGGGGCATATTATGGAGGTGATTGAGCATATCTAGGTTGTCCCTTATATAGCTTTTGATGTGTTTGAGAAAAGGCTTGAGAAGGGTATCAATGAAGTTGCTAAGGCGGTGGGTTTCGCAACTGGGGGCTGCTATTATAGGTCTTAATTTGAGATCATTGGGTGAGGGGACATTGATGACTATGTCTGTGGCTTCCTTGCATGCCTTACTTATTAATTCGCTTTTATGTACTTTAGGGATACCGTAGAAAAGCCTGGATTTACTTGTGAAGTCTGTGATGAAGCTGAATTCCTTGTTAATGAGTCCTTCTTTGTATTGGTTGATCAGAGTTTTTAGGTTTCTCATAATTTTCTGTTGATTGTAGTGTTCAGCCTTTTCGTAGTATGTTTCGTTTTCCAAAGGGAAGAGCGCTAAGTTGATATAGAATTCTGTCTCCATTAGGACTACTGTACTCCCTTTATCAGCCTCTTTAATTGTAATGGTTCTGTCGGTTTTTAATCTATTTAATTCTTCCCATTCTTTCTTGTTGAGGTTTGGCTTGTGTTTTTGTCTGTGCAAGTGTTGGTAGGGGAAGTTTGTGATGTGTTCACAGAATTCGTCCAGGATTTTATTTCTACCTTTTGATGGGGTGTAATTGCTTCTATTTCTGGCTAATGATTCATCCTCATTGTACTGGTCGAATAGTTCTTCACTGAGTCGTAACTTTCTACAGAAGACTGTGATGTCTTCCTTCATGTCATAGTAGTTAGGACGTAGTGGGGTCGGTGTGAATTTAAGACTTTTGGAGAGTAAGTTGATAAGGTTGGGTGTTGGTTCTGCACTAGTTAGATTGATAATTTTTATTACTCTCGGTTTCTCCTCCCTGTCTTGTGTTATTTTGTTTGCCTGTATCTGTGTGTTGTGTCTAGAAAATGGGTTGGGTAGAGGGGTTGTCTGCTGATGTTAAGTGGTCTCCTGTGTTTGTTATATTCCTTGTTGTTGTAAAATGTGGTTCGGGTTGGTGGTTGTAGATTGAATGGGGTGTTCCTATATTGCGAGTATGGGTGTGTGTTTCTATGTGCCATGTTGGATTGTGGTGTTATAGGTGGCCTACGTTGTTGGTTGTATCGTGTGGTGTGGGTTTGTTGTGTATTGTGGAAGCGAGAGTTGAGAAAATGGAAATTACCTTGCTGTCCCCTTATGATTTCTAGGGTTTTTGTCCCTTCTTATGGTAGCGAGGTTGAGAAGTTCATCTTCGGTGTGGTGCTTCCTTCTTCGTTTGTTAGTGGCTTGGGGGTTTGCGAAGTTGTTGTGCGGTTCGGTTATGGGTTTTCCTATTTTTATGAACGGGTTATTGGAGGTGTAATCCGTTTGAAAAGTCGATTCATAGTGTAGGAACCAAGCGGCACTTTTTTCCCAGCGCTGAAGGGATTTCAGTTCTTCTCTGTTGCAGTCCCCTTTCCATAATTTAGAGATCTTCTCTACCTTGGGGCCTTCAGTTTTATTGTCGATTTCCAGGAGGATCTCTTCATGGATGGTTTTGATTTTTTCCTCATTTGTCTGGGCCCTCAATTTAAGAAGTTCAATTTCTGTCTTCATTTTTTCCAATGCCATTCTTTCCCTAAGGTGTCTTTGAGGTTCGGGTTCATTTGGAATGGACTTTATTTGTATTTTACGGGGGAGAGTTAGAGGGGTTGAGTTAAGCCATTTTTCATATATCTCCGCTTTGTTGTGATTGTGTATCATCTTCCTGAATGAGAACTATTTGTCTCTGAGGGATTTGTTCCATTTTGGAATTGTTCGAATTTTCATTTTGTATGAATCAATCTCACATGGTTCTTCGTTGGTTTTTCCTGGGTTGGTAGTAGTGAACATAGTTTGGATAGTATCGCAAAGGTTTTGAAGTTTGTCGCCGATTTCGGAGGGTTTGTATCCGGTGACGGTTTCCTTATCTGTGGAGTCTAGTTTGTCGACCAGCACAGATAGGTTGGTGTTAATTTTCTTGAGTTCCTGTAGAATCTATTCATTTGTGTTGATAAGAGTTGTATCTGTTTTTGTTGGCATTTTCTGTATCTCGTGTGAGGATATGATATTTAAAAGAATAGAGGTGTAACACACAAGTTATGATATATTGGTAAACGGAAAAGAAAATGCTGACAAATTGTTTACAGTGAAAAATAGTTTAATTAGGAATAAGTGAGAATTAGTAATAGTATTGGTTAGTATTCAGTTTGGGTTTTAAGTTTTACCGGTTGCCCATTTCTAATGCTTTTCAAATATAATTTTGAGATAGAGCGTCCGTGATGTTTGCTCTAATCTGATTAGTTTTGGAAATTCTACCTGTTTTTATGTGAAAAAAGTGGCTCCAGCGGTATTAAAATAAGTTTCGCGCCAATTCGTGTTGAAAAAATTCTTGTGGTCAAACAATTTTGATTGGTCGGTAGAGGTCATGTGAATGTTAAAAATTGATTTTGCGCCAAATGTAGGTTTGTGTCGGCTGATTGAGAAGTCACTGAAAAATATGTCTTTCAAAACAAATATGTGTGTGTGTGTGTGTGTGTGTCTCTTTGTATGTTAATGTAGCGTGTGTATGTGTGTGTGTATATATATGTGTGTGTGTGTGAGAGAGAGAATATGTGTGTGTGGGGGGGGGGGGGGGGTGGACCAGTATTTATTTTTGTGATACTGGTAAAATGGTGTACATTATTCGATATTTTCAGTAAAAACGATTCTCTCAATAGAACATCAAAAACCTTAATAATAAAAGGTGTGAAATGATATATAGTATTGGCATAATACCAAGGTGTGTGTGAGTGTCCAGATTGTACGTACTGCAAGGGGAATCCATTAGGCCTTGCCGTATTGGAATACTTGTGTACAAATATGTATGTGCCCATCAGTGTGCAATGCATGTGTGCGTTTATGTACGTGTGTGTGTCGGCACGTTTATATCTATAGACATCAAAAGGTATGCAAATTTGTGTATATTTGTGTTGCACCATAGAACATGTGCGTTTACGTATGTCATTGTGTTTATATGTGGATAGAGATGTATGCTGATGTAGGTATGTATGTTGACGTGAGTATGTTGTGGGTTCGTCTTAGCGAGAAGTGTTTAGACGGGGTCCGTAATTGTTAATAAAGTAAGATTCCTTGCTGATGCGTGGTGTGGGTTGCATTATCTTTAAATTTGTAGAGGGGAAAGATTCTGAAGTTGGGATGATTTTGGGCGGCACAGATATCAATGTGTTCACTCAGTGGTATTTTCCTGTATTCCCGTATTTTAATTTGGGATCTATGGACAGTCATGCGTTGGCGGAGGCGGTTTTTGGTCCGGCCTATGTATTGTTCTCGACAACCTCAGCAAGTTAATACATATATTAGATTTTCTGATGCGCATGTGAAATTGTGTTTTACTATAAAACGTTGTCCTTCTTTGAAATAGAATTCCGAACCCTCTATTAGGTTGATGCATATGCCACAGTTGGGTCTATCGCAATTTTTTTTACTGTGGGTTTCGTTGTTGTGGTTGGCAGTACTTTGGCATGTGTTATGATGTTTTTCATTGACTTAGATTGTCTTTTGCTCTTTATGATATCGTGTGTTCGTATGATTTGGTTCATTCTATGGTCCTTTTTTAACACAGGGATGTTCTGCGGTTCGCACTCACATCCCTGCTGACCATTATCACAACAACGAACCTCTTTACTACTACTACTACTACACACACACACACACACACACACACATATTTGTTTTGAAAGACTTATTTTTCAATGACTTCTCAATCAGCCAACACAAACCTACATTTGGCGCAAAATCAATTTTTAACATTCACATGACCTCTACTAACCAATCAAAATTGTTTGACCACAAGAATTTTTGCAACACGAATTGGCGCGAAACTTATTTCAATACCGCTGGAGCCACTTTTTTCACATAAAAACAGGTAGAATTTCCAAAACTAATCAGATTAGAGCAAACATCACGGACGCTCTATCTCAAACTTATTTTTGAAAAGCATTAGAAATGCGCAACCGGTAAAACTTAAAACCAAAACTACTAACCAATACTATTACTAATTCTCACTTATTCCTAATTAAACTATTTCTCACTGTGAACAATTTGTCAGCATTTTCTTTTCGGTTTACCAATATATATATGCTTTCCAACTCATACAAACTTAACTCACTTTCAGATACTTATCGTCCATAAACTCTTGTTCTTCACTTTCCTTAAATTATCCTCTTTACAGACTTCTCTTTCTGATTTACTTTCATTTTTAACTTTATTTATATTTTTACTTCACATCCACGAGTGAACCGCCCCCTCCCCCACACACACTAACTTTTTGATTCACTTACCTAATATCTTCACATTCCACATTTTACTTCCCCATTTTCTTTCACTACCTGATATCACATGTCACTTGCGTTTTCCACTCCAAATATATTCTGTTGTTTCGCAGCCGATTTTATATTTGTACTCATTTATTCATACGGCTGGTTTATAATTTGTATCTATGCGTGTGAGTGTGCATATGTGTGTATACGTTCTGTATATGTATGCGAACGCCTCCGTATGTGTGCGTGCGTACGTATATATATGTGTGTGTATGTGTGTTTATATATCTATGTTTTTTACATACTTATTTATACGTGTGTCTGTATGTGGGTGAATGTATGTATGTGTGTATGTATATATATATATGTATGTGTATACGTATGTATGGGTGTGTATGTATGTATGTATATATATATATTTATATATATATATATATATATATATATATATATATATATATATATATAGTTGCGTACGTACGTATGATTAGATATACATGGGGCGATATATATATATATATACGTGCCTCGCGTGTATGTATGTACGCATGCATGCGCTTTTGTCTGTACGTATTTATGTGTATATATATTTATATATATATGTTTGTGTACTTGCGTACCTATGTTTGTTTGTTTTTTTCTAGTGTTAATTGATAACCCCTCCCTATTACTTTCTCTTTGATTTAAAAAATTGTATTTTTTCATTCTCATATATTGTTTCATTTTTATACATATATCGAGAATGACACTACTTTTTACTATTACACTCCCTTCCTCTTTATCTTCCGCATATAAGTGACCGCGTGTGTGCGTGTGTTTATACGCCTGCTTTCATACTCGTATGTGTATATATTTAATACCTATATACGTATTTGTGGTCACATATACACAAATATGCATGCCCTCATCTATGTACTTACGCACACATTTTCACCATACACATGCATTTGTACATACACACATATGTACATTTGTGAGTGTATATACATACATATACACATACCCTAACTATATTTCCTTATTTTTTTATATATCTCTTGCATTACTTTTATTTATATATTTTTTTGCCCGTTAAATACTTGCCTTTCTTGAGGAGATTTTTCAAATATTTCACTATGTTTTAAATTGCCTTGTCCGATGAACGAATGAGGACGCTTTTCGTATTCGTTTTATTCGGGACACCTCTGGTAATGAGGTTGTTATATTGTATTGTTTATTATACATTATATATATATATAATGTTTTTAATATAGAAATGGCATCTACGGGACAAGAACTGTTTCATTCGAAGGAAATCATCAGGAAAATCCTAATTTACGATATATGTATTACCTTCTTTACTGTCGTTACCCACAATTGCACCCGGGATACACAAAGAGTGTAACCATATATACATATATATGTTTCTATGAATGTATGCATGTATATATATATATATATATATATATATATATATATATATATATATATATATAACTTCGCATTTGTCCTTAATATATATATATATATATATATATATATATATATTAAGGACAAATGCCAAGTTCGGTGTAGACATTTTTTAATTGTGATTACGGTTTCATGAAGGTACGATCATGCAACCGGTCGCGCTACATCGTCAGACAGTGTTTTATGCAAGAAGGCTACTTCTCTGAGACAGTATTCTATGCATGATGAGGATTTGTGTGATTTTCCCATTAATATTCAGTGTTACGCACACACAATTTATTCTTGTGTCTTGTCAAACTATATTTGAATAATGCAGCTATTACTACAACTACTGAAACAGGTAAATTCTATTTTATCAAAGTGGGATTCTTGTCGGAATATGCAGCTCTTGACAATTGTAAAACAATCACCACTTTTATGGTGTGTAGTAAAAAAGAAAGTAGAACAGAGATGGCGCTTAACACCTGATGGGACCATGGAGGGGCTATCTTGACCCAGGGCATATATTAGGCATTCTAATCCTAGTTGAACCCTTCCTTCTCTAACTTGTAACGCAGTCTATTCCTCCAAGAGAAAAGGTGAGATTGCAAAGAGGTAACATAATTATATAAAGGAGGGATATTGGCAGTATCGGTAGAAGGTCGGACGCCAATCTTTTCAACATAGAGTTACACCCCTTTACGGTCTGAGTTCAAATCCCGCCGAGGTTAACTTGGCTTTCATCCTTATGAGGTCGATAAAATAAAATACCAGTAATGAACTGGGATAATTGATGGCCTTGTGCCAAAAGTAGAAACAATAATTATATAAAGGAGGAATCGGCCCCAGTCACGTAATGGTAATGTAGTTATTGACTTCGTAATGACGAAAGACAAACTTGGCATCGATAAAAATCGATCGGATTGAACGAGAACAAATAACAAGACATTTAATGTGACGGTCTAACCATTCCACCACCTTCAATGGTGTAAGGGAATTAGCAAAACAAAACCAATGCTCGGTAAGAAGTAATTATTATGTGACGGATCAGTAGCACTTGGCCCTAGATTTATCTCATGCCTATTAAATGTTTTACTTAATGAAATTATTATTGATTAAGCGCTTGAAATGTGCACCCATATTAGAATTAACTTTCAGAGAGAAAATCAGATTAAATGAAGGAAACAATTTGATGAACAGAAGTATTTTCATTTTTATTGTTGTCACAGGATTTTATATATTTAATCTTATCCGTCAGTTTAGTAACTACTAGTCCATTGCTGCAAAAGGGTACAACTCTCCCTCTTTCTGCATATATATATATATATATATATATATATATATATATATAGTATTTTCCGTAGTGTTGTAATACGAATATTACACACAGTAGATGGACAGCTCACGTAGGGTTTGCTCGACGGTTCCAGTTGTAGTTTCAAAAGTAATCCGGAGAAAATAGAAGGATTTAAATGGATACAGTTCAGTAAAAGGAATTTATTGACACGTGTTTCAATAACAGTTATATAACCTGAAAACAGCTGCTATCTACAAAGTATTAATTATGCCGACACTCAATATTTCAATGTTATTTTCAACTATCATTTTCAACTATCATTTTCAACTATCATTTCATCATGAAATGATTGTTGAAAATAACAATGAAATATTGAGTGTCTGCATAATTAATACTTTGTAGATAGCAGCTGTTTTCAGGTTATATAACTGTTATTGAAACACGTGTCAATAAATTCCTTTTACTGAACTGTATCCATTTAAATCCTTCTAAAATATATATATATATACAAGAAAAGAGTCAGGACCCCGACGGCTGATGTCCGGCAGCTAGAACCCCGAACTAACCCAGCAGTATTAGGACGGCAGGGACCTAGCGAAACTTATAAAGTGGTACAGTCCATATATGGGCATGAAGTCAAAACAAAAAAAGCAGAAGTATCAAATCAAGGAATCATAAAAAATTGTTGTTTTTCATGTCTGTCACGGGGAGTGGTCACGTATTTTTGGATGTCATGTACATGGTTAAATTTCTTCAAGCGGCGGGGTG
>OZ024741.1:328827339-328834839 GCA_964016885.1 Eledone cirrhosa
GTAAATGTGGTTTCCATGTGTATGTATGCGAGATCTATGTGTCTGTGAATGTGTGGTTCCCTCTTTTCCATGTTTATAAGTGAGATGTATGTATTTGTACATGTGCGATTTCTATATTTTGCATGTATATAAGGGAGATGTATGTGCTTGCGATTATACGGTTTCTTTATTATGCATCTCTATAAGCGAGATGTTGGTGGTTGGTGAGTGTACGGTTCCTGTATTTTGTATGTGTAAGCGAGTGATATGGGTTTTTAAATGTGTGGTTCCTATATTTCGCATGTATGTATATGTAACGAAATAATTGTGTTTATGAATGTTATTTCTTATTTTTGCGTGGGCCTGAACGAGAGCGCGGGCGTCTACATATGTCTTCTGGTATGAATAATTTCACCCAAAACTGGCTCCTCCTACCTGTGGTAATTGGACAGTATATAATGCAACACCTCTAACACGCAACATTTTTTTTACATACCTTGAAATGTAGCACCATAAAAAGTAAACGAGAAAGATTTTAAATGTAAAAAATATGTCGGGCTTCCCTGAGTTCCAACGATGGAGGTTCCAGGTGTTCAGACAACGGAACAGTTTGGTCGGAAATTTACATTTACTGAGCATTTTTAATTTCAGATACATTTTGCCAGGTAGACTGGAGGCATCTTCTTCTTCTTCTTCTTCTTCTTCTTCTTCTTCTTCTTCTTCTTCTTCTTCTTCTTCTTCTTCTTCTTCTTCTTCTTCAGATATTGTCGTATTGTCGATGTAGGTATTTGACTCTTAAGAGCTTCTTTGCCCTTTGACAGGTTTTGTTTTTAGTCCTGTAGGATGTGGGGTTGCCACTTTAGTCGCCAACGACCCGACCATGAGACAGGTTGTACTGGGATACATGTTACCAATAGCACCAACTGGTGACCAGACATAACATACATACATACATACAAACATACATACATACATACATACATACATACATACATACATACATACATACATACATACATACATACATACACACATACATTCATACATACATAGATATATAATATAGATATATATATTCAAAACGATAAGCAGACAAAGGACAAAAAAGAGAGAATGTATAACTGAGATGTCATTCACATACTTACATAAACACTAGAGTGGCTTACATTGTGATAAATGCATAGATAAAAAAATCAATAGATCCAATCATTACATATAATCGATAAACTTATAGATATATTGATGTACTAACTTCGTGATATGTATATATCTGGTAGATTTATCTCTTCCAATTATTTTTATCTACCTACATTAATATTGAATCATATATCAAATACCAAGGGAGGGAAACATTATTAATTGAAATCATTTGAACTCAATCCTTTGCGGATTGAGTTCAAATCCCGCCGAGGTTAACTTTGCCTTTCATCCTTACGGGGTCGATAAAATAAAGTACCAGTAATGCACTGGATAATTGCTGGCCTTGTGCCAAAAGTAGAAACAATTATTAATTGAAATCATATGAATATCATATTTTTTTTTTTAACTTGTATTACAGGCTTGACTGAATGTTTCAGTGGTTCGCTTCGTAAATATGTTGTTCTCGATTTAGTGCCACTGCCCGACTCCTTGTGCAAGTTTCCCTCTATTGTAGCCTCAGATGTATCAAAGACTTGTGAGTTTACTTCGGTAGACAGAAACCGCAGAATGCCGTCATATATATATATGTGTGTGTGTGTGTGTGTGTGTGTGTGTGTGTGTGTGTGTGTGTGTGTGTGTAGATAAATCTACCAAAATAAACGGTAGTGTCCAATCCGTATGAGGTACTCAATGTAATCCAAATATAGAAGATATCATGAAAAGAGAAAATGCATTCAAAATTTAACGATAAAAATCATAGGTAAACAGAGTCAAGATAAATTAATAAAAACAATGAAATAAAAACAAAACAGGTTCCTTATATTGAACAAATCACCATTTTACGATCGTTTCTGGGATATATATGTGTGTTCGTATGTATATCATGTTAAAGATCTATGTAAAAAAATATTACAAATTATCAGAGGAGATATACATACCTTCACCTATACGTGCCATCTTCAGAAATGATGAAGTATGTTTATTGAAAGAAACAAAGTATTAATACAAAAAATCTGTTTGGGAACAGGTTTTGAATTGACCAATAGAAAAGAGTTAGAGGTCAAGTTAATAGAGTAACAGTAGTAGAACTTTATGCTAGGAGTGGATGAATGTAAATGTATGCTTTGAATGAAAAGAATACAATTTCATGTTTTAGTCTGACTACTAGGATTAATTATATCATTCAATCATAGAATTAGAAAAACCTTCAAATATTATAAACTTAATTAATATATACCTCACCCTTATATTCTACAAATTATTATAATTAATTTTTAAAATTTTTTTAAAATTTAGTTAACCTATAATTAGATATTTACTACAGAGAATTTGATAATTTTATTTCCCTCTTGCAGCTAACTTTACCTAAGGCTATCTTTAACCTCACTACTTCCTTTAACCGCATCCCCTATTTATCACATTTAATACATGGGATTAGTAAATATAATTAACATCTTTAATATTATGGATGTTTAGATAGATACACTACTTTTTATAAAATGTTATCTATTTCAGTTTTTCTCTCTCTCTCTCTCCCTCTCTCTCTCTCTCTCTCTATATATATATATATATATATATATGATAATAAGGGCGCTGCGGAGTTGCAAATGGGTTACATATGAAACAAGTTTGTCCTTCATCAGTGATCTTCCAACTATCATAGGCATTTCATCGCTTTAAAGACCATATACCTCCGGTTGGTGCGAGCAACGGCTAAAAAAAGTCGGTGGGACACGTAAATAAAGGGGACACGAGGGTAAACAAACAAAATGGTGAAGCAACAGAAAGTGAGGAAGAAGGAGACAAGTCCCAGATTTCGATGAATTTAAGTTCGGCGAAATCGTGATCGAGAGAATAAAGACCATCAAACCTGGTTCAAATGTGAGCAAGGAAGGAATTTCGCACAGGTCTAACGGGAGGAAGAAGGGGTCTGGTCTGCGAATTCGGTGAACATAAGTTCTGTGAAATCGTAGACGAGAGAGAAAAGAAATTCCGACCAGCTTGGCCGAGAATGTGAGAGAAAAGAATTACTCACAGGTCAAACGGGAAGAAAGAGGAGGAGGAGAGGTAGTGACAGAAAATGAGTGAGTGAAGGGTGAGGAAGAGGCTAACAGAGAGAGAGACTGCTCGAAAGGGTAAATATACATAGAACGAAAAAGACGGTGTAGCAGCAGAGGAAAAAAATGTGTAAATATGATAATAAGGGCGCTGCGGAGTTGCAAATGGGTTACATATGAAAAAAGTTTGTCCTTCATCAGTGATCTTCCAACTATCATAGGCATTTCATCGCTTTAAAGACCATATACCTCCGGTTGGTGCGAGCAACGGCTAAAAAAAGTCGTTGGGACACGTAAATAAAGGGGACACGAGGGTAAACAAACAAAATGGTGAAGCAACAGAAAGTGAGGAAGAAGGAGACAAGTCCCAGATTTCGATGAATTTAAGTTCGGTGAAATCGTGAACGAGAGAATAAAGACCATCAAATCTGGTTGAAATGTGAGCAAGGAAGGAATTTCGCACAGGTCTAACGGGAGGAAGAAGGGGTCTGGTCTGCGAATTCGGTAAACATAAGTTCTGTGAAATCGTAGACGAGAGAGAAAAAAAATTCCGACCAGCTTGGCCGAGAATGTAAGAGAAAAGAATTACTCACAGGTCAAACGGGAAGAAAGAGGAGGAGGAGAGGTAGTGACAGAGAATGAGTGAGTGAAGGGTGAGGAAGAGGCTAACAGAGAGAGTAGAATTTCCAAAACTGATCAGATTAGAGCAAACATCACGGGCGCACTATCTCAAAATTATTTTTGAAAAGCATTAGAAATGCGCAACCGGTAAAAACTTAAAACCAAAACTGAATACTAACCAATACTTATTACTAATTTTTACTCATTCCTAATTAAACTATTTTTCACTGGGAACAATTTGTCAGCATTTTCTTTTCCTTTTACCAATGTATATATATATATATATATATATATATATATATATATATATATATATATATATAACGAAAGTCTAATATGGTTCATTGATTACTCAATGAATATAGTTTTGCAATAGATTAAAAGCACTCTACAAAAAGGTTTTCTGGAGTTATTATTATTCACAATAATGATAAATGAAGACATTCACATATTAAAAATATATGTTTTATTATATATATTTCGAAGGTATAGTCAGATAAAATACAAGAATTGATGTATGACATACCTGACCGCTCTTGAAAGTTCAATTCCAGTATTGGCAGTGATTTATTACAACAAATCTCAATATTTATATATCACAAATAATAACACGATAAACTTAAATTTAAAGAAGAAGAGGGTGTGGAGCGAGATATGGGTATATGGAGTGGGTTACTATGAGGAAATGCAGTAAGAAAATAAATAAACACCTACATACATAAATATTTAAATGAGTAACTAGAAGTATTGGGGAATAAATATATAAAAAGAAAAAGGAAGAGAGAGATACGAGAGAGGAATAAAGAAGAAATAACGACAAAAAAGAAAGAAAGAAATGGCGTGGAAAGGTATACAGACCGTTGTTTTCAAATATTAAGTCAAATTGAAGCAACCAATTAGATAACATGAAATTTTTAATATCTTTTGTATTTGGTTATGTTTAAGCTAATTATACTTATATATTATATCAAAATTAAACCATATAAAAATATTTTTTAAGTGATCAGATATATAGTTTAATCAAGTAATATATTCAATAAATATTTTGTTACAACATTTAAAAACCTTTTTATCTTTAAAGCATATTTAAATAATTATTAAATATATATAAATATATTTATTAAAACGTGTGTATATATCACCATCAGTATATATATTTTATATTACATTAAGAATATTTGTTATCTGAATTATTCTATTTTCTTTATAAAATCATTTCAGTTCATTGGTTGAAGGAATTTCGCACAGGTAATCATTACAGGATTAATTTGTAGTTATATTTATTCTCAAAAATGTTATTATTTCTAATTTACTTCAATAATTACTTATTATTATATATAGTTTCCCTTTAAGGATTACCATATATTATTAAACTGTATAAATCATGTTAAATATACTTTAGCAAGCTATTCGGACAGAACAAAATTATTTACGAAGAATGTAAACAAAGGAAGATAACTCGTTCATCATATGTGAACATTTAAGACGTTTAAAACATTTAAGTATTCTGAAAACCAAAATATATTTCAAACCACAAATCAAGAAATTTCTAGTTAACCAATGACCTTTCTAAATCCACACATAGGATACTGATACACATCATGGAATTAATTTACTAGATAAAAACGACAAATAATATTTACCGGTATTTCATACCAAGTAACCGAGGATAAATTTTAAAGACCACAAAAGAAATTTTGATGAGTACTTACCTGTTAGAATTATTGCACCTTCGAAATCAGATCTTGGAATAATTAGTAAAAACATAATAAATAGGATTTTGCCAACGTTAAAATTGAGGTCAAAGCTTAACCCATGGAAGGACACTAGTGAAGTCATAGATTGGTTCAATAATATTGAAAATAAGAAAAATCATAAATTCATTCAAATGGACATAGTGAGTTATTATTCCTCAATAATTCCTAACTTACTAAATAAGGCCCTTTCTTATGCATCAAATTTCGCCTTGCTGTTAAAATAATATTTATCTCATCACTAGATAGATCCGTGTGTTTATGCATATAAACACACGGATCTATCTAGTGATGAGATAAATATCATTTTAACGGTAAGGCGAACCTTGATTGATTTTAATAATGATTTTTGGACTAGATTTGATAGGCTGAAGAACTTTTACATTACTATGGGCTCGTCTGATTCGGCGCAAGTTACCGATCTTGTGGTAATTTTCATCCTTAATATGATAAATAGAAAACTGCCGGAGATTACCGGTGGTTTATATAGAGAGGACATATTATTTACTGTAGATAGACATAATAATAGCGAATTAAATAGAGTAAACAAAGTAATTATAGAATTCTTTAAAAACTATGACCTGCAATTAGAAGTAGAAAATAACAATAAAATATTTAATTTTTTAGATGTAACTCTTAATGTGAACTCAGACCTCTATTACCCCTTCCATAAAGTCAATGAAAAATTAAATTATGCTAGTTGTTACTCTAATCATCCTAAAAGTGTTAAAAATGCAGTAGTCAACAGTGTCCAACAACGAATATCTAGACTATCTGCTAATAGATCCATATTTAATAGTAAAGCAGTATATTATAATTGTTTCTACTTTAGGCACAAGGCCAGCAATTACCCAGTGCATTACTGGTACTTCATTTTATCGACCCCGTAAGGATGAAAGGCAAAGTCAACCTCAGCGGGATTTGAACTCAGATCGTAAAGGGACGTAACTATGCTGGAAAGCATGGCGTCCGACCCTCTACTGATACTGCCAATCCACCGCCCTAGTATATTATAATGAAGCGTTACATAAATCAGGATATAAAAATAATATTGAATATGTGGAAGAAAATAATATAATTTATAATCGCAGTATTCATAATAACAATAATGGAATTGACTATAAAAGCAACAACTTAAGGAATACATTGGGGAAGAATATAAGGACTTGATCTATAATTTGGTATGCTCCGCCAGCATCTTTACCTATTAAAACACATTCAGCACATTTATTTTTTAAAGCCTTGGATAAATATTTCCCTAGATCACATAGGTATCACTCTATATTTAATAGAAACACAGTTAAACTCTCTTACTCAACAACTATGAATATTGCTCAAAATATAGCAAAAGTAAATAGTAAAAATCTTAATTTGAACTGGCATATAATTAGCGATAATAATAATAATAATAATAATAATAATAATAATATATTAGTTAATAGGAATAACAATAATAATAGTTTAAATACGAATAATAATAGAACACCTCTAAATAATAATAGAACACCTCTAAATAACAATAATATGAATAGTTTAGGTTATAGAAATAACACCGAAATGAATTGTAACTGTAGAAGGAAATCTGAATGCCCTTTACAAAATAACTGCCTTGACAATAATCTAGTGTATAAATGTACCATTAAGACTAATAATTGTTTCTACTTTTAGATTGCACAAGGCCAGCAATTACTCAGTACATTACTGGTACTTTATTTTATCGACCCCGTAAGGATGAAAGGCAAAGTCAACTTCGGCGGGATTTGAACTCAGTCGGTAAAGGGACGTAACTCTATGCTAGAAAGTATGGCGTCCAACTCTCTACCGATACTGCCAATCTACCATTAAGACTAATACTAATAATACATATGACTACATTGGTGCCACTTCATCTAAGTTTAAGTTTCGCTTTTACAATCATAAACATTCTTTTTCAAATCCAGATAAAAAAA
>OZ024741.1:328848028-328853028 GCA_964016885.1 Eledone cirrhosa
GGTTAGAGAGTCAAAGAAAATACCTGGAGTTGAGATAATTGTTTTGAATTCGAATACCAGTGTGCTCAAGTTTATTTTCCATCATTCAGTTCATTCTTTTCACATTGCATTTCTCTCGGTCCTCCAGGGTCATAGGGCCTCTGTAGCTACGAACATCTCATCAATATATGCTGCAAGCCTGGATACGAGTTGTCATGTACAGGACCTTTTCCAGGTGTTATCCTCCCTTTATTTTCTTCTTGTATCTTTGACTTCTCTTTCTCTTAACTGTTGTGTTGAAGCTAGTTTAAACAATTTAATCTCATCAGCTGACTGTACCATTATATTTATTTCAGTAGTTTGGAGGTATTCGTAGTTTCCCACGTGTCTGATGGCCATACGAATACTTTTGCTGTTCATGTGTTCCATGTAGAAGATACCCATAATTTTTATAAAGCATATATTTTCAAATTTCAAATACCAGTACATTCTTCTGTAATCCCGCAGCGATCGTTCACAATTCACAGGCATACATAAAATTGTAGAGTACTACAGTAGGCACAAGTTTCAGTTTAGCTTTACATGTTTCATAAACTACAACAACATTCAAGAGCGATCGATTAGCGGAATAGTTAGAGCATTTGACAAACCTCTTTACTACAGTAGCAGTCTCAGATGTTTAGGTCCTTAGTTAACCTGCAATGCCACTTTCCATATACAACCTCACCACACACAAACACCACGAACAATTGATTACACAGGTCTGCAGATAATGGGTGTTAGAAATTTGAAAAATAATTTGAAAAGAATATTGATGGAGCCTGCACTAATAACAGAATGGATGATAAAATCAACACAGATGCAACATAAGAGAATTGTCATACGACACCTTCCAGGAGTTTAAAACCTGGCATGAAGAATTTTCCATTATTACTATGACGTTTTGTGACTTAGTACAAATCACGTGGCTACGACAACGCTATTGGGATGGTATGGTATGGTATCGAGGGAGTTGTAGGGGTGACATATTGACATAAACATTTTAAAGGGAATTTTTTAACCTGACGGAGCTCATCCCTTCCGTAGGCCTGAGTATAGCAGATTTATCCCAGTACTGGACTGGCACTTTTTTATCGACCTCGAATGGATGAGAGGCAAACTTCACCTCGGTGGAACTCAGAAAAAAGAGAGCCAGAACGAATACTGCAAATCACTGAATACGAAGATCTAATGACACGACGCCTATTACTATTCTCCTTGTCTGATGATGGATTAAAGTGGAAATTGTAAGTTGGAAAGCCGAAGGACAGACGGATGTAGGAACGTTATTGTTAAAAAAAAGAGCTAATAAATAAATATGAAATGTCCTTATTAATAAAAGTTGAAATTCAAATGCAGTCATATCTTTAACATATTAAACACACACATACACTCATTTCAATATACATTCAGACGCATACACACACATACATATTTGTAACAATGCTAGCACACTATATAAGGATAAATGAAAGAATATACATATATATATATATATATATAGTGAAAGAATATCATAGTCGGCTGTACAACAAGGGTCTTTATTTCAGGTATTAACAATTGTTTCATTGATCAGGTGAGTCTAGAGGCCTCTAATCGCTCGACGTTGCGTCACTCGATCTCCATTACATTATTTACCTCTGACCAATTCCTTAGAATACGAATAATTCATACATGGCATGATATATATAGAGAAATAGCGTATAATAAAAACAATAACAGCAATAATAAAATATATGAAAAAATAGGTAAAGAAGTTACAGATGTAAAAAGTAAAAAATAAGAAAAAAGATACAGTAAAAAGGTAAGAAAATGGAAAAATAATAAAAATATAAAGAAATAAGGATAAGTGAGAGCATATAAGTA
Source organism: Eledone cirrhosa (assembly GCA_964016885.1). Classification (NCBI taxonomy): domain Eukaryota; kingdom Metazoa; phylum Mollusca; class Cephalopoda; order Octopoda; family Eledonidae; genus Eledone; species Eledone cirrhosa. Next base: position 328,849,913 of record OZ024741.1, read on the forward strand.
CAGAATATAATAACCACTATCATATTCTGTACCACCTGAAATAAAGCCCCTTGTTGTACAGCCGACCATGTTATTCTTCATTCTTTCACTATTATTACTCCAAGTATAACCTGCATAGGAATTACCGCGAACTCGCTGCATAACTATGGAAGCATCGTGTTGAGTCAAACAAAGCCGTACGTTAAAACTATCCACAACCTCTAACTGGATTACCTATAACGATAACTTGTTATCCCATATATATATATATATATATATATACACACACATATTTGCGTAAATATATATATTATAAATACATTTATTCATGTATATATATATGTATACACACACACACACACACATACATATATATATATATAATATATAAGAACAAAAGATGGTTAAAGGAGTTCCATGTATTTTATTATGCGCATTTCAAAAACAAATATCATCATGCAATAATATTTGTGTTTTCATCAGATAAAACAGGAGGACATGATATGAAGGCTAAAAAACACTTGTGAATAGTTCAGTTTTAAATCAACATATGAGAAGTAGTTTTAGATTGATGTGTGATATTGGGAAAAACATTTTATTTAGAGGGGGGGAGAGGATGAAAAAAAGAGGAGGAGATGAGAGTGAAGGTGGAGAGGGAGGAGTATAATGAGGAAGTATGACAGGAGGAGAGATGGGTGATAGATAGAGAGAGATAGTTTTTATAACTGAGAAAGATATATTGTTTTACATAGACAGGTTGAAAACCGTTGGAAGATAATGTATAAATTAAAAGAATTTGAAAATTAACGAAGAGAAAAAGAGAAAAATGTGTGCGAAGAAAGAGAAGGAGTTAATATGTATTGAGAATAATGACAACCATTATCAAGACAATGGTTGTTGAGAGGCCATTTATTTTTAAGAGGGCAATTGCAATTGCAATTAGAGAGATTATTAATGAGTGACCTAGTGTTATCTATAGAAGGAATTGGATTGGAGAAGTTGCACATATATATACACTTCTTTTAAAAATATACCCATCTTTCTACCTTATTTCAAAGGTTATTATACATTCTATAATACTTGTTTACTCATTACTCTTACTCTATATCACCTTGTAAAATCCTTCGTAAACATATACATTTTTTTGACGCTAGATTATTCATCCTCAATTCATTATCTTTTCTCCCTATCATCTAACTCATTATTCTCAATACATATTAACATTTTCTTTTTCTTCGCACATATTATCAAATCCTTCAATATACAAACCTTAACTTTACATTATTTTTCTCAAATCCTTCAATTTTTCTCTTCGTTAATTTTCAATTCCTATAATACTTGTTGACTCTTTCTACATCACCCATATTTATCACTTCCTTTTATTCTCTTCTAATATCTAACCCCTAATCTGTACCTTTTCTCACTCTTGCCTAACATAAAACCAATTATTACATAATACAACACATTCTTACTCTATATCACCTTATAAAAATCCTTCGTAAACATACACTTTTTTTTTTTTTTGACGTTAGAATATTCATCCGCAATTCATTATTCTTTCTCCCTAACATCTAACTCATTATTCTCAATACATATTAACTCCTTCTCTTTCTTCGCACACATTTTTCTCTTTTTCTCTTCGTTAATTTTCAAATTCTTTTAATTTATACATTATCTTCCAACGCTTTTCAACCTCTCTATGTAAAACAATATATCTTTCTCAGTTATAAAAACTATCTCTCTCTCTCTATCACCCATCTCTCCTCCTGTCATACTTCCTCATTATACTCCTCCCTCTCCACCCTCACTCTCATCTCCTCTTTTTTTCATCCTTTCCACACACACACCCCCCTCTAAATAAAATATGTTTCCCAATATCACACATCAATCTAAAACTACTTCTCATATGTTGATTTAAAACTGAACTATCCACAAGTGTTTTTTAGCCTTCATATCATGTCCTCCTGTTTTATCTGATGAAAACACAAATATTATTGCATGATGATATTTGTTTTTGAAATGCGCATAATAAAATACATGGAACTCCTTTAACCATCTTTTGTTCTTATATATTATGTATACTCCACTCCCACCATCTGCAGAGTGCTTCTTATCCGATATCTGCATTGCTTTATTGTACTACAATAAAACTCACCTCCTACATATGTATATATGTATATATATATATATATATATATATATATATATATATATATATATATATATATATATATATATATATATATATTGTGTGTGTTTCTGTGTTTCTGTGTGTGTGTGTTAATGTTTGTGTGCGTGTGTGTGTGTGTGTATGTGTGTGTGTGTGTGTGTGTGTGTGTGTGCATGTATGTGTATGGTGTACACTGTGGTGAGCACGTGCTTACGGGGGCGATGTTTTAAAGCAGATAGGTTTGTGTAAATATGAGAAGCCGCAATGGACGAATGTGTTGTATATTAACAAATATCTGATAATTGTAGATATTATTCGAGGCAAATATTTGTATAATCATGTTTAATGGTTTTGCTGGGTATCTCATGCTTCCACACGTAACGAATGATATAACCCTTGCATGGCACAACACACAATTTCAAAAACAAATAGATAATTAAATAAATACCAAAAAAAAAAGAAATAATAATAATAATAATAATAATAATAATAATAATAATAATAGTGATAATAATAATAGTAATAATAAAAACAACAATAATAATAATAATGGTAATAATAATAATGATGATGGTGATGATGATGATGATGATGTTTTTACAAGAGAGATAACATGACAAACATGTCTTGCATCGATGACGTCGCTTTTGAATATCGAATCACGTTGATGTAATATCACTATGTAGAGAATTGAGTGAATATACATACACACACACACACACACATATATATATGTTTTTATGTATATATATATATATATATATATATATATATATATATATATATATATATATATATATATATATATATATATATACGTTATTCCGGGTTGAATCGGAGGTAACCACAGTAAGTAAGGTACTCAATACATAGCAGAGTATAACAGTTTTAATATAGATGAGATTCTACAGGACTAGAACTGTTTCATTCATTAGAAATCATCAGGAATCAGATTCCTGATGATTTC
>OZ024741.1:328858028-328865528 GCA_964016885.1 Eledone cirrhosa
GAGGCTACGGTAAATGGAACTTGGCTGAGATGCAACACCATGGATTGCAATACGCTGGATTGAACTAGCGGTCTTATTAAGAATTGCGAAACACACTTCTTAACCATTAGGCCTTGCTGTATCCACATTAATTATTATATCAATTAAATTAATATATATATATATATATATCGAGGTTATGTTGTGTTTATATTAGCTTACTGCCATAAGAATAAAGGATGTCTGCGGGGCTATTCCTCTCAGAACATTAATGAATTTATATAATTATTATTAAGAATGTTTGGCAAACATAAATTTGAGATAAATCGCTACCTGAGGGGTTGCGTTGATATTGTTTTCCTTGTTGTTATTATTAAGCGCAGTGGATTGGCAGTATTGGTAGAGGGTCGGACGCGATGCTTTGCAGCATAGAGTTACGGCCCTTTATGATTTGAGTTCAAATCGCACCGAGATTAAAATCACGTCTTTCATCCTTACGAAATCGATAAAATAAAGTACCAGTCACGCACTGGGTCGATTTAATCGACTCTCCCAAAAAATTGCTGACCTTGTGCCTATATAAGAAACCGCTATTACTATTGTTATGGTTATTACTGTTGTTGCTGTTATTGTTGTTACTGTTGCTGTTTCTGCTGTTGTTGTTGCTGTTATTATTGTTATTGTTGTTGTTGTTGTTGTTGTTACTGTTATTTTATCTGAAAGGTGTTATTATTGTTGTTGTTTTTCTTCTTCTTGAGGTTATTGTTACTGTTGTGTAGCAGGTGCTATAGTCACAGAGTCATTAGAACGCCAGCTAAAATACATTGCATTATTTGATCAGACATTCTGAGTTCAAATCCAAGCGGGATCAACTTTGCTTTTCATCAATTCAATATCAATAAATAAAATACCAGTTCAACACTGGGGTGGGTTATTCCTTTACTTCTCTCTCTCTCTCCTTCTTTGTATCCATTTTTCATTTCAATATTAATCATTTCAGGTTTCTGAAAACAAACATTATTTTCCGAACTCCCATGGATACAGATGTTCGTAGAAATGTATAAGTATGTATAATTAGATATATGTATATATGGATATATTGTGACGGTCATGACATCATAATGTTTGCTTTTATACACTGTGATTCTCCACTGCTGGATTGGCAATATCAGTAAAGCGTTGGAATACATGTTTTGCAGCATAGAGTTAGGGCCCTTAACGGTCTGAGTATAAGTTCCGCCGAGGTTAGTTTTATATTTCAACCTTACGAAATCTATAAAATAAAGCACCAGTAATTGCTGGCCTTGTGCCTATAGTAGAAATCGTTATATATATATATATATAAGTTTGTGTGTGTGTGTGTGTAAAAGGTAAACAGAAATAACAACACAATCGGTACAGTATATGGAAGGAATATATTAGGTTAACGCTTGAAATAGCAGGAAGAGGGTCTTAACGTTTCGGACGCTAGTCTTTGATCAGAAGAAAGAATTAGAAATAAGAAAGACAGATTGAAGGGACGGGCGGGGTGTATTTCCCAATGGTTACTGAAGTACATAAGCTACTTATATACAGATTTGAACTTGATCAAATATATATATCACACACAATTTTTAACTAATTTTCTAAAATTTACAAAATAAATATTCCAGAGATATGGCGATATTAAATTTAACATTTTCAAATCTTAAATCGGCGCAACATAAAAGAAATTTTCCATTGAAAATGGCTAGCAACAATTATATTATATAGTCATTTTCTTTCAAGGAAAACTAATTCTGCTTGTAATCGAACGATCATAAAGTATTTCATGGAGACAGACGACGCCCCAAATTTTTTTAATGAGCAATAAAAGTTCAATAAAGTCCACAGCTAATTAATTCTCAGAAGAAATATTCACAAAATAATTGTATTGAATGGATGATATATGGCATTTTGTTGCGTTTTGTTGTTGGGTAGGGATGTGTAATAAAAATCGTGAAAACTAGATATACAGAGAAATGTGTGTATATATATATATATATATATATATATATATATATACACGCACACACATATATATATATATATATATATATATATATATACACACACACACACACACACACACACACACACACACACACACACACACACATATATATATATATATATATATATATATTATATATATATATGTAATTTATATCTTTCGAATTCATATTGTTTTCGAAAAAAATATTAATTTACGTTTTACTATAATTTAAACTGTGATACATCTAAAGCAAATGCGTTTTTTTTCTGCATCGTTTCCTTCTTTGCTACCGGCGCCTTTGTGTTTCATTGTTTAGTAATGTTTGGATTTAATAAATTGTATTCTAAAGAAGCTTTATGAATTTGTCATTTGTCTGTCCCCTATCAGGAAATCAATACGTTATATATAAAGAGCATTTATTTTTAAAATATCGATTTTATTATCGAGAAAATTATATATAAATACTGTAAATCATGCGTATAGAATTATTACTTCTATATTTTTTAACATAAAATTACTTTGATTTTTTTTAATTCTAGGATGAACAATTTATAATGGCAGGTTAACGTTGCTTTCGGTTATTAAAACACTACGTATAAACTTCGAATATCCCTGTCATATTGAGGTGATATTGACGTCGAGATGTAATGAAACTTGTTTATATAACGATAATGTAGCTATAATCATAATAGCTTCTAAGTTAAGCACAAGGCCATCAATTTTGAAGGAGGGGAAAAGTCGATTAAATCGATCCCAGTGCGTCATTGGTACTTTATCTTATCGATCACGTAAGGATGAAAGACAAAACTAACCTCGGTGGGATTTGAATTCAGAACGTATAGGGACGTAACTGCATGCCACAAACCTATCGATACTTCCAATCCATCGTCCTTATTGCAGTTATCATGAGAATGAAGATTTCTGATTTAAGCACAAAGCCGGCAAATTTTCAGAAAGTGTAATGTCGATTATATTATCGAATCAGTAGGGAGGGGGATGAAAGGCAACGTGGATATTGGCGAGATTTGAACTCAGAATGTAAAGAAAACCGGAACAAATACCGCAAAGCATTTTATCTGATGCTCTTTGCTATTATAATTGTTTCTACTTTTGGCACAAGGCCAGCAATTAACCAGTGTATTACTGGTACTTTATTTTATCGACCCCGTAAGGATGAAAGGCAAAGTTAACCTCGGCGGGATTTGAACTCAGATCATAAAGGGACGTAACTCTATGCTTCAAAGCATGGTGTCCGACTCTCTACCGATACTGTCAATCCACCGCCTATTATAATAATGGTTATTATGTTAAACATAGGGTCAGCAATTTGGTGGGGAGAAGTAATAGCCGATTAGAATCAATCCAGAACCTAACTTGTACTTGATTTCTTCGACTCCGGAAGGATGAAAGGCAAAGTAGGCCTCAGTGAGATTTGAATTCAATATACCAAACAGATCCTTGATAATATTATTAGTAAGAAAACAGGCTCTAAGATGGACATCTGTCCCACGTCTGGATATGTGCCGCTTCCACCCCCAAAATGTTTTAGTTGTGTTTAAGTGGGATGGGAGCTCAGTCACATCCCACTTCAGAAGCTCAACACCTGTCTTGTTCCAACTTGCAAAAATAGTAGAAGACGGCAACTTGTAAGTAAACATGACACACATAGTGTAATCAGTTAGTATGATGTCAAAAAGAAAGGAGACCCGATAATTCGGCAAGGCTATTCATCTTCAAATTTCTCCTTTCTTTGTAAACATTTGAATGAAAACGATCAAAAAGATTCCAAACCGCATTCGCTTACCGAATGCGATGAAAACTCGTCAAATCGGACAAAGAAAACAATGTTTCCGTTAGACTATCAATTGCTGATACTAGGTATCTGTCACAACTCCTGGCAGAAAGAACAGTGTGAAATAAATTATCTTACTTAAAGGCATAAGGCATCGCCCAGTTCTGGAATCGTATTAGCAACCTCACAATTGTGAATCCAATTCCCTAACTACTAAGCAACGCGCCTTCACGTTTGTATACTCAAAACCAATTTTCAAGGATTTTAAGGTTACTTCAGTGTGAATCAGATGTATGTACTAAGCAATTCTACCATTCTCTTCTCAATTGACATTTATCTCATTTTCTTGTAACAGCTCGTTTGATTTTCCCAGTACATGTCTAACAGCAGTAGTAACTTTCATTTCATGCGAATTTCAGTCACGCATTTACACATCCCTTTTTTTTTATATTGTGCTATTTTACTTTTTATATTTTGCTATTTTGCTTCGTTGACAATATTATATAATCGTTTCGTAAAATTCTTTATATTTTACACCTCTTAATTTGTTTTACCATTACAATAATATCTGCTACCCTTATACGTCTATTATACGGTCGATTTCTATACGAAGGTCTTACTAAAGCCATTTCCAATAGGAAGGAAATTCTGTCTCATAATGGTCGCCATATTTTCATTGATTTTTCATACTGAATTTTTCCCCAAATTCCTTTATGTCTTCTTACTTGTTCACAGTTTTATGTTTTATGTTCAGCCATCTGGCTTGATACAAACCAAGAAAACTAGCACTTTCATAAACACTATACGTACTAAATGTCGACTGGCTTCTATCAGTTTTTGCTACAATGGCGGCATTAGTCATATATTTCTAACAATCGTTACTTCTGTTTTGTATATGTAATTTAGTGACTAGCCTATCTCGTTATATTTTGAAGTGCAGTTCATTTATTGACCGAATATAAGCCTTAAAGAAATATGTCCCCACCAAAAGCGGAATTTACCCGAAACTGCCACCAAGAGATGTTTCTCTCTCTCTCTTTCTCTCTCTCTCTCTCTCTCTCTCTCTCTCTCTCTCTCTCTCTCTCTCTCTCTCTCTGTGTTTGTGTGTCTGTGTCTGTGTGTATGTGTGTATGCGTCTGCATGTGTGTGTGCGTCGCTGTGCGTGCGTCTGTGTTTGTGTGTGTGTGTGTTTGCGCGTGTGTGTGCGTCTGTATGTGCATGCTTCTCTATGTATGTGCGTCTGTGTATGTCCATGACTGTGTGTGTATGTGTTTTTATACGCAGTACAAATATGTACTGTACTACTTAAGTAATACATTTTGTATCTATGTTTACTAAGGAATGCTCTTCCAGTCCCGTCTACGCTGAAGATATTTTCTGCTTAATATCCTTATTTTCTGATTAAATTCTCCAAACTTCAACAAATTTTCTATTTCCTACTACATATGCATTCTTGTTATTCGGATATGATGTAAATCACTTCTTTTATATTATATTAGGGGGCGGGATTAAACCATCTTTTAGTAGTTTGGAATTATTCCATATATTCCTCACCTATTTCTTTCTGGAAACTTTCAAAAATACGACGAACTCTTCCCTTTGTACAGATCGTCATCGAGATATGATATTCGCGCACTGCTGACTTTCTTAATAAAACTAGCAGAAAAACCGTCCTCGGGTCGTTTTCTGCTAGCATGTGTAGTGTATATTGATATTATACACAAATATATATGCATGTAAATAAAATCGTAATTGACAATATACACAGAAATTGAACGAAGACTGTGTTACACTGCCTTCTGTAATCAGTAACGTAATCCAGGATACATTTAAACAAAGACGATATTATATATAAACTGCATTAGGAGAAAATTAGCGACTGAAATAAGTGTTATAATATAACGGGCGCTAACCGGAAGTGTTGACATTTGACAATTTTAAATAAGCTATAAAATATATTTAATAAACAGCCACGAAATTTCAACAGCCAGATAAATTATGTAATATTCATTCATTATTTATTCAAAGTAATCCAACTTATTTTACAAACGGGGTAAAAAAAATATAATCTGGATACAGACCCGCACTCCTTTCTTTATTATAGTTAAGAATGAAATTACAGCAGCTTGCCAAGGGGAGGAGCCTCGTGAGATGTCGGTGTCCATTCTCTGCGGCAATACCTTCGCCATTTTATCTGCGGGGTGCAGCTGTAACATTGCCCAGACTAAGGTGTAGAGCCTGATATCCCTTCCCTCTCTTCATTTCTTTCCATAATTAATTCGTTTTTTCTTACTCTTTTTGATATTTTGCTCTCTTTTTGTTTCCTTATTGCAATGCATATTATACAGTTTTGTTTCTATTATTACACCTTCAAGTTCTAATTTGAATTGTATGTAGTGTGAATTGTTTGTGAGTTTTGCATCTGGTATCCAAACCAGAGCGTCGTTGTGTTTTGTTTTTTTTCGATTTATTATCGGTGATTATACGGCTGTCGGATGTTTTAGTACGTTCAAACCACTTTTCCTACTTATAATAAGGGTGAGGGATCGTTGAATCAAACAGCTGTAAATCACGTGCAGTAATATTTAACATTCCCCTGTTTATGCAACGTCTACTTTACAAGTTACTCTTGTTCAACAAACCTATGTATGTTTTTGTATGTAGGTATTTATGCTTATGTAAATATATTCAAATCCACATGCTACCACTGCCACAGATTCATCTAACCCAGACTCTACTGCACTTCAGGCCGAGGAGGGTAAAGTCTCCAAATATCGGTCGATCTCTGACAGGTTTGCGGTCGAGCCCGTAGCAGTGGAGACTTGTGGTGTCCTTGGTCCTAGGAAACACCTCCCTACGCACCACCATCGAGACGGAGTTGGCTACCCGAAGGAGTGAGCTTCGCCAGCTGGAATGGCTCTTCCAACGCGTCTCCCTCACACTCCGCGAGGGAAACGCCTTCTCTATCCTGTCCACCGGGGCCACGTTGTGGCCAATGCGTGGCCCCGGTTTTCCTGGCTGACTAATTACATATATTTTAACTTACAAAGTATGTTTCTTCTATTAATATTTTTACAGATGTAATGGTAGTTGATACAGAATTGTTAAGCACGACATATGACGTAGTTTTATAGGTAAGCTAGCTAGTCATGTCTGGTGAAGTCTTAATGAGGCCGAACAAAATAAAACAATGCTGATTATTTTAATCAGCGATATGCATGAGCGGAACAGTGGGTATATTGGAATTAAACTGACGAAACATAATTTTCTATCCCTCTCCCTCTCTCTCTCTCTCTCTCTATATATATATATATATATATATATATATATATATATATATATATATGTGTGTGTGTGTGTATGTATATATATATGTATAATATGTGTGCATTTATATATATATATGTGTGTGTCTATCTATCTATTTATTTATCTATCTATCTATTTATTTATCTATCTATCTTTCTATTTATTTATCTATCTATCTTTCTGTTTATTTATCTATCTATCTTTCTATTTATTTATCTATCTATCTTTCTATTTATTTATCTATCTATCTTTCTATTTATTTATCTATCTATCTTTCTATTTATTTATCTATCTATCTTTCTATTTATTTATCTATCTATCTTTCTATTTATTTATCTATCTATCTTTCTATTTATTTATCTATCTATCTTTCTATTTATTTATCTATCTATCTATCTATTTATTT
>OZ024741.1:328870528-328880528 GCA_964016885.1 Eledone cirrhosa
TTTTGAGGGTAGATTGGTTTTAATAGATTTGTTATAGACCGGGTTGTACCAGATATACTCCTTACATCGCCTTCTGTTTGGTGGTGTGCGACTATTATTGTGTCTATTGCGGTAGTGTATGTATGGTGGTGATTCTGTGCTATTTCTACTCCTATGTGATTTATTTTGGGTGTTTTGGTGATCATTGACTATATACTCTATATTATCTAGGTGACCGGCTTTCCTAAGTGCATCATCATAATACTCGGCATGTTCTTTGAAGGTTTGTTGGTTGGACGATAGGCGGGAGATTCTAAGAGAAACATTTCTAGGGATGGATTTAATTATAGAGAGTGGATGGTTAGAACTCGTATTTACATATTTAATGTTCTCATTTAGTTTATGGAACGGTTTAATCGTATCTGTAAACCGTTCCATAAACTAAATGAGAACCTTAAATATGTAAATACGAGTTCTAACCATCCACTCTCTATAATTAAATCCATCCCTAGAAATGTTTCTCTTAGAATCTCCCGCCTATCGTCCAACCAACAAACCTTCAAAGAACATGCCGAGTATTATGATGATGCACTTAGGAAAGCCGGTCACCTAGATAATATAGAGTATATAGTCAATGATCACCAAAACACCCAAAATAAATCACATAGGAGTAGAAATAGCACAGAATCACCACCATACATACACTACCGCAATAGACACAATAATAGTCGCACACCACCAAACAGAAGGCGATGTAAGGAGTATATCTGGTACAACCCGGTCTATAACAAATCTATTAAAACCAATCTACCCTCAAAATTCTTTCGATTAGTTAGAAAACACTTTCCAACATCACATAAATATAATAAAATCTTAAACCCTAACACCATCCGACTTTCATATTCAACCGCCCCTAATATTGAACAACATATAAAAATGCTTAACGCAAAACGGTTGTATAAACGCCTTCCAACACATAACAATACACGTAAAACATTAGCTATAACATCACAAAACAACAAACAACATCCTGTTCTACATAAGCAACCTTATCAACCCATCCATGGCAATACAACAACGCAAAATTGTAATTGCAACTGTGTCCAACCAGGAATGTGTCCGTTGAACAACCAGTGTCTTGAACGCAACATCGTATACAAATGTACTATCGAATCGGATAGACAGAAGTGGTACTATGTGGGATCTACAGCCACCTCCTTTAAATCACGCCTTTATAGACATCGTTATTCGATAAAACATGAAAACCAGCGTTATGTAACAACACTCGCAGACAAGGCTTGGCAGCTGCGTGAAAATAACCAACAATTTCACCTAAAATGGGATATAATAGCGACTGCCCCCCCATATGCCAATGGACAGGAATTTTGTAGATTATGTAATGTAGAATTATTTTGTATTATGAAATCCAAAAACATTTTATTAAATAACAGAATAGAGCGATCGTTATACTGTAACCATCGCTTAAAATCTACATTTTCATATTATAAATACTACCAGGATTGAACGCCTGTCTCTATCCCCGTTTGATTGTCAAAATAGATATGAACATTCTTTATTAGTCTTAATTCTATCAACTCTTCTATTATTTACCTTTTAATACAAACTGCTATAGATAAAATGAGATTTCTGATTTTTTGATTCAATTCCCTAGAGCAAATACCAACTGACCACTAGCATTGATGTTATTTAGTAGCAATCGAAATCTCCCCCTTCCCCAATTGACACTTTATGATTAGTACTACTGCACCAAATGACCAGCCCTGTCCACTGTCCAGTTGGTCAAGTAGAGATTAAAATCGGCACCCCCAAAATTCTTATTTAGATTTACTCATGGTATTCTCATTAAAAACCCATTATATACTTGTTTAGCAGTAAATTATTTTACCATCTGTCATATTCTATCCCCTCTGTTCCTTCCTCTTTTACTAATATAAATACTTCAATTTTTCTGATTTTATCCAGTTTATCCAAAATCTCTGAAGAAGTGACAACTGATTATACATTTGCTATCGAATACTTGCTAACATTATATGATTACGCAAGCAGCGATACATAGGTATTCGGTCTGTTACAGAAACATATGTCAATACCTAATAAATTCCTTTTTTAACAAAAGCACTTTCATTTTATATTCATCCTTTCTATATATATATATATATATATATATATATATATATATATATATATATATATATGAATAAAGTTAGACCTTCATCAGTGATCTTCCAACCATCATTGGTATTTCATCGCTTTAAAGACCATATACCTCCGGTTGGTGCGAGCAACGGCTAAAAAAAGTCGTTGGGACACGTAAATAAAGGGGACACGAGAGTGTAAACAAACAAAGATGGTGAAGCAACGAAAAGTGAGGAGGAAGGAGTCAAGTCCCAAATTTCCATGAATATAAGTTCGGTGAAATCTAGGGATCTAGTCTGTGAATTCGGTGAACGTGGGTTCTGTGAAATCGTAGACGAGAGAGAGAAAAAAAGCGACCTGCCTGACCAAGGGTGCGAAAGAAAAGAATTACGCACAGGTCAAACGGGTCACAGCGGGGGAAAAAATATGTGTAAATATGAGAATAAACGTGCTGCGTGGTTGCTAATGGGTTACATATGAATAATGTAACCCATTAGCAACCACGCAGCACGTTTATTCTCATATTTACACATATTTTTTTCCCCCGCTGTGACCCGTCTATTTCGTTCTTACTGCTTCCTCTTTCTCTGTATCTTTACCCTCTCTAACAGTCACTCTCTCTGTTAGCCTCTTCCTCACCCTTCACTTACTCAATCTCTGTTACTACCGCTCCTCCTCTTCCTTCTTCCCGTTTGACCTGTGCGTAATTCTTTTCTTTCGTTCCCTTGGTCAGGCAGGTCGCTTTTTTTCTCTCTCTCGTCTAAGATTTCACAGAACCTACGTTCACCGAATTCACAGACTAGATCCCTTCTTCCTACCGTTAGACCTGTACGGAATTCCTTCCTTGCTCACATTCCAACCAGGTTTGATGGTCTTTATTCTCTCTCGTTCACGATTTTACCGAACTTATATTCATGGAAATTTGGGACTTGACTCGTTCTTCCTCACTTTTCGTTGCTTCACCATCTTTGTTTGTTTACACTCTCGTGTCCCCTTTATTTACGTGTCCAAACGACTTTTTTTAGCCTTTGCTCGCACCAACCAGAGGTATATGGTCTTTAAAGCGATGAAATACCAATGATCGTTGGAAGATCACTGATGAAGGACTAACTTTATTCATATGTAACCATTAGCAACGACGCAGCACGTTTATTCTCATATATATATATATATATACACCCCCCCCCCCCCACACACACACACACACCTCTTCCTGAACATGCAACCCCGTTCTTCCCCCAACCCTCACTTTCACATACACACACACACACACACACGCACACCTAACCACACACACCACCTTCAGCCCTCCCCGCTCGGACACCCCGTCTCCCTCTCCCCCACTCCACCCGCCACCACCCCTACTCACCCCACACCCTTTCACCACATGTTTACCCCCCTTTTAATTTCAGTTTATTTTGATCATGCCTTTATTTTTAAATTTTCTCATTCCTTGTATTTTGATCATGCTTTATTTTTATTTATTATATTTTTTGTCTTTATTTGTTAATTTTTCATTCGCACCGATTCCTTTCGCTATGTCTCTCCACCACTCCCCTACACACCTTTTGAACTCTGTTCCCACACACTTCTCACCTGAAGAAGGGATTATTCCCGAAACGTCGTCCCCCACCTACCCCCCACTCTCCTGAGCGTGAATTTAATAAACATTTATTGTACTGCCTCTCTGTTCTGTCCCTATTCAAATTTTTCATTATATATATATATATATATATATATATGCAGAGGTTATATTTAATTTGTTGGGATACAACAAGCTTAAAAATATTTTTGTAACTGATATAAAGCACTCAACAGATAATTGGAGCAAATATACAATATATTATACTATCCAGGAAGCTTCAACCGTTAAGGTTGTCTTTTTTCAGGGTATGTCAATATTTATTTATAAAACTAATCTGTATTGTATTTTATCTGATGAAAGCGCACCATAATTTGCCTTGGTGGCCCTTGAAATATGTATAATAAAATAAATATGGTTTTATAAATATAGTTTACATTTGTTAATATATTGTATATATATATATATATATATATATTTCTTTATTTATATGTGTGTGTGTACATACACACACAGACATATACACACGCATGCAGACACACACGTATACACATATACATATCTGCAAACGCACACATACATACACATACACATGTATACACGCACATACAGATAGAAACTTATACGCACATATGTCCATATGTGTACACACACCCACGCAAACACACACATATATACACACATACGGGCACACACATACCTACGCACAACCTTATATACACACACACACACACATATATATATATATATATATATATATATATATATATATATATATATATATATATATGCACACACATACATACAAAATACACGTACGTACACATAACTACATACACACATACATACACATGTATACATAAAAAAACTCTACATGCATACGCACACCCACATATATACATACATATATACATGCACACATATATACATCTACATACATATACATACGCACACGGACGGCCACATGCAGACATATGCACATATGCATATTTGCTACACACACATGCTTCCACACATACATATATAAACAAAACCGTAAAATAAAAACAACAATATATAATAAAAAACACAATATACCATAAAATAACGGTAAAATAACATAACATAAAATAAAATATCAATATAGTATACAATATAATATACATATATATATATATATATTTAAGTCGTTTGGAAGCCTCGACAATGCAAATGGGTAAATCTCCGGGTAACAAGGTCCGGTGGTGGAGAGAGAGATGTAAGTGGGTGTACGTTGAGATGCGTGGTGTGTATAAGATGTGTGAGATGTGTAGAAAGAAGGGAAGAGTATAAAGGATGAAATAAAATTAACAACACAAGAGAGAGTTACCTTGGGAGAGATTTAATAGTCCCTATATATTTCGGATTCACATCCATCAACTGGGGTTTTTTTCGGGGTGGGGGAAAAGGTTGTCTGTCGGTAAAGTCCGGAACGCCTCCTTCACTGTTTGTTGTTTTGAATATATATACATACATGCACACATATCCATACATACATATACGGATATATACAATGGATATATGATAAAATAATAATAATAATAATAATAATAATAATAATAATGATTTCATTTATTAGCCAGAAGGGCCGACATGTAGGGGACAATACAAAGACAGGGACAGTGGGGGTTTACGATAAGGTCGAGTAAAAGTGCACAATGGCAAGACTAATTTAACAATGAAAATATAAAAATATAAAATAAACTATGCATAAATAAAACAAAATAAATTCCCCGATAGGGGGTGGACGACCCTGGGGTGATTCGGGCACCCCACCAATCCTGAACCACCCTGCGCTTCTAGGGCACCCAGGGAGAGCACCCCTCTCCTCAAGTTAGCTAGCCTATAGGCGCATGGTCAGAGTAGATCCATTCACACGAGCCATTCTCACCACATTCACCCACCTTGTTGCAAATGTACTGGAGTGCAGCACTTCTCTCTCCACCCTCACCTTCCTTTCCAGGTGAAACTTGAAGAAGTTGATGAGGGATTGGCCGAAGAGAAAAGTGTCTGTTTTTAGTCCTTTCAACCTGGTCCACCATATAATCTCTTTCGCAACTGCCACCAGACAGAGGAAAATTTCCTGCTCTTCCTGACTTAAGGAAGGCGGTGGATCGATCTTCACTATGGACTCGGCCGATAGCCGGATTCGTTCTACACGCGACAGTAGCTGTTCGACATAACTCCACAAGTCAGTAATGCACGGACATTGGACAAGTGCGTGCAGAACGGTTTCGTCGTTCTGTGCGCATCTTGGGCAGGTCCGTCTGACAGCACTTCCGTGCCTGTAGAGTTTATCCCGACCGGCTGTGCCCCCCGGCAGTGCCCCCCGGTAGCACTGCCAAGCGAAGGATTTCTGGAAATTGTCCATCGTCCCCGGCTCAAAAGTCCTCCGGTACAGACTGGTCAGTTCGACTTCGTCGAGGCCCAAAGCTTCTCCGAGTGCGTCATCGCACTTGCCCACCACTAATCCTCTATAGAACTCGAGAGTGGAAGTTCCACTGATCGCATTGCCCGCTTGGTAGAGGGCAGTGAGTGCCTGGCAACATTCCAGGTGCCAGTCAGCCAGTCTCGGTCTCTTCTTGACCCAGGACTGCAGATCGGTGAAAGAAATGAGCTGCGGAAAGGCCCGTCTGATAAACGGCGACCACACCTGTTCACCGTTGAGGCAGAATATCTGGAGATGTCGCAGCCTCAACGCATGTCTGCGCATCATTAGCCACGGCATGCCCAGCCCTCCGCGTAGAGGGTGCTGGCAGCAGATGGACCGCCTCACCAACGGAGTTGATACGTACAGCAGGGAAGAGAGAGGGCACCCTTGACGGACAGATCGGGAGAGCCGAAATGGTTCCGAGAGGTGGCCATTAACCTTGACCACCGAGCGTGTGCCGCTGTGCATTGCAACGATCCAGCTTCTAAAGACAGGGCCGAAGCCAGCTGCTTTGAGGACAAACTCCAGATACCGATGGTCGACCCTATCGAATGCTTTCGATTGATCTAAATTGATCAGTGCCCCGGTGAAGCTAGGTTTACACCCTACCCTCTCTATGATGTATCGCATGAGGTGGAGATTGTTGTGTATGGACCTGGCTGGGATTGCGCAACTTTGCGCCTCCCCAACCAAATCCTCGACGACAAGCGTCAATTTCTTTGCTGACACCTTGGCCAAAATCTTAAACTCTGTGTTGAGCAGAGTTATGGGCCTGAAGTTGTCTAATGTATCCCTCTTGTTCTCGTCTTTCCTTATTAGCGTCACCACTCCCCTGCTCACAGAACTGCCAGTTGCAGTAGAGTGCTTCGAGGAGTTCAGAGAACAAGTCTGGCATATTTACGTAAAGCTCGTAGGGCAGGCCATCCAAACCGGGTGACTTGAGCCTCAGGCAGCCGACAGGGGCGTCCTGAATTTCGGCTGAAGTAATCGGCTTTTGCAGCACTCAGCGTCGACCGTCGAGATGCGCGGCAAGCCGTCAAGGTACGGACTGAAATGCGCTACTCTCTCTGACTCGCGACTCTCCCTGAACAACCGAGCAAAGTGATGCCGAAAGGCCTCACACATCCGCTTGGAATCGCTTATCTCGTGTCCGTCTCGGTCCGCGAAAGACCAAATTGTGGTTTTATTACCACGCTGCGCCCCGCCATGCGGGCCCATCGAACAGCTTTAGTTCCCTCGTTTCTCAGCGTACGCGCATTAGCTCTGACAATGCAACCTTCGTGTTTGGCATTGAAGAAATGGTCTAATGCCATTCTCGCCGCTAGCACGTCAGTTGCGATGCCACTACAAATAGCCTCGTCTAACTTATCTACCAGCTCCCCCTCCTTTCTATTTTTCTCTAACGCTAGTTCTTTGCTGAACTCTATCGAAGTTACTCTAATCTCTCTTTTGAGAGCCACCCACCATCTGTTGTTGATGATCCCCCTGTCAACTTTTGCTTAACTTAATTGTTATTACCCAGTGTATTACTGGTACTTTATTTTATCGACCCCGTAAGGATGAAAGGCAAAGTCAACCTCGGCGGGATTTGAACTCAGAATGGCAAGGGCCGTAACTCTATGCGCCAAAGCATGGCATCCGACACTCTACCAATACTGCCAAATCCACCGCCTAAATAATAATAATAAAATGAATATATAATCCATCCGTACACATTCCCGTGATATGTACACACATATATATATATACACACATAAATACACATACATATAGAGACCCACATATACATTCATACGCACACACACATATATATACATACGCACCCACATTCACACACATACATACTCATACGCAGCTATACGTACATATATATTACATATATACATATATATACACACTCAACCACATATGTACATACATGTACATGCATGCACACACACGCTTATAAGCTCATGCATATACGTACACATGCATACATACACACCCCATACACATCCACGTATATATATATATATCTACATACACACACACACATACATATACCTACGCACAGGTCTACACATGAAAACACACATATAAACACAATAGGATAATAAAATAAAATAAATAAATTTACAATATTTTAAAATACATTAAAATCTGTATGTAACTTCACAAATAGATAAATAAAAAAGGGGTAAATAAAAAACGGGGGGGGGGGTACAGGAGAAGGTACGTGTATCCATGTGATATACTACACGCAGGTAGTTTGAGGTGCAAACTTAGGTCCGTATATGGAACAAGTAACAATAACAAAACAATAATAACAGTAATAATAATTGTTCCAAAGTCGAAAATGTGGAGAGTATATAGTCACGATTGACGGGGTACACATTCAAGGGGACGCTTGGCCCGGTCACCATGGGGTATTCCACCGTGGCTGAGGTGTTCTGTTCTATATGTTTGGGGTATTGGACCGGACGACCGTGGACCCCGTGTTATCCGTTCCCAGCCTAGGCGATGTACCTGCCCAATGTTGCGTGCTCGGTCAGGTGCGCACCCTGGTTTACTTATGTTTTCCACACGGGTCGCACAATGCCATTGGGGCATGGCGTCAGGTCCCTTAATCCCGTTGGGCCGTTCGGGTCTGTGCGTACCCAGTTCCATGCCCCTGGCCTGTGCCACCCGGAGGATTCCATGCTGCAAATGTGCATCTTCTCTGGTGTCTGTAGGTCATGATAATTTCAGACTTCAGGTTGACCGCGTCATCTTTCAGTCTGACTATCTCCAGGGCCTCGTGTAGGCATAATCGGCACTTTCTACTTCCAGCCGAATATGCCCTCGCATGGCGAACGATACTCTATTCCAGGGCGTATGGAGTGCCTTGGTCTTTCAGGTCCCACACCAGGTCCACTAACCTAGTGGAGTGCCTTTTGAAACGGTCCCTGAAGGAATTCGTGTGATTATACATCCGCGATTTAAAGGTCGTGGATGTTGCGCCATGGAGGTGCGATGCGCATTTTGGGTTGTAACCACACACTTGTATGTAAGGTCCTTCGTCAGGCATTTTCCCTGCAGGGGGCACTGGGTGCCCGCTCTGCAATTACAAGTTCTGTTGTCAGTTCTTACGCATCTGATGTTCGGGCCTCGTTCTGTTATGGCCTTCTCAAGGTTCCTTGAGTGTTGTTCCGCCGACACTGTGGCCTCCCCCATGCCACTAGTTCCCTCTCGGCGTTGGACCACAACATCCTCCGCGGGCGTTCCGGTCGGCTAGGGGGCCGGGTTGTCATTTGAGGGCCGGTCCCCGGGTGGTCCTCTACGCTCCGATAGACGGTCATTCTGTCGCCGCGGTTGACGGCCAATGTTTGCCATCTTCACCGCGTTAGTTTTAGCCATGTAGTCGGCCATGTTAGGTGCGGTGGTGAAGGAAAACTTCACCTTGTGGCGGTTGAAGATTTTGTGGTACTTGTTCGTCGGCGGAAAGCACTCATCCAACGCTCGGAAAAAAAGTCCTGGCACGTTGGTGCGTACATGTTTGGAGTAAACCAAGTAACGGCCTTAGATCTGTTCCTTCGCGTGCGTAGATTCGTGTTGGTGTGTCCTGGACCCGATGTACGTCCTGTGCTCCACCCAACCACAATTATATCTCCTGTGTTGCCTGGAGCGTAAATAGACGTATGAGATACCGAACCCAGCCTGACTCCATTGATGTGTCTCTACCGTGTAGCAGTAAATAATGACCAGAACATAAGATGACGTAGAATAACAACAGCCAATGGCATGACAAGAGTGGAAGATGTTTTTTGAAGGTATTTTTTTACGATAACACCCCAGTGAGGAAATTTGCTCCGAAC
>OZ024741.1:328885528-328893028 GCA_964016885.1 Eledone cirrhosa
AGCTGAACCATGCGGTTAAAGAATTCATCGATCGGTAATTAAACACTCTTTAATATGTTATATTTATAATTGATCCTGACAATTTCTTCATCAAGATATTGTGTGTAATATCCAAAGGGAATGAAAAGCGTGTAAATCAAATAAATAATGTATTAACTGTAGACCTGCGTGACTTATTTCTCTGTTAATATATGCCCTGTGATTTAAATCTAAGATGACCAGAGGTATACCGACTGGATTTCCATAATCTGGATATAAAATAAACCACGTTTGAGCTTTAAATAAATATCTGAACGCTTTATCATCTTCGAAAGAGAGGGTGAGAATGCGGGAGGTGGGGGTCCAATGTAGGGTACCTGCAGAATGACATAGGTGTTGGAGGGGGGGGGGGTCATGTTTTATTGTATGCATTCGTCTAACGACAGTAAGGTCATATGTTCTATTGCTGTCGATGTGATGTATCCTTCAGGAAAACACTTTAATTCATGTGGCCTCTGCTCTGTTAGCAGGCACAAATTAGCTGTAAGAGGGTCTATGTTGAAAAATAATCCCCATTCGGTCATTCCATGAGAGTATCTTGATCAGCCTATGAACTTTTCAGCCAATAAACTTTCAGCCGACCTTCGTATCTGTACTTCTAAGGGCAAGTCTTCTCACATTATGTGTCATGCTGAATCTTCCTGAGAATTGCATTAATGGTACACTTGCTTTTGAAATGCTAAGCCACTTACACGTTAAGAGCAGCCTGTTAGATTAATCAAATAACTAACGTTCTAATTGTTAGACCAATCAGGCTGGTCCAGCAAACACATCTCGTTATGCGTGAGTATATATGCCTGTTTGTTAAAATAGTGGATCCTATCTGAGTGGCTGTGTATGAATCTTATGTGTATGTGCATGTCGCTGTGTATATATAAGATTGAAAAACGTGTTTAATAGTAGAGAGTATATGTAAGGTAGTGGAACAGGCGGAATATATATGTAAGTAGATGTGGAGTTGTAGGTGAATGAAACCGGCATTAACGATATAATAGCGTGTGAATGGTATATTCACATATTAGAATGTGATATCGACATAAAAACTTAATGGAATAATGCTTAATGGGATAATGGGAGGTAGATGATATTATTGACGTATTAGCATATAGTCCTTATATCTAGCAGAAACAAAAGGAAAACATATTTTAGTGTAGTCAAAATATCAATATTAAGTGTGAGTTTGAAGTATATGGATGGAAGTGGATGGTGTGAAGAATGTTATAAGAGATTTATCAATACATTAGGGATACCACTCCAGAGGATAAAAAAACAGCCGATAAAAATACCGTAAGACATTGCATCCCAAGCTCTAATACTACACTTACAAGCATGCAAGTAGATACACACACACAAACACACACACACTTACATATGTAATTGCATATATGTCTATATATTTATATATATATATATATATTTGTAGTAAGGTTGCTTGGATGGAATCTACGCTAGAGAGGTTGGTAGCTACTGTTATCCTAAGTCCTTCGCTACCACTTACACCACCGTCGATGGTTTAGACAGGGAAATCATCGCTCACTGCCGGAAAACCCTCCTCTTCAACGACGGAGTAGCCTAGGCAAAGAAGTCTACAACTTCAGACCTATTCAACGTTTCCATGGGATCGTTTAACAGTGCTGACATATGTGACTTGGTTGGCCTATTTATTTTAGACATATTACGTGTTAGATTCCCGGACTTCCACACGGGAATACATCGTGACGATGGACTGATCTTATCGAGCCATAAAAGTGGTCACGACCTCGACTGGTTTAAAAAAAGACTTAGCTTCTACCTTCAATGAGTTAGGCCTTAGGATAACAGTAGCCACCAACCTCTCTAGCGTAGATTTCTTAGACATTAATTTGGACCTTCGCACAAACACTCACAGACCCTTCTATAAGCTAAACAAAAAACTCAATTACATTCACAAGGACTCACCCTCCCACTAGTTTCAGAAACTTCGTAAATAATATCAGTACTAGAATCTCAAACCTCTCCTCTAATAAGGCTATCTTTGGGAGGGCGGCATCCTACTATAACACGGTGTTAGCTAACAGCGGCTTCTCACAACCTATCACCTACTCTCCCACTAGCAACAACAGCAATAAGAAAAGAAAGCGCAACAATAGACAAACTATCTGGTTCTCTCCTCCCTTCTCACTCAACGTTAAAACCAATGTAGGCAAACAATTTCTAGCCCTCATAGATAGACACTTTCCCATGGGTCATAAATACCGCTCCATCTTTAACCGACACAAAGTAAAACTAGGATACTCCTGCGCTAAGAACATGAAGGCCCACATCACCAACAGCCCTAGGAACAACACCCCACCAGGGTGTTTTGCCGTAAACCCGAAGCTTGCCCCCTTCAACAGCAATGCAACACACCAGCTGTAATTTATGAAGCTGTGGTCACTTCCAACCGACCAAACCAACCACAGGAGGTCAAATCCTATGTGGGTATGGCGGAGGGCCGATTTAAGGAACGCTTCCTGAACCATCAGTCGACATTTAGGTACCCGGACAGACGTTCATCCAGGAAACTCGCGAGCCACGTATGGTCCCTCAAGGACTCAAGAATAGACTACTCCATTCAATGGAAAGCCATCACTAAGTCCAAGCCATACGCAAGGGGAAATCCGTCGTGTGGACTGTGTATTGACGAACAAATAAATATTCTAAAGAGATTATGCAATAGTGATTGCCTAAACACGAGAAATGAATTTTTCACACGTTGTCCACACGTCTCGAAACATCTATTGCATAACTACAAAGCTCCGGATTGAATGAATTATTGTAACAACATCAATATTTTTTCTTATCAACTAAAAACTTTTCGGACTTTCGCAGTTATCTCCCTTACACCTCTCGCACTCACTTTAGTATTGCCTTGTGAAGTGACGGGTTTCTGCGCATGCGCGTTCGTACGGTTGTCCTTCCTGTTCCGTATAACCATGCCCATTACGAGCTGAGGATCCACTAAGGTGAAACAATTGTTCTCGGTATGGTGAACTAACAGTTGTGTAACCACTTCCATATATATATATATATATATATATATATATATACCCCCGTATGTGTCTATGTGAGGAAAGTTTTACCAAAAGCGGTGAAGTGGACTGGCAAGTATTTCGGCATGCGGGTGTGTGTATATATATATAGGTGGACTCCTATTGTATATCGGGAGGTGACTACTGTTAAAAAAGGTACACTATATGTTAATTGAGTATAGGCATCATAATTTATTACAGAAATAATTTCTGCCGGACTAGAACTGGTTTATTCGTAAGAAATCATCCTATATATATATATATATAAGCTAGTTACAATAGATGTGACGATTCCTTGCAGTAAAAGCATCCATTAGAATTTATTGTGATGAAGTCAACTAATTTCATTAATGTTTCACCTTCCTACGAACGTATTTTTTCTGTCCACGGAGACACACGCTCTCTCTCTCTCTCTCTCTCTCTCTCTCTCTCTCTCTCTCTCTCTCTCTCTCTCTCTCTCTCTCTCTCTCTCTCTCTACTTCGTTTATTTTTCACAGCATTGCTAAATATTCTATGTTTATTTGAAATAGGTTAAACTAACATTTCTTCCTTCCTCGACATCCTCTCTTCTATGTTATTCTTTAATTCGCCTCTTTTCTCTTATTTACTTTACCTTAAGCAAGAAATGTTACTTCACTTAGCATCAGTACATTCACTTGGCAAAAACAACAACAAAAAAGATATATAAATCTCTATGAATAATTACGCACAAATGTTTTTGACGGCACATAGCTTAGCTGGAAGGGTGCTCGGTTCACGATGATAAAGTCGTGAGCTCTATTCCCGTAGGCGTGTTATATCAAAACACTATTATATGTTGTTTCTATTGACTCAGCGTTGTCTTTCACTTTGTCCCGTCGAATACCCTTGAGAACTACAAGAGGTCGTGTGTTTATTGAATGCTTGGCTACTTTCAGTATAATTGTTTCTATTTTTTGGCACAATGAGCGATTTGAAGGGAAGGGGAGGTCGATTAAATCTACCCTAGTACGTTACTGGTACTTTATTTTATCGACCCCGTAAGGACGAACGGCAAGGTTAACATTGACGCGCTTTGAACTCATAATATAAAGGGTCATAACTCTATGCCGTAAATCATGTCCGATGTTCTAATGATACTGCCAATCCTCTCCAATAATACAAGATGAATTGTTCCTGCAATTCAAATGACCAGCCTTGTCTTACTTTTTCACATCAAATACCCTCGAAAACTACAAGAAGAGGGCAAGTGTCTATCCAACGTTCAGCTACTTACATTATAATGGTTCCTGATTTAGGCTAAAGGCCGACAATTTGGGAGAGGGGAAAGTCGATTAAATTGACCTCAGTGCGTGACTGGTACTTTATTTTATCGTTCCCTTTAAGGATGAAAGGCAAAGCTAACCTCGGCGAGATATGAAGTCAACGTAAATGATCGTAGCTCTATGCTGCAAAGTTTCTTATATAGGCACAAGGCCAGACATTTTGGGGGAGGAGAAAGTCGATTAAATCAACCCCAGTGCGAGACTGGTACTATATTTTATCGACCCCGTAAGGATGAAAGACAAAGTAACCTCGGCGGGATTTGAACTCAGAACGTAAAGGGCCGTAACTCTATGTTGCAAAGCATGGTGTCCGACATGATAATAGAAGATGAACTGTTGCTGTAATTCCAAGTGCAAGTTTTGTTTCAGAATGTGACACAAATACGTCATTAGGGAACGTGCCTGCAGGATGGCTCACGCACTTACACGCTAATTTCGAACAAATGGAACTGTCGTCGTCGAACTGATGGCGGTCCAACAACAACAACTACTACAACTATGACAATAACAACAGCAACAACAACAACAACGACGACAGCAACTACGACAATAACAAGAGGTACTACGACAACAACTATTACTATTACCACCCCACTGCTACTGCTACTGCTACTACACATCAGCAGTGGTACAATTATGTTTCCTCCCGTTGTATATTAATGCCTCCGATATGTGACGAAAGAACTTTGTTTTTCTATCTATATTTTTAACCGCTGGTCACTGAATGATAACATTGATTGACAGATAAATTAACTAGGAGATATAAAAGATACCGAAGCGAAAACCAACCCAGATCAAACAGTGTGTGTGTTCTGTTATTATTTCTGGCAATATTATAATAATATGACCCTCCCCAAATATAACAATATCTATATATACACACATATATATATTCCAAGTGCAAGATTTTTTTTTTTAAACCGAGATAATATTGCTATTTTGCTGAACTCCTTACTTTCTGACCTCACCACCCATGTCTCTCCGTGTCTGTTTATTTTCATAATTCCGCACGAGGTGAACTAGCCTGCTTTTAAATTCCCTTTTTGGCATATTTTGGCAGTGGTTTTGGTTATCGCGTTGAGCTCTACTGAGGAACGACTCCAACCGTGACTAATCCCACTGAAAAGTTTCGTGAAATAGTCTTTAAGACTATATAGAGCATTTGTAGTTTTTCCAAATTGAAGGATAAGTATTTAAACTTCATTTTATTCTGAGTTAAGACTCTATTGGTTTTTTCCCTGGATTTCACACAATCTGTGGATAAAATCTCTGTCTTGATTTTTTTTAAATTGAGTTTGAATTATTTTCCCATATCTTACGTTAATTATTTTCCATTTTGACGTTATAGTCACTTATATATTATGAAATACTGTTGGCTTCTTGCTCACATTAATTTCTATATTTTCATATATATATATATATATATATATATATATATATATATATATATATATATATATTGTTATACTTTGGGAGGGTCATATTGCCAATAAGAAACACA
The DNA here is from genome assembly GCA_964016885.1 of Eledone cirrhosa. Taxonomy (NCBI): domain Eukaryota; kingdom Metazoa; phylum Mollusca; class Cephalopoda; order Octopoda; family Eledonidae; genus Eledone; species Eledone cirrhosa. The sequence goes on from OZ024741.1 coordinate 328,891,423, forward strand.
CGCACCAGTTGCTTTCACTCCAATTTATTATAAATTAAATTTATAAATTTATAAATTTCCGGTTGGTTGGTTGGTTGGTTGGTTCCACAACCGGACGGTTGTTCATATATTGTCAAAGTTCTTTCGTCACACATTATGTGACCTCTTCAGTGACTGGGGATTCTTTTCTTTGTTTTGTGTTTCTCCTTTGTTCTGTCCTACGCCATCTTGTTTTTGTGTGTGTTGTGTGCTTAGTTTGCGCATGTGTTACATCCGGGTGTCTGTGTGTGTTTTTATATATATACATGCATACATACAAAACATACATACATGTCATATATGTAATGCGTAATGGCATGATGCTTAATGCAAACAATGGAAATTGTGTGACGTTGATGTAATATGATCTCCATCTTATATATGAGAAACCTAAAGAAATGGTGAGGTGTAAACACTACATAATTTGTAGTCGTTGGCTGGGTGACAAATATAAAAAAAAATACCATTTATATCTATGTGAAGGTATAGTTGGTTTCCTACCAGGTTATATTTCAAATGATATTTTGGGGCTGGATATTTCAATAAATCCACTGGTGTTGTATTTTTTACCGTTCACGACGATGTATTTAGTCCTGCCCTCCAGTGATGCTATATTTCATAGGAGGGTCTTGGGAACTTTAGTGATAGGCCCACAGGAGTTGTTGTTGATCCATCTTACACCTATGTATTCATAGCTGCCTCCCAGCGAGGCTATATTTCATAGTAATAGGTCTACCGGTGTTGTTGTTAGGACTCACATCTATGCATTTATAGTTGGCTTCCTACGAAGTTGCATTTCAGCTTATATCTATGCCCCTCAATGAGGCTATATTTAACAGGAGGCTCCACCGGTGTCATAATGATAGAGCCACCAGTGTTGTTGTTCTTAGATCTCATTCCTGCCTATTTTGCAGCTGCTATCCAATTAAGTTGTATTTCACAGGATGTTTCCAAGTGTTTTGTTTTTATATGATAGGACCATAGGGTCAACAGTGTTGCTGTTACGGCACACACCTATGTATCTTTAGCAGTGAGGTATAATAGTGGATATCACCAACACTCACGTCGAGTCACCATTTTTAGCAGAAAGATATGATAGTAATATCGACAACGAGTAATATAATAATTGTTTCTACTTTAGGCACAAGGCCAGAAATTACCCAGTACATTACTGGTACTTTATTTTACTTTATTTTAATGATGTCAACAAAAGAAATAAGAGACGAGATGTATGTTTATTTGTTGTAGCACAAAGTAATGTTTGTTGAATTGGATAGTTAAAGTTAACCATAAAAATGTTATAAAAGGAATGTGGCATTGTGCCAGGCCCAAGGAAGGCCGACAGGCCAAAGTGCAAATCTCACCGTTACATATTGTTTGTGCTTTGGGAGCAAAGGAAGAAGTGGTCTTTACCTTAGTATGGTCAAGCTGCAAGAGAGAGATTTCTGAATTGACGGGGGAATTTTTCCCTCGGGCGTGTTGAGATATATTCTCCTACGCTGGCGGCGATTGGCTGAACTGAGCCAAACAACGCACGGAGAATGTATATATGAGCCTCCTACGAAGTTCCATGTCATGGGATGTTTCA
>OZ024741.1:328895528-328958028 GCA_964016885.1 Eledone cirrhosa
GGCGGGGCAATCCTCACGATGGACTCAGCTGATAGCTGGATCCGTCCTACACGTGACAGCAGGTGTTCGACATAAACCCACAAGTCAGCAATGCTCGGACACTGGACGAGTGCGTGCAGGACGGTTTCGTCGCCCTGCGCGCATCTCTGACATGCCCGGCTGACGGCACCTCCATGCCTGTAGAGTTTATCCCGAACTGGCAAAGCTCCTCGGTAGCACTGCCAGGCCAGGGATTTCTGGAAGTTGTCCATAGGCCCCGGCCCGAAAGTCCTTCCGAAGAGATTGGCTAGTTGATTTTCGTCGACGCCTAGAGTTTCTCCAAGTATGTCGTCGCTCTTCCCCTCCACTAATCCTCTATAGAACGCCAAGGTGGAGTTTCCACCGATCACATTGCCCGATTGGTCGAGGGCTGTGAGCGCTAGAAGACATTCCAGTCTCCAAGCGCTCCCTCTCGGTCATCTCTTGACCCAGGACTGCAGCTCCGTCAAGGAGACGAGCTGGGAAAAGACGTGTCTAGCAAGCGGCGACAACACCTGATCACTGTCGAGGAAGAGGTGGAGATGTCGTAGCCTGAGCGCGTGTCTGCGCATCATCAGCCACGGCATGCCCAGCCCTCCACGTAGCGGGTGTTGACAGCAGATGGAACGCCTGACCGTCGGAGCGCGTCCCTTCCACAAATAGCGAAAGAGCAAACGCTCCAGTGCAGTCTGGCGGGGCTTAGGACTAGGTACGACGGTCAGGCGGTAGTAGATGACGGACGCGATGTACGCGTTAGCTACCTCCGCTCGACCTTTCAGGGATAGCTTCCTCTCGGCCCATTTCTGGGTGAGAGAAACCACCCTGCTCGTCACCTCGTTCCAGATTTTGTCCACCTGGAGGTCCGGACCGAAACAGACCCCTAGTAATTTAACCGGTCCGTCCGTCCAGCGCCCGACGACGCTGTTGGAAGGCATGGACCTTCCTCTCCAGGTGCCGAGATGCAGGCCCACTGACTTTTCCTGGTTGATCATTGCTCCTGTCACCGCTTCGTATTCTCTTAGTGTAGTGCCGATCGCCTCGTCTAATTTTTTAACTAATTCTCACTCTACTCTATTTTTCTCTATTGCTAAAGACTTACTAAACCTAATGGACTCTATTCTAATCGCTCTTTTCAGAGAAAACCACCACTTGTTGTTGACGATGGCTCCCGTCAACGGCCGCTTAACTAGTTCGCGAATCCGGTCTCTGTAGGTTTTTTCGCGCTGGTAAGTACGCGTTTAGCTTCCAGTAGCCGGGTCCTCGTCTATGAAGCCTATCTAAGTCAAGCACACAGATCACGAATTTGTTGTCCGTGTAGCTGACTATCTTGAATTGTGGGCAGTCTATGCTAGACCTATCTATTTCCCTACAAAATACTCTATGTAGATATGATGTGAAGATCCCGTCCCAATCGCCCACTAACATTAAAGAGCGGGACGTTCCAAGACAGGTCTCCAGACGCCGGAAGAAATCAGGCCGCCCTGCTCCTGTCGGGGCATAGACGGCCACTAGCCTGAACGCTTGCCCGTCTCCGCTGGTCACGTCCAGCACCATCAACTTACGTTCTGGGTCCAGGAAGTTGACCCGTATTGCGTGATCCAAACCTCTCGGAAAAAGCACAGCAACTCCTACCCCCGATCCAGGACGTCTGGGGGATGCGTACACATCGTTGCCGACGAAGATCGGTGCGAAGGCCTGTGCTTCGGAGATTCTGTTCTCGCTGATGGCCACTACATCTATGTTTAGTGACTTGAGGTCGTTGAGCAGGTGGCCCTGCTTCCATGACGACCCCAAGCCACGCGCATTCATGCTGTCTATTCTGAGTTAGGTCATGTTGAAATAGAGTGGAAAAGATGGCAAAAACCACTTACCTTACTTCTCGTAGAGGAAGAATGGCCTCCTCCGGAAGGATGTCCTTATAAATCCTCCTGGAGAGTGCTTGTCGGATATCTCCGATGTCTGTGGGGGAATTTTTGTTTTAGTGTCATGTACGTTTTCTGTGTGATGCGAGTGATTTGTATGTGTGGAGGTGTTGTCAACTTTTCGGGTGTTGTGTATTCTTTTTCTGTGATGCTGGTGTTGTGTTGGATGTAGAGTAATAATTGGTTGTTGTTCAAATTTAATGCTGTGTAGTGTATATCGTTTTGGTTGTTTTGTTTTGTTTACGTTTGTTGTGGGTTTGTTTCTGTTTCGCTTTTTGGTGACTTTTGTGGTGTTGGTGATGGTGGTGTTGGGGTTAATGATGGTGATGGTGTTGGTGTTTGTGGTGATGGGGTTGGTGATGCTGGTGTGGATGGTGGCATAGCTGTCCTAACTTTTTTGTTTGATACTTTATTTGTTTCCCTCTGTATTTTGTTTGTGGATGGGGAAGGAAGAGGATTTTTTCTACTTTGGCTTTTTTTCTTATTTCTTTTTTTCTTTTTTTTCTTTTTTTCTTTTTTTCTTTTTTTCTTTTTTTCTTTTTTTTCTTTTTTTCTTTTTTTCTTTTTTTCTTTTTTTCTTTTTTTCTTTTTTTCTTTTTTTCTTTTTTTCTTTTTTCCTGATACCGTTTCCCACTCCTCGTCGTCACAATCTGTCTCCAGTTGTGATAGGTCGGGTAGTGGAAAATCTTCCACAGGCGTTGGTTTTGGTTGTGGCGTGGTGGATGGTGTAGGCGCTGGTGCTAGTTCTGGCGCGTTGGGTGGTGGTGGTGGTGTTGGTTTTGCTACTGTTGCTGAGGTTGTTGCTGTTACAGTTGCTTCTGTTGTTGCTGCTACAGTTGTTGTTGGAATTTCTGCTGCTGGTGGTGTTAATGGTTGTGTCACTGGTGTGGGTAAGAGAGGTGGCCTCAACTTTTTAGCCTGAGGGCAGAAATCCCTAAGGTGGGTTCCTTCACTACAAACGACACACCTAGGCCTTCTACCCTCGACGATTACGATGAGGTGGCTGCCGTCAGTGAGGTCTACTACCTCTGGGATCTCCTCAATGCTTTTTTGGTCCGATTTGATCAGGAGCTCCATCCCAGATCCGGACCAGTTCTCCTGCTTTTCTTTTACTATTTGGATTATCTTGGTGTTGGCCTCGATGCCGGCGAGGACGGCAGCCATTAGCCAGGGAATTTCGATGGCCGGTGGAACGTGGGTCATTCTGATATTCACGAGTCTCTGGCCACAATAGCTTGGGACGAGTGTGAAGTCTTCGCTTCTTAATGGGGCCATGGAGTGCTCTCTGGCCTCATGTGGTATTATTATTATTATTATTATTATTATTATTATTATTATTATTATTATTATTATTATTATTAATATTATTATTGTTCTTTGAGTCTCAGTCTGTTATTTAACTGGAAAGTTTGTTGAAATGAATATAAAGCCACTACCTGCAGCCTCAGATATTCAGGACGTGTCGGAGGGTTCTTGCTGTTCCCAGCAAGCATGCTTTTTGAAGTGTTCCAAAAAGCGGGGCGGGACCAGTTTTCTTTAACCATCCTTGGAAACTCTTTGAGATAGTACCTAGTGCGCCTATGACAATCGGGACCACTTTGACCTCATTGCAGTGCCAAATCCTTTTTACCTCCCATTTTAAGTCCTGGTATCGGTTAATTTTCTTCCTCTCCTTCTCTTGCACTCTCGTGTCGAATGGACAGGCTACATCCACAATCAGGCACGATCTTTTTCCCTTGCCCCAAACCACCAGGTCAGGTCTATTGTGTTCCAGTTTCTTGTTCGTCTGTATCCTAAAATCCCACAGCACCTTCACCTGATCGTTTTCTATCACCGACTCTGGCTTATGCTCATACCACTTCTCAGAATGTGGTAAATTGTTTACTTTGCATAGGTGCCAGTGGGTCACCCTGTCCATCACATCATGTCTCCAGCCTTTATAGTGAGTCTGGGCTAGGTCTTTACACTCGGTACAATGTGAGCCACAGTCTCCTCTCTCTTTCCACAGATCCTACACAGTGGGCTAGCCTCCTTCTTGTAAATATGGGGTTTCAGCCACTTCGTTTTGAGGGCCTGCTCTTGCGCAGCCATTAGCATTCCTTCTGTAGCCTGTTTAAGGTCTCCTCTTTTCAACCAGTTCCCTGTCTGTGGATCTCTGAATTCAGTTTTCTCAAAGAAGTTACTATGAAGGGATTTTTCATGGAGGTTGCTCGTTCTCCTTGTTGTTTTTTCCTCCTTGGGCATCCCCTGGTCTATTGTCCTCTCCTTCAGTACAATTCTGAGCATTGGCTCCCTACTATCAGTCACGTATCTGTGTAGGTTGTTTTTCTCCATCTGAACACAGTCCTCTATGCTAATAAGACCTCTTCCACCATCAGATCTCCTTAAGTAGAGTCTATCGACATCACTCCTCTTGTGGAACATGGTGTAGATAGTCAATAGCTTCCTAGTCTTCCTATCCATTTCGTTTTGTTCAGCAACATTCCATCTCAGATTTCCCGCACTGTGCCTAATAATAGACACAGCTCGGTAATTTACTGCACTTATGGCACGCCTACTGTTCAGATTATTATTATTATTATTATTATTATTATTATTATTATTATTATTATTATTATTGTTGTTATTCCTTGAATCTCAGTCATTGATGTTGGTTAACTGGAAAGTCCGTTGGATTGAATATCAAGCCACTACCTGCAGCCTCAGATATTCAGGACGTATCGGAGGGTTCTTGCTGTTCCAAGCAAGCATGCCTTTTGAAGCGTTCCAAAAAGCGTGAAGGGGCCGATTTTCTTTAACCATCCCTGGAAACTTTTGGAGATAGTCCCCAGTGCGCCTATGACAATCGGGATCACTTTGACTTCATGGCAGTTCCAGATCCTTTTCACCTCCCACTTTAGGTCCTGGTATCGGTTAATTTTCTCCCTCTCCTTCTCTTGCACTCTCGTGTCGAACGGGCAGGCCACATCCACAATCAGACACGATCTTTTTTCTTTGTCCACAACCACCAGGTCAGGTCTATTGTGTTCCAGTTTTTTGTCCGTCTGTATCCTAAAATCCCGCAGCACCTTCACCTGATTGTTCTCCATCACCGCCTCTGGCCTATGCTCATACCATTTCTCAGAATGTGGTAAATTGTTTACTTTGCACAGGTGCCAGTGGTCACCCTGCCCATCATATCGTGTCACCAGCCCTTATAGTGGGTCTGGGCTAGGTGTTTACACTCGGACACAATGTGAGCCACAGTCTCCTCTCTCTCTCCACAGATCCTGCACAGTGGGCTAGCCTCCTCCTTGTAGATATGGTGCTTCAACCACTTCGTTTTGAGGGCCTGCTCCTGCGCAGCCATTAGCATTCCTTCTGTAGCCTTTTTGAGGTCTCCTCTTCTCAACCAGTTCCATGTCTGTGGATCTCTAAATTCAGTTTTCTCAAAGAAGGTACTATGAAGGGATTTTCCCTTAAGGCTGCTCTTCCTCCTTGATGTTGTTTCCTCCTTGGACATCCCCTGGCCTACTGTCCCCTCCTTCAGTACAGTTCTGAGCATTGGCTCCTTACTATAGGTCACGTATTTGTATAGGTTGTTTTTCTCCATCTGAACACAGTCCTCTATGCTGATAAGACCTCTTCCACCCTCAGATCTCCTTAGGTAGAGTCTATCGACATCACTCCTCTTGTGGAACATGTTGTAGATAGTCAATAGCTTCCTAGTCTTCCTATCCATTTCTTTTTGTTCAGCAACATTCCATCTCAGAATTCCCGCACTGTACCTAATAATAGACACAGCTCGGGAATTTACTGCGCTTATAGCATTTCTGCTGTTCAGATGTGACTTCAATACGCTCCTTAATAATAATAATAATTATTATTATTATTATTATTATTATTATTATTATTATTATTATTATTATTATTATTATTATTATTATTATTCCTTGAATCTCAGTCATTGTTGTTGGTTAACTGGAGAGACCGTTGGAATGAATATCAAGCCACTACCTGCAGCCTCAGATATTCAGGACGTATCGGAGGGTTCTTGCTGTTCCCAGCAAGCATGCCTTTTGAAGCGTTCCAAAAAGCGTGAAGGGGCCGATTTTCTTTAACCATCCCTGGAAACTTTTGGAGATAGTCCCCAGTGCGCCTTTGACAATCGGGATCACTTTGACTTCATGGCAGTTCCAAATCGTTGTTACCTCCCTTTTAAGTCTTGGTATCGGTTAATTTTCTCCCTCTCCTTCTCTTGCACTCTCGTGTCGAATGGGCAGGCCACATCCACAATCAGACACGCTCTTTTTTCTTTGTCCACAACCACCAGGTCAGGTCTATTGTGTTCCAGTTTCTTGTCCGTCTGTATCCTAAAATCCCACAGCACCTTCACCTGATCGTTCTCCATCACCGCTTCTGGCCTATGCTCATACCATTTCTCAGAATGTGGTAAATTGTTTACTTTGCACAGGTGCCAGTGGATCACCCTGACCATCACATCATGTCTCCAGCTCTTATAGTGAGTCTGGGCTAGGTGTTTACACTCGGATACAATGTGAGCCACAGTCTCCTCCCTCTCTCCACAAATCCTGCACAGTGGGCTAGCCTCCTCCTTGTAGATATGGTGTTTCAACCACTTCGTTTTGAGGGCCTGCTCCTGCGCATCCATTAACATTCCTTCTGTAGCCTTATTGAGGTCTCCTCTTCTCAACCAGTTCCATGTCTGTGGATCTCTAAATTCAGTTTTCTCAAAGAAGGTACTATGAAGGGATTTTCCCTGAAGGCTGCTCTTTCTCCTTGATGTTATTTCCTCCTTGGACATCCCCTGGCCTACTGTCCCCTCCTTCAGTACAGTTCTGAGCATTGGCTCCTTACTATCAGTCACGTATTTGTATAGGTTGTTTTTCTCCATCTGAACACAGTCATCTATCCTGATAAGACCTCTTCCACCCTCAGATCTCCTTAGGTAGAGTCTATCGACATCACTCCTCTTGTGGAACATGTTGTAGATAGTCAATAGCTTCCTAGTCTTCCTATCCATTTCTTTTTGTTCAGCAACATTCCATCTCAGAATTCCCGCACTGTACCTAATAATAGACACAGCTCGGGAATTTACTGCACTTATGGTGCAGATGTGACTTCAATACGCTCCTTACTCTCCGAATGTATTCAGTTCTTAACAATTCCTTCATTTTTTAGTTTGTTATGCCATCAGCCTCCAGAACGCCCAAATACTTGTATCCTTCCTCAGAGTCAATTTCCTTTATCATCTCACCTGTTGGTATCTGGATTCCGTTACTTCTGCTCATCCTACCCTTCCCCATCACAATGACTCCACACTTACTAATACCAAACTGCATACATATATCACTGCTGAAAATGCGGACAGTGTCAACAAGCACATCCAACTCCTTCTCACTCTTCCCGAAGAGCTTAAGATCGTCCATGAAGAGGAGGTGATTGGTGGTAAGCTCTCCCTTTCCCAACTTGTATCCTGCTCTCACTTTTCGCAGCATAATGGTCAAGGGCATCAGGGCAAGGACAAACAACAGAGGGGACAGGCTATCTCCCTGGAAGATACCTCTCTTGATCTTCACGCTTCCCAAGGATTCTCCAGTTGATGTCAACTCTGTCTCCCAGGACCCCATACTCCTGCCCAGCAACTGTCTGATGTTATCTGCCACCTTGAAGATCTCCAGGCTTTTGGTGATCCAAGAGTGAGGCACCATGTCAAATGCCTTTCTGTAGTCTATCCATCCCATGGCAAGATCAGTGTGTCTCCTCCTGCAATTCCCCATTACCATCTTATCAATAAGTAACTGGTCCTTTGTACCACGTGACTTCTTTCGGCATCCTTTCTGTTCGTCCGGTAACAAGTTGTTTGGGTGGAGGTGATGGTAGATTTCCTCAGACACAATGCTCGTCAACAGTTTCCACATTACGGACAGACATGTGATAGGTCTATAGTTGGTAACATCATTAACCTTGATTCGGTCTTTCATTATCAGAACTGTGGTACCTTTTGTCAACCACTCTGGCACCTCACCCGACAGCAAGCAGTCATTGAACATGGCCGTCAGTTTCGGGTGTAGGGATGTTAAATTTTTAATCCAATACCCCTGCACACCATCTGGGCCTGGTGATTTCCAGTTGGTTAGTTTTTTTGCCTGCCCCTTAACAGTTTCAACTGTGATACTCAAATCAGTTTGTTGGAGTGCCTGCTCACCGATCTCCCTCTGTACTGTCTCAATCCACCCTGCCTGGTCATTATGTCTAACATCCTGCTCCCATATTCCTCTCCAGAATGTTTTAGTTTGTTCCGCCTCAGGGATCAAGTCGTTGCCTCTTTCTTTCCCCTCAAGCTGTCCAAACAGCATCTTCTGGTTGTTGTCGAACATGCGGTTCTGTTTATACTGACTGACTCTGTTCTCGTATCGCCTGATCTTTGCACTATTTGCTACAATGCGTTGCTTCAGTTCCTCTATGATAATATTTAGCTTTTTCCTCCTAGTTTTGTACTTTATTTCCAGTCTATTTTTAGTGCCTATGTTTTTTAGTATCCCATTCTGTAGTGACTCAAGCTTTCCTATGTCATTTCTCATTTCCTTGATTTGACCACTCAGTCGTTTCTTCCACCAAGGTTCTGCTCTTTCTTGTCTGTTGTTTCCTCTCGCTTTTATACCAAGTAGTTTCCTCACCGTATTTGCTGTTGCTTTGAGGATATTGTTGCACTGGTGAAGGCTCCTTGCCTCAAGGTATGGGATGACTTTGTTTACCTTAGCTGTTGTTTCTTTTAACTTTTTCCTGTCTACAAATCTTAGGTTCATAGGTCTCCCACTATCATTGTTCAATTCATCTACCACTAAATTTAGGATGTCAACCGAATCTTGTCCTAGCCCGTCAGCATTCATCTCCTCAGTGGCCGTATCTCTGTTCCAGGTATTATTTATCTCAGTGTTCAGATCATTGTCTGCTTCGGGTGGTTCCTCCGTTCTCTCGACCTCTACACCTGCATTTCCCACTGGCTCGTTTGTCTGGCATACTACACCCAAGCTATTCTCTCTGCTCAGTTCCTCCAGTTCCAGCTCGCTTATCCACCCATTAGTTCTTATTACCCGAGCCTGCCCGGCCAATTTTTGTTCATCTAATTTAAATAGATCAATCTCGTTCCAGATGTTATGCATCCGTCTCCTATAGCCCCTCTCCTTGGGGTTACTTTTCAGGTAACATTGCATAACAGTTCTATTCAATTCTTTCGTCCAGTTGGTTCTGGCCCCTTTCCTTCTTCTTCTTCCTCCAACATCAGCAGTATTTGGTTGACAGTCAGGTTCCTGCTGCTGAGCCAAGGAGCACCTGTTGGGTGAGAGTCTGTCACATGACGTTCTAGTCTCCATTTCACCGTTATTCGAACTGTTTAGGTTCGATATTTAAACACTCTTATCGAGGATTGGCGAATGTATGGTTACATAGCCATCTGTGGATTCACCGTTTCCGGTGGTTGCGCCGTTTCCGGTGGTTGCGCCGTTTCCGGTGGTTCGCCGTTCCAAAAAAAAAAAAAAAAATTATTATTATTATTATTATTACATAATAAAATAAATTAAAATAAAATAAATTAAAATAAAATAAAATAAATTAAATTATATTAAATTAAGTAAAAATCATTATATAAATTCGAACTTCCAGGGAATATCAAACCCTTATAACAATATAGAGTCATTTGAGTATCTAACTTATTTATAAATGTAACTAGGAGTATGTTATTACACTAGATAAACATATTTGTACAACTATATAGAGATATTATTATAGGTATTAATGAAACGGTATACATTTAATAAATTAATAATTATAATCATTATTAGTAATACTATTGGTCTCACTCTCCACTGAACTGGAGTTCAAACTACAATTATAGTATTACTAATAATTGTTTCTACTTTTGGCCTTGTGCCAAAAGTAGAAACAATTATTAGTAATACTATAATTGTAGTTTTACCTCCAGTTCAGTGGAGAGAGAGACCAATATTTGTCGACTATTATGGTTTGTCATATTTATACCTAGATATAAAAAAATGCAAATCTAACTTTCTGGGTCTCCAAAACATACTCAAAATGAGTAAAATGTGCAAACGCATGAATGGTCCACAGTTCAATTATAATCGGTAAATTTACAAGTTAAATATCCAAATTATACATTTAAAATAGAAACAGATAAATAAAGATCCAAATCAAAATTATAAATATCTAAAAAAAAAACCTAAGGTGTGCATATTTATCAAGTAAACAAGTTATCAAAAGAGGATCCTTCATTCTAACATTAATTCAATCACAAATGATTAGAAGATAAAGCATTATTAAAGTTTTATAAACCGTTATGACTTTTTAGGCCCAACAGTTGATAAGAGACGTCAACAATTAAGGCCTGATTGTTTAGTGTTTTTCCTGACTTTTTGCGAGGCTTGGAATGTAGACAAAGCTTTATGAAGGCAGTTTAAGAATAATTCACTTTTTTTGTTAATAAACAAATTTACATTCCAAGCCTTGCAAAAGGTCAGGAAAAAACACTAAACAATCAGGCCTTAATTTTTGACGTCTCTTATCAACTCTTGGGCCTAAAAAGTCATAATGGTTTATAAGACTTTAATAATGCTTTATCTTCTAATCATTTGTGATAGAATTAATGTTAGAATGAAGGATCTTCTTTTGATAACTTGTTTACTTGATAAATATGCACACCTTAGGGTTGATTTTTTTTAGATATTTATAATTTTGATTCGGATCTTTATTTATCTGTTTCTATTTTAAATGTATAATTTGGATATTTAACTTGTAAATTTACCGATTATAATTGAACTGTGGATCAATGATGCGTTTGCATATTTTACTCCTTTTGAGTATGTTTTGGGGACTCAGAAAGTTAGATTTGCATTTTTTCTATATCTAGGTATAAATATAACAAACCATAATAGTCGACAAATATTGGTTTCTCTCTCCACTGAACTGGAGGTAAAACTACAATTATAGTATTACTAATAATTGTTTCTACTTTTGGCACAAGGCCAAAAGTAGAAACAATTATTAGTAATACTATAATTGTAGTTTGAACTCCAGTTCAGTGGAGAGAGAGACCAATAGTATTACTAATAATGATTATAATTATTAATTTATTAAATGTATACCGTTCCATTAATACCTATAATAATATCTCTATATAGTTGTACAAATATGTTTATCTAGTGTAATAACATACTCCTAGTTACATTTATAAATAATTTAGATACTCAAATGACTCTATATTGTTATAAGGGTTTGATATTCCCTGGAAGTTCGAATTTATATAATGATTTTTACTTAATTTAATATAATTTAATTTAATTTATTTTATTTTAATTAAATTTAGAATACCCTCGGCTTTCTCAAATATTTAGCTCCTCTTTCTATCACATTCGCTAAAATATTTTAGACATATCTTTTGCCTACTATATATTAAAACCCTATTACAAATATAATATATTTTTAATATTAGGCATTTTTAAGTTTCACAAACAATTAATTATTTTTAATTTTTATATTTATTTTGTATCTAGCCCCTATCATTAGGATTTATATAGTTTTGACTTATATGTATATAGTATATATATAAACTAAATAAAAACAATCGATATAAAACATTAATTTTTTAACATTAATTTTTAAGAATATATTTTAACTATATATATTTTATTTACTATATTATATAATTGTATTATATTATATATATTTGAAAGTGATCACCTTAAGCATTTAGACATTATAAACATTATAATCATTGATTAACACATATATATAATTAAAAATTCAGACCACTTTAAGTTTAGTTATAAGGCCGGTTAATCCTTTAGGCACTCAAACTATTTTATCATAAATTCTTTAATAATTATAACTATAATTATTTTATAAATTATATTAAATAAACTGTTGTCAATATTATAAATAATGTTGGTAAAGATTACCTTCGTGAGGGTATAAAAGCATTATATATTTTCTTTCTCGTGTTTCGTAAATCCTTTAAATTTGTTTTCAAAAATATTTGAATTTTAGAAATTAAACTTGATAGTATAATATAATATTAATACAAATACTTATTAACTTTTAAAACCTAAAATATTACTCATTACTCTGAAATAACTTAGATTGAATATTTTGAATAGTAACGGTCAACTAAATAAATTTAGATATATAATACATATATGGGAAATTGTCAATAAACTTGACCATAAATTACTCCCCTTTGTCTCTCTCTCTCTTTAATCATCTTTCATTTGTTTTTTCGAGCCACCTACTAAATATATTATCACATCAGCTGTTTCTTCCTCTATGCTTTCCTTTCTTTCCTCTTTCTTCAGTAGTTAAAAAAAAATGTTTAACTGTTATATTGAAGCCAAGTATTTTTTAAGCTGTATTACACGCACTCTCTCTATTGTTTGTATTATATATTTTTCTCATGTTCTCAATATTAGGGTATAAATATTGAGTTTTGTCATATGTTAATCACTACCATGACTGAATCTTAACCATCTACTATGTCAGGGTATCTCATGCATCATTTTGTTTTATCTGATGAGGACGTACTGTTGAACTTAACTCAGTACCTCTGAAATATGTATAATAAAATATAATTGATCACAAGAATATCTATTTTGTTAATATTTTAAATTAATATTAATAACTCTGGAAAACACCTGCAGTTGAGTGCTTCCAATCTATTGTAAAACTCATTCTTTGATGTATTCATTGAACCTTGTTTATCTTTTAAATTTATATATAGGAAAAGAGTCAGGACCCGAACGGCTGAGCTCCGGCTATCTCGACAGCTGTATATATATATATATATATATATATATATATATTAAGACCAAGGATTAATATTATTGTCGTTTATTTATATACATCTACAAACGTTTCAATGCAACCAGAATAATTCACCAATTGTGAAGAAAAGCCGAAAATGATCATTTAAGTAATTCCACCATAGGAACTTTACTCCAACCGGTATCTCTTCAGGAATTACAATAAAACTATAATTTGCTTAACATCAGAATGCAAAATAACAAGAATTACACAAGTTTCCTAGTACATAAGCAGAAAGCAAAAGCATATGCTTGTGAACATAGTTACTAGACATGCAAAATAAAACGTTATGTGTGTTATTCATACAAATGTTGAAACACATTGAATCTGTCGATTAGTTATACCAAGCGTTTTCGTGAACTAATATTTCATATACATACACGCACACGCACGCACGCACACACACACACACGCATACACACACACACACACACACACACACACACACACACACACACACAGATATATATATATATATATATATATATATATATATATATATATACATATATATATATATATATATATATATATATATATATATATATATATATATATATATATATATATATATATATGAGTGTGCGTGAGTGTGTGTGTGTATACATATATATTAATATATATAAAACGAAATATTAATATGGTTCATTGATTACTCAATGAATACAGTGTTATAATAGATTAAAAGCACTCAACAAAGAAATATTCCTGAAGTTTTAATATTATTCAAAATATTAACAAATGAAGATATTCACATAATCAAATTATATGCTTTATTATATATATTTCAAATGTACTGTATTGTTTTTTTCCAGTACGTCCTCGTCAGATAAAATATATGATTTGATATATGACATACCTCTACGGTCTTGATATTTCAATTCCAGTATTGGTAGTGATTTATTTCATCAAATCTCAACATTTATATACCACAAATAATAATATGATAAACTGAAAGAAGAAAAGGACGTGGAGCGAATTAGAGATATAAGAGAGTGTGTAAAGAATAGGAGATGCAAGAAAAAAATAAGAAAAAGAAAGAGATAGAATAAAAAATACATATATCAATGAATATGTAGATGGGTGAAAAGGATGAAGAAATATATATAAACAAGAAGAAAAAAGAAAAAAGAAAAAAGAAATAACGACAAACGAATAGAAAAAACCGTTGTTTTCAAATATTAGGTCAATTGAGTCAACCAATTAGTTACCATAGACCATTGAATATCTCTAGTATGTGGTTATGGTTAAGCTAATGATACTAATATAATATATCAAAATTAATCAATATACATTACTTTTCATATCCTTCACATATATAATTAAAAATTTATATAATTTAATTTAACTCATTATAGATTTTAATTTCTGGTTTAGGTAATATATTCCATAAGTATTTTGTTACAATTTTTTTTAAAATTATCTTTATAGCATATTTAAATAATTATTAAACCTGAATTAAAACATATATTAAAATACATGCATATAACACCTTTATAAAATCTTTCAAATCTTTAATTATCATATAATTACAGGATTGAAATTTTAGTTAAATTTTGATTTAACTTCAGTAATTGCAAATTATTACAGTTTCCTTTTAAAGAAATTCATATATTATTCAACTATATAATTTATGTCAAAAAATTAAAATAGCAAGCTATTCAAACAGAATAAAAATATTTACGAAGAATGTAAACAAAAGGAAGATAACTCATTCACCATATTTGAGCATTAAACAATATATCTATTCTGAAATCAAGTGATATTTCTAAACCATAAATCAACAATTTTCAAGTTAAATATTGAACTGTCCTGATCAAAAACTTAGGATACAGAGGCTGATATTTAAATTATTATAATAGATAAAACATCAATACATTATTACTCCGGTAAGGCAAAAATTATAAATATAAATATATTTATAAAAATTATTAATTGTCAATATTCTTTCGAAACTTGTATAATGCTTGGAATGTTTTCCGGTTCTATGTTGGCAGCTGCTAAATAATTCTTTTTTCTTATTAATTAAATTGTCACAATTTGTAACTATCAATAGAGTCTCAAGATTGCAAAGATTGTAATTTGGCTAAATGGAAGCGTTCCGATAGGAATTGGCATTTTCTAGCCGTGTCCAAGGGATGGAGTATTTAATATTCTTGTCCTTCAAAGACCATATTAATTGTGAGAGTGAAGTTGAAGATTTTTTGTCTGATTTCGAAAAGGATTTTTTATGATTGTACCAACGAAGTTTAAACTCAGGTGAAGTCGCACCAATGTAGTTGTATATATTATTATTTGTCTTAATGGTGCATGTATATACTAGATTCTTGCTCAGGCAGTTATTTTGTAAGGGACATTTTGACTTCCTTCTACAGTTACATTTCTTCTCGATGTTATTTCTGTACCCTAAACTATTCATATTATTATTATTATCTAAGGGTGTTCTACTATTATTCGTATTTCAGTTATTATTATTGTTATTCCCATTAAGTAATGTATTATTATTATTATTGTTATTATCGCTATTTAGATTTTGGTTCAAATTAAGATTTTTACTATATAATTTTGCTATATTTTGAGCAATATTCATAATTGTTGAATAAGAGAGTTTAACTGTGTGTCTATTGAAGATAGAGTAATATTTATGTGATCTATGGAAGCATGTATCCAAGGCTTTAAAAAATAAGTGTGCTAAAGGTGTTTTAATAGTTAAAGATGCTGGTGGAACATACCAGATTATACATCTAGTTCTTATTTTTTTCCCCGATTTATTCCTCAAGGTGTTGTTTTTATAGTCAATATTACTATTATTATTATTATTATTATTATTATTATTATTATTATTATTATTATTACAGTTGCATTTATCTTGCTTTATGTTCATACAAGTTATCACCAAGTCACAACCAGTGACCTCAAGAGACAACAAGGTCCGCCATGTTCAAGAAAGAACATACATACTCACACATGCATCTTTAGTGTTTAGACTTGTGATGTACTTATATTGACAGAATCTTCCTTAGTATATGGGCAGTTCCCATTAGTACTATCTTTTGTATTTCTCCTATACGCGGGTTTCCTGGGATTTGCGATAAGTAATCATTAGACCACTTAGGTATCATTCCCAGAGCGCCTACAACCACTGGTATTGTTTTAGTTCTCAATTTCCACATTTTTCCAATTTCTATCTCCAGGTCCTTATACTTGCTCAATTTTTCAAATGTTTTTATAGATACATTCTTGTCTATTGGAACAGACATATCAATTAGCAGGCATACCCTCTTTTGAAAGTCTTTCAATATTATATCAGGTCTGTTTGCATCTATTTTTCGGTCTGTTTGAGATGTGATCTTTTTCAAGTATGGGAGGTGGTTGACGCTCCCACCAATTCTTTTGATGGGGCAGGTCAAAATGCTTACACATTATCCAATGTATGTATTGTGCAGCTCTGTCATGCCTGTTTAGGTATTCGGTTGGAGCTATAGGACTGCACATTGAAATTATATGGTCAATGGTCTCTGGTTGTTTTTTGCATACACGGCATAATGGGCTGCACCCATTTTTTATTATGTTGGCTTGGTTAATTTTTGTTGGCAGACACTGATCTTGTGCCGATATAATCAGTCCTTCAGTCTCCGATTTCAGTCCAGAGGATGCCAACCACTGATGAGTTAAAATGTTGTCAACATCAGGATTGTTAGCTCGCTCTGGGTATTTTCCATACAGAGGCTTTTCTTGCCATTTCTTAGCCAGTTTCTGTAGCAGTTCTTTCTTTGCAGTTACTTTTACCTGCTTTGCTTTTTCTGTGTTTTCCATTTCAGCAGTAAATGGGACTTCTGAAATTTGTAGTCCATTACTGTATCTTTGTGCATCTTTTGTAATGGAATATGATCTTTTGATGCTTTCGTGTTTCAAAACGAGTTTGATCATCCAATCATGTGATTCCCTTAGATATGTAGATAATCCAATTGTTGCAGTTTTCAACGCAATGTCTAACTGGATTAACCCACGTCCTCCATCTTTCCTAGGGAGATATATTCTATCTATATCTGCCTTAGGGTGATGCATTCTGGGGCATGGTTAAGAATTTGCGAATTTTTGTATCGAGCCTACGGATCTCTGTGCTTGACCAGTTGATGACATTGTAACTGTAGGTTACTACTGGTATGTCAAGCGTGTGAATGGCATCGATCCTATTCCTTGCATTCAATTCCGTTCTTAAGATTGGTCTTACTCTGCGGTAACATTCCTTCCTTAGCCTTTCCCTCATTGTCGAGTGCTTGATTCCGTCTCCTTCACAAACACCTAGATATTTGTAAGTTTTTTCTTGATCAAGTTCTCTTATCACGTTCCCCCGATCAAGATTAATGTCTGAACTCTTCAGCAGCTTTCCTCTGGTGAACGTTGCTTTGGCGCATTTATCTAGTCCAAACTCCATTTTAATGTCATCACTGAACTGCTTCACAGTGGATAATAGCCCTTGCAATTGTTCATCATTTTTTGCAATTAGTTTCAGGTCATCCATGTAGAACAGGTGATTAATGGTTTTGTCATAGACTTTATATCCATGTTTTGTTTCATTGAGCATTTTACTTAATGGTATAAGTGCGATGCAGAATAAAAGCGGTGATAAAGAGTCACCCTGAAAAATTCCACATTTAATATTAACTTCTCCAGCTTCCAGTGATTTTGTTTCACTATTCAAAAGGAGTGTCGTTTTCCATGTCTTCATACTGAATGACAAAAACCTCCTGACAACAGGGGATACTTTGAAAATCTCTAAACATTTTTCAATCCAACTGTGTGGCAAACTATCAAATGCTTTTTTATAATCTATCCAAGCAATCGATAGATTTTTGTGTCTATTATGACAATCTTCCAGTATCATTTTGTTAACCAGAAGCTGATCCTTACAGCCATATGAGCCTCGTTTACACCCTTTGTGCTCAATGGGAAATAGGTCATTTGTTATCAGGTGGTCATATGTGTATTCAGTTAGGACTGATGTTAACATTTTATACATTGTGGTCAAGCAAGTTATCGGTCTGTAATTTTTGGGATTGTTTGTCTCATCATTCTTCGGAAGCAGGAATGTAATGCCGTTAACTAGCCATGAAGGTATCTTTTCTGGCTCCTTAACTATTTCATTGTAAAGTTGGGCTAACAGCTCATGAGACTCTGTGAAGGCATTTATCCAAAAGTTTTGTATTTTGTCTTTTCCTGGGGATTTCCATTTGCTGGTTTTTCATAGAGCCAAGCGCAACTGTTCAACTGTTATATTTTCCCATGTTTGTTCCTCAAGGTGAGCTGTATCATTCATGTGTCTGTCTATCCATGGGTCATGTATGTTATGAACTTTTTCATCGGCCCAGATCTTTTCCCAGAATTCTTGCACTTCCTCCTTGGGTGGTGTGATTTAGCAGTTATTGTTGACTTACCAATTTTTCTGTAGAAGTTTCTTTGGTTGTTTTTGAACATATTATTGTCATTATAGAATCTAGATCGTTTTTCAAAGCGCCTTATACGAGCAGCTTTGGCCGACACTTTTTGCTTGATTATTTCTATCAGTATGTCTATGTCACATGTTGATTTTATACTGTACTTTCTTTTCAATTTTCTAAGTTTAGTTTGTTTAACATGTTCACCTACTTTATAGTTTGTTAAAATTTCTATGTCAGATCGGAGAAGGTTTATTTGGCGATTGATGTTCTCTTGCCAAGTAGATTTCTTGTGGGAATTCCTTTGTTTTTTCATCTTCACTCCACATAAGTGAGTGGTGACTTTAGCCGATGCATAATAGAGATGATTTAAATCAGTAATGTTTAGTTTGTTTGTGATGATAATGTTTTTGAGAATTATGTTAGTCTTGTGTATTATCTTTTGGTTCTGTTTAGAGTTCTGGATCTTAGGGAGGGTGTCTCGTTGCCCCATGTCAGATTCTTTCATTTTCATCCATTCGATCATAATTTCATCCTTCAAGTTGGCAAGTTCATTCTCATTCATTTCCTTATCATTTACGATCACATTATTTTCATTTGGAGCATCCTGAGCATGCACTCCCTCCACTTTTTCGATCCTTTCTTTAATTTGTTCTGTTGCCAGTGATTCCGCCCCAACCCTGGGATTCGAAGTGTTACAGTTTACCTCGTTTTCACTGACACATGTTTCATTTTCCCTTCGCTGACTTTGTGCTAATAGCTTGATCTGATCAATTTCTATATCAGTTAGTAACTTTTTTCTTACAATATTTCTTCGTATATTGGCTAGTTTGTTACTGTCAATATAGCCTCTGTTTTCGGGATGTTTCTTTTTCCAGTTGATATATGTTTGTTCTGTATACGATATATTTGATGGGTAGTACATGGCAGTGTAGAAAGCCTCAAGGACTTCTTTATTATCTTCCCTTGACCATTTTTCTCTCTTTTTCTTTGGATTTCTTGGTGGTGAGCATGGAGGGCCAACAGTAGGAGTATTCCGGTTATGGGAGGTCTCCAGCTCCGAAGTGATGGGAAGGTTTGAACCATTAGCTGATTTTTCGACCCCAGTCTGGTTCCTCTCTGAGGGGCGCGGCCCTTTTTTACCCGGGTGACGGCCGATACGGTATGAGATTTTATCATTAGACATTTATTTATCTTACAATATTTCTTCTTCTTCTTCTTCTTATTATTATTATTATTATTATTATTATTATCATTATTATTATTATTATTACTGTTGTTATTCCTTGAATCTCAGTCATTGATGTTGGTTAACTGGAAAGTCCGTTGGATTGAATATCAAGCCACTACCTGCAGCCTCAGATATTCAGGACGTATCGGAGGGTTCTTGCTGTTCCAAGCAAGCATGCCTTTTGAAGCGTTCCAAAAAGCGTGAAGGGGCCAATTTTCTTTAACCATCCCTGGAAACTTTTGGAGATAGTCCCCAGTGCGCCTATGACAATCAGGATCACTTTGACTTCATGGCAGTTCCAAATCCTTTTCACCTCCCACTTTAGGTCCTGGTATCGGTTAATTTTCTCCCTCTCCTTCTCTTGCACTCTCGTGTCGAACGGGCAGGCCACATCCACAATCAGACACGATCTTTTTTCTTTGTCCACAACCACCAGGTCAGGTCTATTGTGTTCCAGTTTTTTGTCCGTCTGTATCCTAAAATCCCACAGCACCTTCACCTGATTGTTCTCCATCACCGCCTCTGGCCTATGCTCATACCATTTCTCAGAATGTGGTAAATTGTTTACTTTGCACAGGTGCCAGTGGATCACCCTGCCCATCACATCGTGTCTCCAGCCCTTATAGTGGGTCTGGGCTAGGTGTTTACACTCGGACACAATGTGAGCCACAGTCTCCTCTCTCTCTCCACAGATCCTGCACAGTGGGCTAGCCTCCTCCTTGTAAATATGGTGCTTCAACCACTTCGTTTTGAGGGCCTGCTCCTGCGCAGCCATTAGCATTCCTTCTGTAGCCTTTTTGAGGTCTCCTCTTCTCAACCAGTTCCATGTCTGTGGATCTCTAAATTCAGTTTTCTCAAAGAAGGTACTATGAAGGGATTTTCCCTTAAGGCTGCTCTTCCTCCTTGATGCTATTTCCTCCTTGGACATCCCCTGGCCTACTGTCCCCTCCTTCAGTACAGTTCTGAGCATTTGCTCCTTACTATAGGTCACGTATTTGTATAGGTTGTTTTTCTCTATCTGAACACAGTCCTCTATGCTGATAAGACCTCTTCCACCCTCAGATCTCCATAGGTAGAGTCTATCGACATCACTCCTCTTGTGGAACATGTTGTAGATAGTCAATAGCTTCCTAGTCTTCCTATCCATTTCTTTTTGTTCAGCAACATTCCATCTCAGAATTCCCGCACTGTACCTAATAATAGACACAGCTCGGGAATTTACTGCGCTTATGGCATTTCTGCTGTTCAGATGTGACTTCAATACGCTCCTTACTCTCCGAATGTATTCAGTTCTTAACAATTCCTTCATTTTTTTGTTCTTTATGTCATCAGCCTCCAGAACGCCCAAATACTTGTATCCTTCCTCAGAGTCAATTTCCTTTATCATCTCACCTGTTGGTATCTGGATCCCGTTACTTCTGCTCAACCTACCCCTCCTCATCACAATGACTCCAGATTTACCAATACCAAACTGCATACATATATCACTGCTGAAAATACGGACAGTGTCAACAAGCACATCCAACTCCTTCTCACTTTTCCCGAAGAGCTTAAGATCGTCCATGAAGAGGAGGTGATTGATGGTAAGCTCTCCCCGTCCCAACTTGTATCCTGCTCTCACTTTTCGCAGCATAATGGTCAAGGGCATCAGGGCAAGGACAAACAACAGAGGGGACAGGCTATCTCCCTGGAAGATACCTCTCTTGATCTTCACGCTTCCCAAGGATACTCCAGTTGATGTTAACTCTGTCTCCCAGGACCCCATACTCCTGCCTAGCAACTGTCTGATGTTATCTGCCACCCTGAAGATCTCCAGGCTTTTGGTGATCCAGGAATGAGGCACCATGTCAAATGCCTTTCTGTAGTCTATCCATCCCATGGCAAGATCAGTGTGTCTCCTCCTGCAATTCCCCATTACCATCTTATCAATAAGTAATATTATTATTATTATTATTATTTGCATTTATCTTGCTTTATGTTTATACGAGTTATCACCAAGTCACAACCAGTGACCTCAAGAGACAACAAGATCCGCCATGTTCAAGAAAGAACATACATATTCACACATGCATCCTTAGTGTTTAGACTTGTGATGTACTTATATTGACAGGATCTTCCTTAGTATATGGGCAGTTCCCATTAGTACTATCTTTTGTATTTCTCCTATACGCGGGTTTCCTGGGATTTGCGATAAGTAGTCGTTAGACCCCTTAGGTATCATTCCCAGAGCGCCTACAACCACTGGTATTGTTTTAGTTCTCAATTTCCACATTTTTCCAATTTCTATCTCCAGGTCCTTATACTTGCTCAATTTTTCAAATGTTTTTATAGATACATTCTTGTCTATTGGAACAGACATATCAATTAGCAGGCATACCCTCCTTTGAAAGTCCTTCAATATTATATCAGGTCTATTTGCATCTATTTTTCGGTCTGTTTGGATGCTAAAGTTCCACAAGATTGAGATGTGATCTTTTTCAAGTATGGGAGGTGGTTGATGCTCCCACCAATTCTTTTGATGGGGCAGGTCAAAATGCTTACACATTATCCAATGTATGTATTGTGCAGCTCTGTCATGCCTGTTTAGGTATTCGGTTGGAGCTATAGGACTGCACATTGAAATTATATGGTCAATGGTCTCTGGTTGTTTTTTTGCATACACGGCATAATGGGCTGCACCCATTTTTTATTATGTTGGCTTGGTAATTTTTTGTTGGCAGACACTGATCTTGTGCGGATATAATCAGTCCTTCAGTCTCCGATTTCAGTCCAGAGGATGCCAACCACTGATGGGTTAAAGTTTTGTCAACATCAGGATTGTTAGCTCGCTCTGGGTATTTTCCATACAGAGGCTTTTCTTGCCATTTCTTAGCCAGTTTCTGTAGCAGTTCTTTCTTTGCAGTTACTTTTACCTGCTTTGCTTTTTCTGTGTTTTCCATTTCAGCAGTAAATGGGACTTCTGAAATTTGTAGTCCATTACTGTATCTTTGTGCATCTTTTGTAATGGAATATGATCTTTTGGTGCTTTCGTGTTTCAAAACGAGTTTGATCATCCAATCATGTGATTCCCTTAGATATGTGGATAATCCAATTGTTGCAGTTTTCAACGCAATGTCTAACTGGATTAACCCACGTCCTCCTTCTTTCCTAGGGAGATATATTCTATCTATGTCTGCCTTAGGGTGATGCATTCTGTGCATGGTTAAGAATTTTCGGATTTTTGTATCGAGCCTACGGATCTCTGTGCTTGACCAGTTGATGACATTGTAACTGTAGGTTACTACTGGTATGGCAAGCGTGTTTATGGCATCGATCCTATTCCTTGCATTCAATTCCGTTCTTAAGATTGCTCTGACTCTGCGGTAACATTCCTTCCTTATCCTTTCCCTCATTGTCGAGTGCTTGATTCCGTCTCCTTCACAAACACCTAGATATTTGTAAGTTTGTTCTTGATCAAGCTCTCTTATCACATTCCCCCGATCAAGGTTAATGTCTGAACTCTTCAGCAGCTTTCCTCTGGTGAACGTTGCTTTGGCGCATTTATCCAGTCCAAACTCCATTTTAATGTCATCACTGAACTGCTTCACAGTGGATAATAGCCCTTGCAATTGTTCATCATTTTTTGCAAATAGTTTCAGGTCATCCATGTAGAACAGGTGATTAATGGTTTTGTCATAGACTCTATATCCATGTTTTGTTTCATTGAGCATTTTACTTAATGGTATAAGTGCGATGCAGAATAAAAGCGGTGATAAAGAGTCACCCTGAAAAATTCCACAATTAATGTTAACTTCTCCAGCTTCCAGTGATTTTGTTTCACTATTCAAAAGGAGTGTCGTTCTCCATGTCCTCATACTGAATGACAAAAACCTCCTGACAACGGGGGATATTTTGAAAATCTCTAAACATTTTTCAATCCAACTGTGTGGCAAACTATCAAATGCTTTTTTATAATCTATCCAAGCAATCGATAGGTTTTTGTGTCTATTATGACAATCTTCCAGTATCATTTTGTTAACCAGAAGCTGATCCTTACAGCCATATGAGCCTCGTTTACACCCTTTGTGCTCAATGGGAAATAGGTCATTTGTTATCAGGTGGTCATATGTGTATTCAGTTAGGACTGATGTTAAAATTTTATACATTGTGGTCAAGCAGGTTATCGGTCTGTAATTTTTGGGATTGTTTGTCTCATCATTCTTCGGTAGCAGGAATGTAATGCCGTTAACTAGCCATGATGGTATCTTTTCTGGCTCCTTAACTATTTCATTGTAAAGTTGGGCTAACAGCTCATGAGACTCTGTGAAGGCATTTATCCAAAAGTTTTGTATTTTGTCTTTTCCTGGGGATTTCCATTTGCTGGTTTTTCTTAGAGCCATTATTATTATTATTATTATTATTATTATTATTATTATTATTATTATTATTATTATTATTGTCGACCTACGAAGGAAATCGTATTATCGTGAGCTCCGCAAAGGTTTGTTGTTTTCAGTTGTTCCTAATTGCCATTTATGGAAAATGTTTGTTGTTAAGTGTTTATAAGGTCACATATATTGCTTTCGGAAAAGGACACTCAAAATAATTGGGGCCTTGAGCACAAAATTTAAACTTTTATAATTATCAAACAAAAAGTTTCTTTGAAAAGATTATGGCCGACTCACAGCCACACCATCTGACAGCGTTCCTCACAAACTAACACCTCACACCAACACCAACATTGTAAATATTACTACGTTTGCCAACACCTAAAATATAAGCAGTAGCAATAATTAAAATTTGTCTCATGCAGACATTCATTTCCCCCCATTACCAAACACTGCAGGTGTTAAAGCCGCCAACCCCACCACCACCACAGCGACAACAGAAACAAAATAAAAAAATAAAGTATTATCTTGTAATATCGAAATGTATTCACGCAGAATCGACTCTTCCACACCGAACACAATTCACGCCACCACCACCACAACTGAAACTAAAAATAACAATAACATAAATAAAAATAACAACAGCAACAATAACAATGAGAATAACAACAAAAACATCAACACCACCGTGTCGTTTGCCAAAGTAGCCAAAAAATGCGAAAAAAATCCAGGTAACTGCATAAATGCGCGTGGCTTGAGATCGTCATGGAAGCAGGGCCACCTGCTCAACGATCTAAAGTCACTAAACATAGATGTAGTGGCCATCAGCGAGACCAGAATCTCTGAAGCACGGGCCTTCACACCGATCTTTGGTGGCTACGATGTGTACGCATCTCCCAGCCGTCCGGGATCGGGGGTAGGAGTTGCTGTGCTTTTTCCGAGAGGTTTGGATCTCGCCATACGGACCATCTTCCTGGACCCAGAAGGTAAGTTGGTGGTGCTGGACGTGACCAGCGGAGACGGGCAAGCTTTCAGGTTAGTGGCCGTCTATGCCCCGACAGGAGCAGGGCGGCCTGATTTCTTCCGGCGTCTGGAGACCTTTCTTGGAACGTCCCGCTCTTTAGTGTTAGTGGGCGACTGGAACGGGATCTTAGATGCACTCTGGGACTGTGTGGGATTAGCGGATAGCGGAGGAGGGTGCAAGTGTCTCACCAACCTGCTCAGGCGTTTTGAACTGTCTGACAGGTACCGATTGGATTTCCCGAATGTGCCAATGTGGACTTGGACAAATCTCATAGGGTCATCCAGATCATATCTAGATAGAGTATTTTGTAGGAAAATAGATAGGTCTAGCATAGGCTGTCCACAATTCAAGATAGTCAGCTACACGGACCACAAATTTGTGATCTGTGTGCTTGATTTAGATAGGCTTCATAGACGAGGACCCGGAAGCTAAACGCATCCTTACCAGCGGGCAAAGCCGGATTAGCGAACTAGTTAAGCGGGCGTTGACGGGGGCCATCGTCAACAACAAGTGGTGGTTTCCTCTGAAAAGAGCAATTAGAATATAGTCCATTAGGTTTAGTAAGGCTTTAGCAATAGAGAAAAATAGAGCAGAGGGAGAATTAGTTAGAAGATTAGACGAGGCGCTTAGCAAAGGCATCGCGACCGACGTACTTGCGGCGAAATTGGCCCTTGACCAATTCTTCAATGCAAATCACGAAGGGTGCGTTGTCAGAGCTAGGGTGCGTGCTCTCAGACACGAGTGGACGAAAGCCGTTCAATGGGCCCGAGTGGCGGAGGCGCGTCGTGGCAACAAAACCGCGATCCGGTCTTTGGTGTACCACGACGGGCGCATGCTACTCAATCCCGAGCAAATGTGTGAAGCTTTCCAGCGACACTTCGCCCAGCTGTTCGGGGGCAGCGGCGGGCCGAATCGAGGGATGGACTTTAATGTCTACCTCGACGGACTGCCGCGGCTCTCGGCCACTGAGGCGGAGTGTTGCGAAAAGCCGATAACAGCCGCTGATGTACAGGAAGCAATGACTGGCTGCACAAGGGTTAAATCGCCTGGTTTGGATGGTCTGCCCTATGAACTTTACGTACAAATGCCAGACTTGTTCGGAGGCCTCTTGGCAGATGTCTACTGCAACTGGCAACAGAACGGGAGAATTCCCAGCTCTGTGAGCCGAGGAGCGGTGTAGCTGCTGAGAAAGGATCCGAACAAGGGGGATAACATAGATAATTTCAGGCCATAACTTTGCTAAACGCAGAGTTCAAGATTTTGGCCAAGGTGCTAGCAAAGAGGTTGGCGCTTGTCGTTGGTGGTCTGGTGGGAGAGGCGCAGACATGCGCCATTCTCGACAGATCCATCCACGACAACCTCCACCTCATGCGATACATCGTAGAGAGGGTAGCTAGGGAACCTGGCACGGGTGGATCCTTGATCAATTTAGATCAGTTGAAAGCTTTCGATAGGGTCGACCACCGTTACCTAGCGGCAGTCCTGAGGGCAGTTGGCTTTGGGCCCGTCTTCAGAGGCCGGATCGCTGCCATGCACAGCGACATCTGCTCTGTGGTGAGAGTGAACGGTCACCTTTCGGAACCGTTCAACATCATGCGCTCGGTCCGCCAAGGATATCCCCTCTCGTCCCTCTTGTACGTATTGACTCTCGAGCCATTAGTGCACAAACTGGAGACGTTGAGGGAGTCCACGCGAAATAGGATGCGGAAGATGCGTGTCCGCATATGCGGACGATGTCAACGTAGTGGTGCCGAACGCCAAACACATCGAGGCGATCGGCACTACACTAAGAGAATACGAAGCGGTGACAGGAGCAATGATCAACCAGGAAAAGTCAGTGGGCCTGCATCTCGGCACCTGGAGAGGCAGGTCCATGCCGTCCAACAGCGTCATCGGGCGCTGGACGGACGGACCTGTTAAATTGCTAGGGGTCTGGTTCGGTCCGGACCTCCAGATGGACAAAAACTGGAACGAGGTGACGAGCAGGGTGGCTTCTCTCACCCAGAAATGGGTCGAGAGGAAGCTATCCCTGAAAGGTCGAGCGGAGGTGGCTAACGCCTACATGGCGTCCGTCATCTACTACCGCCTGACCGTCGAAAATCAACTAACCAATCTCTTCGGAAGGACTTTCGGTCCGGGGCCTATGGACAACTTCCAGAAATCCCTGGCCTGGAAGTGCTACCGGGGAGCTTTGCCAGTTCGGGATAAACTCTACAGGCATGGACGTGCCGTCAGCTGGGCATGTCCGAGATGCGCGCAGGGCGACAAAACCGTGCTGCACGCACTCGTCCAGTGTCCAAGCATTGCTGACTTGTGGGTTTATGTCGAACACCTGCAGTCACGTGTAGGACGGATCCAGCTATCAGCTGAGTCCATCGTGAGGATTGCCCCGCCCTCTTCCTTAAGCCGGGAAGGGCAGGCAGATTTTATATGTCTGGTGGCCATGGCGAACGAGATAGTATGGTTGACACGTTTGAAAGGGCTGAAGACGAGCACTTACCTCTTCGGTGATGCCCTGATTAACTTTTTCAAATTTCATTTGAAAAGGAAAATCAGGGTAGAGAGGGAATGGCTCTCTTCCCAGCATTTTGTTGAAAGATGGATGAGAGAAGCAAGTATGGCCCGAGTGAATGGGGCTACTCTGAGTATGTGTCTGTAAATTAAAGGTAGAAAACTGGGAGAGGGCACTTGCCCTGGTGGTCAGGGTCACTGCGGTCTTTTAATGGGGTTTCTCCACAAATGTCCCTCAGAAGTCTCCCCCCTATTGGGGAATTTTTCTTTGTTATTTTATTACATCCTCTGTTTTTTTACACGCAGAAATGCCCATTTGTACCGTCCTGTATTGTCCTGTACTGTCCTTAATGTCTACTTTATGTAAACCCTTGTGGTTAATAAAGAAAACATTATTATTAGTATTATTATTATTATTATTATTATTATTATTATTATTATTATTATTATTGTTCTTTGAGTCTCAGTCATTGATGTTAGTTAACTGGAAAGTTTGTTGAAATGCAGCCTCAGATATTCAGGACGTATCGGAGGGTTCTTGCTGTTCCCAGCAAGCATGCCTTTTGAAGCGTTCCAAAAAGCGTGGCGGGGCCAATTTTCTTTAACCATCCCTGAAAACCTTTTGAGATAGTACCTAGTGCGCCTATGACTGCATGGCAGTTCCAAATCCTTTTTACCGCCCACTTTAAGTCCTGGTATCGGTTAATTTTCTTCCTCTCCTTCTATTGCACTCTCGTGTCGAATGGGCAGGCCATATCCACAATCAGGCACGATCTTTTTTCCTTGTCCAAAACCACCAGGTCAGGTCTATTGTGTTCCAGTTTCTTGTCCGTCTGTATCCTAAAATCCCACAGCACCTTCACCTGATCGTTTTCTATCACCGACTCTTGCTCATACCACTTCTCAGAATGTGGTAAATTGTTTACTTTGCATAGGTGCCAGTGGATCACCCTGCCCATCACATCATGTTTCCAGCCCTTATAGTGAGTCTGGGCTAGGTGTTTACACTCGGATACAATGTGAGCCACAGTCTCCTCTCTCTCTCCACAGATCCTGCACAGTGGGTTAGCCTCCTCCTTGTAAAAGTGGTGTTTCAACCACTTCGTTTTGAGGGCCTGCTCCTGCGCAGCCATTTTATTATTATTATTATTATTATTGAATGCCATGGTTGACGGAGGCTCGGCTCTGTAAGGTATAGTAATTTTTAACCGTTAAAACAATTGTAAATTGTTTAAAACTTTAACCAAATTGTTGATAAAGACACCCTCCTCCTCGTGAGAGGGGTCGTTCTGTCTGTTATTTGGCCCTTCGGGGTTAAATAACCAGTTATTGGGGTTTTGTACCCAAAATTTCATTTTAAACAAAAAACAACATGGCTACGAAAAAGAAATTTCATACGTCACTCCCACTCATTCCGTCTTCTTCTTCCTCAATCATCACTACAGCAGAGAGAAGATTGTCTCTCTCCCTCCCTTCTTTAAATGTGTCTCTCTCCCTCCCTTCTCTTTCGCAAGTGACGAAAGAAAAGAAAAGTCTCGTGCAAAGCGTGCAAGGTTTCTCCACGACGACGACAGCGACGAAACAGGTGTGCGGGAAATACGAAAACCCAGTTCATTCGTCTGACGTCAGGAATAATAGCAGTAGCAGCCGTAATAACAACAGCAACAGTGACAATGAAAACAACAGTAGCAGCCGCAACAGCATCACCAGCAGCATAAACAACAACAGCATTAGCAGCAGCAACACCAACAACAACCACAGCAACAGCGGCGGAGGCAGTAGTCGTAGTACCTGCAGCAACAACAAAAGTACCAGCAGCTCTGACGACAACAACAACAGCAGAGAAAAACCAATCTCATTTGCAGGTATTGCGAAAAACTTGGAAACAATCCTCATAACAAATGACGAATTAGAGGAAGCGAAGAAGATGGTGACAAAGAACGGACACCGAGCAATCTGCAAGGCAGCGGAAAAATTTTTCGAAACCCAAGAGCACTGTACGGTCACGTACCGTACAGTAAGTACAAAATCCCGTAGGGTGGAAAGAGCCACAGAGGCCCAAATACAAAAAGCCTTGGGGTCTGTGTGGCAGCGGAAAACGCACATCACCCGAGGCAAAAAATATGCCACCGTAGACGTACTTTTTGCCACACCCCAGGAGGCAAAGGCCCAATCAGTAGTGACCCTAAGGAGCGAGGAAATGGTGTTGGTGCCCTCCTACTGTGGGCAAAAAATTGTGAGGGTCAAACTGACCCACGTCCCCCCCGGATTGACCCCTTCTTGGCTGGCCGCGTCTGTCCTCGTCGGAATCGAGGACAAAACAACTGTACTGCAAGTACAGAAAAAAGTAAGAGAAGATTGGGTCGGCTCCTCCATTGAGATGCTAAATCCAAACCAACCAGGAGTGCATCGAAGCTATCCCGGATGTGATAGACTTCGATAACGGCACTCAACTGCCCATAAGTGTTGAGGGCAAACGCCCGAAATGCTTTCGCTGTGGATCGAAGACTCACCTCAGGGCCTTCTGCAACGAGAAGACCCTGAGAAAGGAGAAAACCCCCCTCCTTCCGAATCCGGCTCCACGGCTACCAGCAACAGGACAAGCGGCAACCAGGAACGATAGGCCCGTGGCACCCATACCCACTCCACGGAAATCAAAAACAGCAGCAGCAGTGGAAATACTAACAACAACAACAGCAATACCAAATGCAGCTGCAACAGAGACTCCAGTGCAAACATCACCAACAACAACAAGTGAAAGAGTGGAGTTGGTACCCCTCCCCGACCTCACAGAATCAGACATGGAGTGTGAGGTGGGAGAGAGATGGCAAAAGGTCGTAAGAAGGCACAAACGCAGAAGCAGCGCATCGTCGCCTTTGAAAAGGGAGGAAAGAAATGAGAAAAGGGTAAAGTCTACTGCAAAGAGACCCACAGCAGCAACAACACCAACACCATCACCACCCACACTTCGCACCGATCTTCGGCGGCTACGATGTGTACGCATCTCCCAGCCGTCCTGGATCCGGTGGAGGAGTTGCTGTACTTTTTCGGAGAGGTTTGGATCTCGCCATACGGGCCATCTTCCTGGACCCAGGGGGTAAGCTGGTGGTGCTGGACGTGACCAGCGGAGACGGGCAAGCTTTCAGGCTAGTGGCCGTCTATGCCCCGACAGGAGCAGGGCGGCCTGATTTCTTCCGACGTCTGGA
The DNA here is from genome assembly GCA_964016885.1 of Eledone cirrhosa. Classification (NCBI taxonomy): domain Eukaryota; kingdom Metazoa; phylum Mollusca; class Cephalopoda; order Octopoda; family Eledonidae; genus Eledone; species Eledone cirrhosa. Next base: position 328,926,118 of record OZ024741.1, read on the forward strand.
GACCTTTCTTGGAACGTCGCGCTCTTTAGTGTTAGTGGGCGACTGGAACGGGATCTTAGATGCACGCTGGGACTGTGTGGGATTAGCGGATAGGGGTGGAGGGTGCAAGAGCCTCACCAACCTGCTCAGGCGTTTTGAACTGTCTGACAGGTACCGATTGGATTTCCCGAATGTGCCAATGTGGACTTGGACAAACCGCATAGGGTCATCCAGATCATATCTAGATAGAGTATTTTGTAGGGAAATAGATAGGTCTAGCATAGGCTGTCCACAATTCAAGATAGTCAGCTACACGGACCACAAATTCGTGATCTGTGTGCTTGACTTAGATAGGCTTCATAGACGAGGACCCGGCTACTGGAAGCTAAACGCGTCCTTAACAGCGCGCAAGGCCTACAGAGACTGGATTAGCGAACTAGTTAAGCGGGCGTTGACGGGGGCCATCGTCAACAACAAGTGGTGGTTTACTCTGAAAAGAGCGATTAGAATAGAATCGATTAGATTTAGTAAGGCTTTAGCAATAGAGAAAAATAGAGCAGAGGGAGAACTAGTTAGAAAATTAGACGAGGCGCTTAGCAAAGGCATTGCGACCGACGTGCTTGCGGCGAAATTGGCCCTTGACCAATTCTTCAATGCAACGCACGAAGGCTGCGTTGTCAGAGCAAGGGTGCGTGCTCTCAGACACGAGGGGACGAAAGCCGTTCAATGGGCCCGAGTGGCGGAGGCGCGTCGTGGCTACAAAGCCACGATCCGGTCTTTGGTGGACCACGACGGGCGCATGCTACTCGATCCCGGGCAAATGTGTGAAGCTTTTCAGCGACACTTCGCTCAGCTGTTCGGGGGCAGCGGTGGGCCGGGTCGAGGGATGGACTTTAGTGTCTACCTCGACGGACTGCCGCGGCTCTCGGCCACTGAGGCGAAGTGTTGCGAAAAGCCGATAACAGCCGCTGAAGTAAGGGAGGCAATGACTGGCTGCACAAGGGGTAAATCGCCTGGTTTGGATGGTCTGCCCTATGAACTTTAGATTTGCATTTTTTTATATCTAGGTATAAATATGACAAACCATAATAGTCGACAAATATTGGTCTCTCTCTCCACTGAACTGGAGGTAAAACTACAATTATAGTATTACTAATAATTGTTTCTACTTTTGGCACAAGGCCAAAAGTAGAAACAATTATTAGTAATACTATAATTGTAGTTTGAACTCCAGTTCAGTGGAGAGAGAGACCAATAGTATTACTAATAATGATTATAATTATTAATTTATTAAATGTATACCGTTTCATTAATACCTATAATAATATCTCTATATATTTGTACAAATATGTTTATCTAGTGTAATAACATACTCCTAGTTACATTTATAAATAATTTAGATACTCAAATGACTCTATATTGTTATAAGGGTTTGATATTCCCTGGAAGTTCGAATTTATATAATGATTTTTACTTAATTTAATATAATTTAATTTAATTTATTTTATTTTAATTAAATTTAGAATACCCTCGGCTTTCTCAAATATTTAGCTCCTCTTTCTATCACAAACGCTAAAATATTTTAGACATATCTTTTGCCTACTATATATTAAAACCCTATTACAAATATAATATATTTTTAATATTAGGCATTTTTAAGTTTCACAAACAATTAATTATTTTTAATTTTTATATTTATTTTGTATCTAGCCCCTATCATTAGGACTTATATAGTTTTGACTTATATGTATATAGTATATATATAAACTAAATAAAAACAATCGATATAAAACATTAATTTTTTAACATTAATTTTTAAGAATATATTTTAACTATATATATTTTATTTACTATATTATATAATTGTATTATATTATATATATTTGAAAGTGATCACCTTAAGCATTTAGACATTATAAACATTATAATCATTGATTAACACATATATATAATTAAAAATTCAGACCACTTTAAGTTTAGTTATAAGGCCGGTTAATCCTTTAGGCACTCAAACTATTTTATCATAAATTCTTTAATAATTATAACTATAATTATTTTATAAATTATATTAAATAAACTGTTGTCAATATTATAAATAATGTTGGTAAAGATTACCTTCGTGAGGGTATAAAAGCATTATATATTTTCTTTCTCGTGTTTCGTAAATCCTTTAAATTTGTTTTCAAAAAAATTTGAATTTTAGAAATTAAACTTGATAGTATAATATAATATTAATACAAATACTTATTAACTTTTAAAACCTAAAATATTACTCATTACTCTGAAATAACTTAGATTGAATATTTTGAATAGTAACGGTCAACTAAATAAATTTAGATATATAATACATATATGGGAAATTGTCAATAAACTTGACCATAAATTACTCCCCTTTGTCTCTCTCTCTCTTTAATCATCTTTCATTTGTTTTTTCGAGCCACCTACTAAATATATTATCACATCAGCTGTTTCTTCCTCTATGCTTTCCTTTCTTTCCTCTTTCTTCAGTAGTTAAAAAAAAATGTTTCACTGTTATATTGAAGCCAAGTATGTTTTAAGCTGTATTACACGCACTCTCTCTATTGTTTGTATTATATATTTTTCTCATGTTCTCAATATTAGGGTATAAATATTGAGTTTTGTCATATGTTAATCACTACCATGACTGAATCTTAACCATCTACTATGTCAGGGTATCTCATGCATCATTTTGTTTTATCTGATGAGGACGTACTGTTGAACTTAACTCAGTACCTCTGAAATATGTATAATAAAATATAATTGATCACAAGAATATCTATTTTGTTAATATTTTAAATTAATATTAATAACTCTGGAAAACACCTGCAGTTGAGTGCTTCCAATCTATTGTAAAACTCATTCTTTGATGTATTCATTGAACCTTGTTTATCTTTTAAATTTATATATAGGAAAAGAGTCAGGACCCGAACGGCTGAGCTCCGGCTATCTCGACAGCTGTATATATATATATATATATATATATATTAAGACCAAGGATTAATATTATTGTTGTTTATTTATATACATCTACAAACGTTTCAATGCAACCAGAATAATTCACCAATAGTGAAGAAAAGCCGAAAATGATCATTTAAGTAATTCCACCATAGGAACTTTACTCCAACCGGTATCTCTTCAGGAATTACAATAAAACTATAATTTGCTTAACATCAGAATGCAAAATAACAAGAATTACACAAGTTTCCTAGTACATAAGCAGAAAGCAAAAGCATATGCTTGTGAACATAGTTACTAGACATGCAAAATAAAACGTTATGTGTGTTATTCATACAAATGTTGAAACACATTGAATCTGTCGATTAGTTATACCAAGCGTTTTCGTGAACTAATATTTCATATACATACACGCACACGCACGCACGCACACACACACACACGCATACACACACACACACACACACACACACACACACACACACACACACACACACACACACACACACACAGATATATATATATATATATATATATATATATATATATATATATATATATATATATATATATACATATATATATATATATATATATATATATATATATATATATATATATATATATATATATATATATATATATATATATATATATATGAGTGTGCGTGAGTGTGTGTGTGTATACATATATATTAATATATATAAAACGAAATATTAATATGGTTCATTGATTACTCAATGAATACAGTGTTATAATAGATTAAAAGCACTCAACAAAGAAATATTCCTGAAGTTTTAATATTATTCAAAATATTAACAAATGAAGATATTCACATAATCAAATTATATGCTTTATTATATATATTTCAAATGTACTGTATTGTTTTTTTCCAGTACGTCCTCGTCAGATAAAATATATGATTTGATATATGACATACCTCTACGGTCTTGATATTTCAATTCCAGTATTGGTAGTGATTTATTTCATCAAATCTCAACATTTATATACCACAAATAATAATATGATAAACTGAAAGAAGAAAAGGACGCGGAGCGAATTAGAGATATAAGAGAGTGTGTAAAGAATAGGAGATGCAAGAAAAAAATAAGAAAAAGAAAGAGATAGAATAAAAAATACATATATCAATGAATATGTAGATGGGTGAAAAGGATGAAGAAATATATATAAACAAGAAGAAAAAAGAAAAAAGAAAAAAGAAATAACGACAAACGAATAGAAAAAACCGTTGTTTTCAAATATTAGGTCAATTGAGTCAACCAATTAGTTACCATAGACCATTGAATATCTCTAGTACGTGGTTATGGTTAAGCTAATGATACTAATATAATATATCAAAATTAATCAATATACATTACTTTTCATATCCTTCACATATATAATTAAAAATTTATATAATTTAATTTAACTCATTATAGATTTTAATTTCTGGTTTAGGTAATATATTCCATAAGTATTTTGTTACAATTTTTTTTAAAATTATCTTTATAGCATATTTAAATAATTATTAAACCTGAATTAAAACATATATTAAAATACATGCATATAACACCTTTATAAAATCTTTCAAATCTTTAATTATCATATAATTACAGGATTGAAATTTTAGTTAAATTTTGATTTAACTTCAGTAATTGCAAATTATTACAGTTTCCTTTTAAAGAAATTCATATATTATTCAACTATATAATTTATGTCAAAAAATTAAAATAGCAAGCTATTCAAACAGAATAAAAATATTTACGAAGAATGTAAACAAAAGGAAGATAACTCATTCACCATATTTGAGCATTAAACAATATATCTATTCTGAAATCAAGTGATATTTCTAAACCATAAATCAACAATTTTCAAGTTAAATATTGAACTGTCCTGATCAAAAACTTAGGATACAGAGGCTGATATTTAAATTATTATAATAGATAAAACATCAATACATTATTACTCCGGTAAGGCAAAAATTATAAATATAAATATATTTATAAAAATTATTAATTGTCAATATTCTTTCGAAACTTGTATAATGCTTGGAATGTTTTCCGGTTCTATGTTGGCAGCTGCTAAATAATTCTTTTTTCTTATTAATTAAATTGTCACAATTTGTAACTATCAATAGAGTCTCAAGATTGCAAAGATTGTAATTTGGCTAAATGGAAGCGTTCCGATAGGAATTGGCATTTTCTAGCCGTGTCCAAGGGATGGAGTATTTAATATTCTTGTCCTTCAAAGACCATATTAATTGTGAGAGTGAAGTTGAAGATTTTTTGTCTGATTTCGAAAAGGATTTTTTATGATTGTACCAACGAAGTTTAAACTCAGGTGAAGTCGCACCAATGTAGTTGTATATATTATTATTTGTCTTAATGGTGCATGTATATACTAGATTCTTGCTCAGGCAGTTATTTTGTAAGGGACATTTTGACTTCCTTCTACAGTTACATTTCTTCTCGATGTTATTTCTGTACCCTAAACTATTCATATTATTATTATTATCTAAGGGTGTTCTACTATTATTCGTATTTCAGTTATTATTATTGTTATTCCCATTAAGTAATGTATTATTATTATTATTGTTATTATCGCTATTTAGATTTTGGTTCAAATTAAGATTTTTACTATATAATTTTGCTATATTTTGAGCAATATTCATAATTGTTGAATAATAGAGTTTAACTGTGTGTCTATTGAAGATAGAGTAATATTTATGTGATCTATGGAAGCATTTATCCAAGGCTTTAAAAAATAAGTGTGCTAAAGGTGTTTTAATAGTTAAAGATGCTGGTGGAACATACCAGATTATACATCTAGTTCTTATTTTTTTCCCCGATTTATTCCTCAAGGTGTTGTTTTTATAGTCAATATTATTATTATTATTATTATTATTATTGAATGCCATGGTTGACGGAGGGTCGGCTCTGTAAGGTATAGTAATTTTTAACCGTTAAAACAATTGTAAATTGTTTAAAACTTGAACCAAATTGTTGATAAAGACACCCTCCTCCTCGTGAGAGGGGTCTTTCTGTCCGTTATTTGGCCCTTCGGGGTTAAATAACCAGTTATTGGGGTTTTGTACCCAAAATTTCATTTTAAACAAAAAAACATGGCTACCAAAAAGAAATTTCATACGTCACTCCCACTCATTCCGTCTTCTTCTTCCTCAATCATCACTACAGCAGAGAGAAGATTGTCTCTCTCCCTCCCTTCTTTAAATGTGTCTCTCTCCCTCCCTTCTCTTTCGCAAGCGACGAAAGAAAAGAAAAGTCTCGTGCAAAGCGTGCAAGGTTTCTCCACGACGACGACGACAGCGACGAAACAGGTGTGCGGGAAATACGAAAACCCAGTTCATTCGTCTGACGTCAGGAATAATAGCAGTAGCAGCCGTAATAACAACAGCAACAGTGACAATGAAAACAACAGTAGCAGCCGCAACAGCATCACCAGCAGCATAAACAACAACAGTATTAGCAGCAGCAACACCAACAACAACCACAGCAACAGCGGCGGAGGCAGTAGTCGTAGTACCTGCAGCAACAAAAGTACCAGCAGCTCTGACGACAACAACAACAGCAGAGAAAAACCAATCTCATTTGCAGGTATTGCGAAAAACTTGGAAACAATCCTCATAACAAATGAGGAATTAGAGGAAGCGAAGAAGATGGTGACAAAGAACGGACACCGAGCAATCTGCAAGGCAGCGAAAAATTTTTTCGAAACCCAAGAGCACTGTACGGTCACGTACCGTACAGTAAGTACAAAATCCCGTAGGGTGGAAAGAGCCACAGAGGCCCAAATACAAAAAGCCTTGGGGTCTGTGTGGCAGAGGAAAACGCACATCACCCGAGGCAAAAAATACGCCACCGTAGACGTACTTTTTGCCACACCCCAGGAGGCAAAGGCCCAATCAGTAGTGACCCTAAGGAGCGAGGAAATGGTGTTGGTGCCCTCCTACTGCGGGCAAAAAATTGTGAGGGTCAAACTGACCCACGTCCCACCCGGAATGACCCCTTCTTGGCTGGCCGCGTCTGTCCTCGTCGGAATCGAGGACAAAACAACTGTACTGCAAGTACAGAAAAAAGTAAGAGAAGATTGGGTCGGCTCCTCCATTGAGATGCTAATCCAAACCAACCAGGAGTGCATCGAAGCTATCCCGGATGTGATAGACTTCGATAACGGCACTCAACTGCCCATAAGTGTTGAGGGCAAACGCCCGAAATGCTTTCGCTGTGGATCGAAGACTCACCTCAGGGCCTTCTGCAACGAGAAGACCCTGAGAAAGGAGAAAACCCCCCTCCTTCCGAATCCGGCTCCACGGCTACCAGCAACAGGACAAGCGGCAACCAGGAACGATAGGTCCGTGGCACCCATACCCACTCCACGGAAATCAAAGACAGCAGCAGCAGTGGAAATATTAACAACAACAACAGCAATACCAAATGCAGCTGCAACAGAGACTCCAGTGCAAACATCACCAACAACAACAAGTGAAAGAGTGGAGCTGGTACCCCTCCCCGACCTTACAGAATCAGACATGGAGTGTGAGGTGGGAGAGGGATGGCAAAAGGTCGCAAGAAGGCACAAACGCAGAAGCAGCGCATCGTCGCCTTTGAAAAGGGAGGAAAGAAATGAGAAAAGGGTAAAGTCTACTGCAAAGAGACCCACAGCAGCAACAACACCAACACCATCACCACCCACACTAGCGCCACCATCACCACCGGCGACAACCCCACCGCCAACAACACCTTCAACACCACCACCACAAGCACCAACATCGCAAACACAACAACAAAACACACACACCCAGCAACAACGACAAGAAAATAGCAGAACCACACCCCACCCCCAGAAAAACAAATGCACGGCAATAAATACACACAACAAGAAACTAATGACTTACATAATTGAACACACAGACATTTCACAACAGGACTACATAATACCAGCACCAATCAAAACGCCAACTAACATAAGACTGCTAAAAATAGCACAGAAACAATACACAAATATTAAAACGAAATTCCCCAACGCAGTTGGTGATTTCAGGGACCTAGGAGGAACCATCAATCGAAGAGTATACTCAGACATTCTCTTAGAAGAGCCGACGACCAGCCGAAGGGACGATTCAACGGTCCCTTCACCAGACGATCAAGTGAAAAGGGATGTAAAAACCATCCCTCCTCTACCAAAAGTACGGTAAGTGGTCTTTCCCATCTTTTCCACTCTATTTTAAACATGACCTCACTCAGAATAGGCAGCATAAATGCGCGTGGTTTGGGGTCGTCATGGAAGCAGGGTCACCTGCTCAACGACCTCAGGTCACTAAACATAGATGTAGTGGCCATCAGCGAGACCAGAATCTCCGAAGCACGGGCCTTCGCACCGATCTTCGGCGGCTTCGATGTGTACGCATCTCCCAGCCGTCCTGGATCCGGTGGAGGAGTTGCTGTGCTTTTTCGGAGAGGTTTGGATCTCGCCATACGGGCCATCTTCCTGGACCCAGAGGGTAAGCTGGTGGTGCTGGACGTGACCAGCGGAGACGGGCAAGCTTTCAGGCTAGTGGCCGTCTATGCCCCGACAGGAGCAGGGCGGCCTGATTTCTTCCGGCGTCTGGAGACCTTTCTTGGAACGTCCCGCTCTTTAGTGTTAGTGGGCGACTGGAACGGGATCTTAGATGCACGCTGGGACTGTGTGGGATTAGCGGATAGGGGTGGAGGGTGCAAGAGCCTCACCAACCTGCTCAGGCGTTTTGAACTGTCTGACAGGTACCGATTGGATTTCCCGAATGTGCCAATGTGGACTTGGACAAACCGCATAGGCTCATCCAGATCATATCTAGATAGAGTATTTTGTAGGGAAATAGATAGGTCTAGCATAGGCTGTCCACAATTCAAGATAGTCAGCTACACGGACCACAAATTCGTGACCTGTGTGCTTGACTTAGATAGGCTTCATAGACGAGGACCCGGCTACTGGAAGCTAAACGCGTCCTTACCAGCGCGCAAGGCCTACAGAGACCGGATTAGCGAACTAGTTAAGCGGGCGTTGACGGGGGCCATCGTCAACAACAAGTGGTGGTTTGCTCTGAAAAGAGCGATTAGAATAGAATCGATTAGGTTTAGTAAGGCTTTAGCAATAGAGAAAAATAGAGCAGAGGGAGAACTAGTTAGAAAATTAGACGAGGCGCTTAGCAAAGGCATTGCGACCGACGTGCTTGCGGCGAAATTGGCCCTTGACCAATTCTTCAATGCAAAGCACGAAGGCTGCGTTGTCAGAGCTAGGGTGCGTGCTCTCAGACACGAGGGGACGAAAGCCGTTCAATGGGCCCGAGTGGCGGAGGCGCGTCGTGGCAACAAAGCCACGATCCGGTCTTTGGTGGACCACGACGGGCGCATGCTACTCGATCCCGGGCAAATGTGTGAAGCTTTTCAGCGACACTTCGCTCAGCTGTTCGGGGGCAGCGGGGGGCCGGGTAGAGGGATGGACTTTAGTGTCTACCTCGACGGACTGCCGCGGCTCTCGGCCACTGAGGCGAAGTGTTGCGAAAAGCCGATAACAGCCGCTGAAGTACGGGAGGCAATGACTGGCTGCACAAGGGGTAAATCGCCTGGTTTGGATGGTCTGCCCTATGAACTTTACGTACAGATGCCAGACTTGTTCGGAGGCCTCTTGGCGGACGTCTACTGCAACTGGCAACAGAACGGGAGAATTCCCAGTTCTGTGAGCCGAGGAGCGGTGGCACTGCTGAGAAAGGATCCGAACAAGGGGGATAACATAGACAATTTCCGGCCCATAACTCTGCTAAACACAGAGTTTAAGATTTTGGCCAAGGTGCTAGCAAAAAGGTTGGCGCTTGTCGTTGGTGGTCTGGTGGGAGAGGCGCAGACATGCGCCATTCCCGACAGATCCATCCACGACAACCTCCACCTCATGCGATACATCGTAGAGAGGGTAGCTAGGGAACCTGGCACGGGTGGGTCCTTGATCAATTTAGATCAGTCGAAAGCTTTCGATAGGGTCGACCATCGTTACCTAGCGGCAGTCCTGAGGGCGGCTGGCTTTGGGCCCGTCTTCAGAGGCTGGATCGCTGCCATGCACAGCGACATCTGCTCTGTGGTGAGAGTGAACGGTCACCTGTCGGAACCGTTCAACATCATGCGCTCGGTCCGCCAAGGATGTCCCCTCTCGTCCCTCTTGTACGTATTGACTCTCGAGCCATTACTGCACAAACTGGAGACGTTGAGGGGAGTCCCGCGCGAACTAGGATGCGGAAGATCCGTGTCAGCATATGCGGACGATGTCACCGTAGTGGTGTCGAACGCCAAACACATCGAGGCGATCGGCACTACACTAAGAGAATACGAAGCGGTGACAGGAGCAATGATCAACCAGGAAAAGTCAGTGGGCCTGCAGCTCGGCACCTGGAGAGGCAGGTCCATGCCGTCCAACAGCGTCGTCGGGCGCTGGACGGACGGACCGGTTAAATTGCTAGGGGTCTGGTTCGGTCCGGACCTCCAGACGGACAAAAACTGGGACGAGGTGACGAGCAGGGTGGCTTCTCTCACCCAGAAATGGGCGGAGAGGAAGCTATCCCTGAAAGGTCGAGCGGAGGTGGCTAACGCGTACATCGCGTCTGTCATCTGCTACCGCCTAACCGTCGTACCTTGTCCTAAGCCTCGCCTGACTGCGCTGGAGCGTTTGCTCTTTCGCTTTTTGTGGAAGGGACGTGCTCCGATGGTCAGGCGGTCCATCTGTTGTCAACACCCGCTACGTGGAGGGCTGGGCATGCCGTGGCTGATGATGCGCAGGCACGCGCTCAGGCTACGACATCTCCACCTCTTCCTCGACGGTGATCAGGTGTGGTCGCCGTTTGCTAGACGCGTTTTTCCCCAGCTCGTTTCCTTGACGGAGCTGCAGTCCTGGGTCAAGCGAAGACCGAGAGGGAGCGCCTGGAGACTGGAATGTCTTCAGGCGCTCACAGCCCTCGACCAATCGGGCAATGTGATCGGTGGAAACTCCACCTCGGCGTTCTATAGAGGATTAGTGGAGGGGAAGAGCGACGACGTACTTGGGGAAACTCTAGGCGTCGACGAAAATCAACTAGCCAATCTCTTCGGAAGAACTTTCGGGCCAGGGCCTATGGACAACTTCCAGAAATCTCTGGCCTGGCAGTGCTACCGAGGAGCCTTGCCAGTTCGGGATAAACTCTACAGGCATGGAGGTGCCGTCAGCCGGGCATGTCCGAGATGCGCGCAGGGCGACGAAACCGTCCTGCACGCACTCGTCCAGTGTCCGAAAATTGCTGACTTGTGGGTTTATGTCGAACACCTGCTGTCGCGTTTAGGACGGATCCAGCTATCATCTGAGTCTATCGTGAGGATTGCCCCGCCCTCCTCCTTTAGCCGGGAAGGGCAGGCAGTTTTTATCTGTCTGGTGGCCATGGCGAAAGAGATAGTATGGTGGACACGTTTGAAAGGGCTGAAGACGAGCACTTACCTCTTCGGTGATGCTCTGATTGACTTTTTCAAATTTCATTTGAAAAGGAAAATCAGAGTAGAGAAGGAAGTGCTCTCTTCCCAGCATTTTGTTGAAAGATGGGTGAGAGAAGCAAGAATGGCCCGAGTGAATGGGCCGACTCTGAGTATATATCTGTAAACTAAAGGTGGAAAACTGGGAGAGGGCACTTGCCTTGGTGGTCAGGGTCATTGTGGCTTTTTACTGGGCTTTCTCCACAAATGTCCCTCCGAAGTCTCCCCCCTATTGGGGAATTTTTCATTGTTATTTTCATTGTTATTTTTGTTACATCCTCTGTTTTTGTTTTTTTACACGCAGAAATGCCCATTTGTACCGTCCTGCATTGTCCTGCACTGTCCTTAATGTCTACTTTATGTAAACCCTTGTGGTTAATAAAGAAATCATTATTATTATTATTATTATTATTATTATTATTATTATTATTATTATTATTATTATTACAGTTGCATTTATCTTGCTTTATGTTCATACAAGTTATCACCAAGTCACAACCAGTGACCTCAAGAGACAACAAGGTCCGCCATGTTCAAGAAAGAACATACATACTCACACATGCATCTTTAGTGTTTAGACTTGTGATGTACTTATATTGACAGAATCTTCCTTAGTATATGGGCAGTTCCCATTAGTACTATCTTTTGTATTTCTCCTATACGCGGGTTTCCTGGGATTTGCGATAAGGTCCTTATACTTGCTCAATTTTTCAAATGTTTTTCTAGATACATTCTTGTCTATTGGAACAGACATATCAATTAGCAGGCATACCCTCTTTTGAAAGTCTTTCAATATTATATCAGGTCTGTTTGCATCTATTTTTCGGTCTGTTTGAGATGTGATCTTTTTCAAGTATGGGAGGTGGTTGATGCTCCCACCAATTCTTTTGATGGGGCAGGTCAAAATGCTTACACATTATCCAATGTATGTATTGTGCAGCTCTGTCATGCCTGTTTAGGTATTCGGTTGGAGCTATAGGACTGCACATTGAAATTATATGGTCAATGGTCTCTGGTTGTTTTTTGCATACACGGCATAATGGGCTGCACCCATTTTTTATTATGTTGGCTTGGTTAATTTTTGTTGGCAGACACTGATCTTGTGCCGATATAATCAGTCCTTCAGTCTCCGATTTCAGTCCAGAGGATGCCAACCACTGATGAGTTAAAATTTTGTCAACATCAGGATTGTTAGCTCGCTCTGGGTATTTTCCATACAGAGGCTTTTCTTGCCATTTCTTAGCCAGTTTTGTAGCAGTTCTTTCTTTGCAGTTACTTTTACCTGCTTTGCTTTTTCTGTGTTTTCCATTTCAGCAGTAAATGGGACTTCTGAAATTTGTAGTCCATTACTGTATCTTTGTGCATCTTTTGTAATGGAATATGATCTTTTGATGCTTTCGTGTTTCAAAACGAGTTTGATCATCCAATCATGTGATTCCCTTAGATATGTAGATAATCCAATTGTTGCAGTTTTCAACGCAATGTCTAACTGGATTAACCCACGTCCTCCATCTTTCCTAGGGAGATATATTCTATCTATATCTGCCTTAGGGTGATGCATTCTGTGCATGGTTAAGAATTTTCGGATTTTTGTATCGAGCCTACGGATCTCTGTGCTTGACCAGTTGATGACATTGTAACTGTAGGTTACTACTGGTATGGCAAGCGTGTTTATGGCATCGATCCTATTCCTTGCATTCAATTCCGTTCTTAAGATTGCTCTGACTCTGCGGTAACATTCCTTCCTTATCCTTTCCCTCATTGTCGAGTGCTTGATTCCGTCTCCTTCACAAACACCTAGATATTTGTAAGTTTTTTCTTGATCAAGTTCTCTTATCACGTTCCCCCGATCAAGATTAATGTCTGAACTCTTCAGCAGCTTTCCTCTGGTGAACGTTGCTTTGGCGCATTTATCTAGTCCAAACTCCATTTTAATGTCATCACTGAACTGCTTCACAGTGGATAATAGCCCTTGCAATTGTTCATCATATTTTGCAATTAGTTTCAGGTCATCCATGTAGAACAGGTGATTAATGGTTTTGTCATAGACTTTATATCCATGTTTTGTTTCATTGAGCATTTTACTTAATGGTATAAGTGCGATGCAGAATAAAAGCGGTGATAAAGAGTCACCCTGAAAAATTCCACATTTAATATTAACTTCTCCAGCTTCCAGTGATTTTGTTTCACTATTCAAAAGGAGTGTCGTTTTCCATGTCTTCATACTGAATGACAAAAACCTCCTGACAACAGGGGATACTTTGAAAATCTCTAAACATTTTTCAATCCAACTGTGTGGCAAACTATCAAATGCTTTTTTGTAATCTATCCAAGCAATCGATAGATTTTTGTGTCTATTATGACAATCTTCCAGTATCATTTTGTTAACCAGAAGCTGATCCTTACAGCCATATGAGCCTCGTTTACACCCTTTGTGCTCAATGGGAAATAGGTCATTTGTTATCAGGCGGTCATATGTGTATTCAGTTAGGACTGATGTTAACATTTTATACATTGTGGTCAAGCAAGTTATCGGTCTGTAATTTTTGGGATTGTTTGTCTCATCATTCTTCGGAAGCAGGAATGTAATGCCGTTAACTAGCCATGAAGGTATCTTTTCTGGCTCCTTAACTATTTCATTGTAAAGTTGGGCTAACAGCTCATGAGACTCTGTGAAGGCATTTATCCAAAAGTTTTGTATTTTGTCTTTTCCTGGGGATTTCCATTTGCTGGTTTTTCTTAGAGCCAAGCGCAACTGTTCAACTGTTATATTTTCCCATGTTTGTTCCTCAAGGTGAGCTGTATCATTCATGTGTCTGTCTATCCATGGGGCATGTATGTTATGAACTTTTTCATCGGCCCAGATCTTTTCCCAGAATTCTTGCACTTCCTCCTTGGGGGGTGTGATTTAGCAGTTATTGTTGACTTACCAATTTTTCTGTAGAAGTTTCTTTGGTTGTTTTTGAACATATTATTGTCCTTATAGAATCTAGATCGTTTTTCAAAGCGCCTTATACGAGCAGCTTTGGCCGACACTTTTTGCTTGATTATTTCTATCAGCATGTCTATGTCACATGTTGATTTTATACTGTACTTTTTTTTCAATTTTCTAAGTTTAGTTTGTTTAACATGTTCACCTACTTTATAGTTTGTTAAAATTTCTATGTCAGATCGGAGAAGGTTTATTTGGCGATTGATGTTCTCTTGCCAAGTAGATTTCTTGTGGGAATTCCTTTGTTTTTTCATCTTCACTCCACATAAGTGAGTGGTGACTTTAGCCGATGCATAATAGAGATGATTTAAATCAGTAATGTTTAGTTTGTTTGTGATGATAATGTTTTTGAGAATTATGTTAGTCTTGTGTATTATCTTTTGGTTCTGTTTGGAGTTCTGGATCTTAGGGAGGGTGTCTCGTTGCCCCATGTCAGATTCTTTCATTTTCATCCATTCGATCAGAATTTCATCCTTCAAGTTGGCAAGTTCATTCTCATTCATTTCCTTATCATTTACGATCACATTATTTTCATTTGGAGCATCCTGAGCATGCACTCCCTCCACTTTTTCGATCCTTTCTTTAATTTGTTCTGTTGCCAGTGATTCCGCCCCAACCCTGGGATTCGAAGTGTTACAGTTTACCTCGTTTTCACTGACACATGTTTCATTTTCCCTTCGCTGACTTTGTGCTAATAGCTTGATCTGATCAATTTCTATATCAGTTAGTAACTTTTTTCTTACAATATTTCTTCTTCTTCTTCTTCTTCTTCTTCTTATTATTATTATTATTATTATTATTATTATTATTATTATTATTATTATTATTATTATTATTATTGTCGACCTACGAAGGAAATCGTATTATCGTGAGCTCCGCATAAAGGTAACTGCATAAATGCGCGTGGCTTGAGATCGTCATGGAAGCAGGGCCACCTGCTCAACGATCTAAAGTCACTAAACATAGATGTAGTGGCCATCAGCGAGACCAGAATCTCTGTAGCACGGGCCTTCACACCGATCTTCGGTGGCTACGATGTGTACGCATCTCCCAGCCGTCCGGGATCGGAGGTAGGAGTTGCTGTGCTTTTTCCGAGAGGTTTGGATCTCGCCATACGGGCCATCTTCCTGGACCCAGAAGGTAAGTTGGTGGTGCTGGACGTGACCAGCGGAGACGGGCAAGCTTTCAGGTTAGTGGCCGTCTATGCCCCGACAAGAGCAGGGCGGCCTGATTTCTTCCGGCGTCTGGAGACCTTTCTTGGAACGTCCCGCTCTTTAGTGTTAGTGGGCGACTGGAACGGGATCTTAGATGCACTCTGGGACTGTGTGGGATTAGCGGATAGCGGAGGAGGGTGCAAGTGTCTCACCAACCTGCTCAGGCGTTTTGAACTGTCTGACAGGTACCGATTGGATTTCCCGAGTGTGCCAATGTGGACTTGGACAAATCGCATAGGGTCATCCAAATCATATCTAGATAGAGTATTTTGTAGGAAAATAGATAGGTCTAGCATTGGCTGTCCACAATTCAAGATAGTCAGCTACACGGACCACAAATTTGTGATCCGTGTGCTTGACTTAGATAGGCTTCATAGACGAGGACCCGGAAGCTAAACGCATCCTTACCAGCGCGCAAAGCCGGATTAGCGAACTAGTTAAGCGGGCGTTGACGGGGGCCATCGTCAACAACAAGTGGTGGTTTCCTCTGAAAAGAGCAATTAGAATATAGTCCATTAGGTTTAGTAAGGCTTTAGCAATAGAGAAAAATAGAGCAGAGGGAGAATTAGTTAGAAGATTAGACGAGGCGCTTAGCAAAGGCATCGCGACCGACGTACTTGCGGCGAAATTGGCCCTTGACCAATTCTTCAATGCAAATCACGAAGGGTGCGTTGTCAGAGCTAGGGTGCGTGCTCTCAGACACGAGTGGACGAAAGCCGTTCAATGGGCCCGAGTGGCGGAGGCGCGTCGTGGCAACAAAACCGCGATCCGGTCTTTGGTGTACCACGACGGGCGCATGCTACTCAATCCCGAGCAAATGTGTGAAGCTTTCCAGCGACACTTCGCCCAGCTGTTCGGGGGCAGCGGCAGGCCGAATCGAGGGATGGACTTTAATGTCTACTTCGACGGACTGCCGCGGCTCTCGGCCACTGAGGCGGAGTGTTGCGAAAAGCCGATAACAGCCGCTGATGTACAGGAAGCAATGACTGGCTGCACAAGGGTTAAATCGCCTGGTTTGGATGGTCTGCCCTATGAACTTTACGTACAAATGCCAGACTTGTTCGGAGGCCTCTTGGCGGATGTCTACTGGAACTGGCAACAGAACGGGAGAATTCCCAGCTCTGTGAGCCGAGGAGCGGTGTAGCTGCTGAGAAAGGATCCGAACAATGGGGATAACATAGATAATTTCAGGCCATAACTCTGCTAAACACAGAGTTCAAGATTTTGGCCAAGGTGCTAGCAAAGAGGTTGGCGCTTGTCGTTGGTGGTCTGGTGGGAGAGGCGCAGACATGCGCCATTCTCGACAGATCCATCAGCGACAACCTCCACCTCATGCGATACATCGTAGAGAGGGTAGCTAGGGAACCTGGCACGGGTGGATCCTTGATCAATTTAGATCAGTTGAAAGCTTTCGATAGGGTCGACCACCGTTACCTAGCGGCAGTCCTGAGGGCAGTTGGCTTTGGGCCCGTCTTCAGAGGCCGGATCGCTGCCATGCACAGCGACATCTGCTCTGTGGTGAGAGTGAACGGTCACGTTTCGGAACCGTTCAACATCATGCGCTCGGTCCGCCAAGGATGTCCCCTCTCGTCCCTCTTGTACGTATTGACTCTCGAGCCATTAGTGCACAAACTGGAGACGTTGAGGGGGTCCACGCGAAATAGGATGCGGAAGATGCGTGTCGGCATATGCGGATGATGTTAACGTAGTGGTGCCGAACGCCAAACAAATCGAGGCGATCGGCACTACACTAAGAGAATACGAAGCGGTGACAGGAGCAATGATCAACCAGGAAAAGTCAGTGGGCCTGCATCTCGGCACCTGGAGAGGCAGGTCCATGCCGTCCAACAGCGTCGTCGGGCGCTGGACGGACGGACCTGTTAAATTGCTAGGGGTCTGGTTCGGTCCGGACCTCCAGATGGACAAAAACTGGAACGAGGTGACGAGCAGGGCGGCTTCTCTCACCCAGAAATGGGCCGAGAGGAAGCTATCCCTGAAAGGTCGAGCGGAGGTGGCTAACGCCTACATGGCGTCCGTCATCTACTACCGCCTGACCGTCGAAAATCAACTAACCAATCTCTTCGGAAGGACTTTCGGTCCGGGGCCTATGGACAACTTCCAAAAATCCCTGGCCTGGAAGTGCTACCGGGGAGCTTTGCCAGTTCGGGATAAACTCTACAGGCATGGACGTGCCGTCAGCTGGGCATGTCCGAGATGCGCGCAGGGCGAAAAAACCGTGCTGCACGCACTCGTCCAGTGTCCAAGCATTGCTGACTTGTGGGTTTATGTCGAACACCTGCAGTCACGTATAGGACGGATCCAGCTATCAGCTGAGTCCATCGTGAGGATTGCCCCGCCCTCTTCCTTAAGCCGGGAAGGGCAGGCAGATTTTATATGTCTGGTGGCCATGGCGAACGAGATAGTATGGTTGACACGTTTGAAAGGGCTGAAGACGAGCACTTACCTCTTCGGGGATGCCCTGATTAACTTTTTCAAATTTCATTTGAAAAGGAAAATCAGGGTAGAGAGGGAATGGCTCTCTTCCCAGCATTTTGTTGAAAGATGGATGAGAGAAGCAAGTATGGCCCGAGTGAATGGGGCTACTCTGAGTATGTGTCTGTAAATTAAAGGTAGAAAACTGGGAGAGGGCACTTGCCCTGGTGGTCAGGGTCACTGCGGTCTTTTAATGGGGTTTCTCCACAAATGTCCCTCGGAAGTCTCCCCCCTATTGGGGAATTTTTCTTTGTTATTTTATTTCAACCTCTGTTTTTTTACACGCAGAAATGCCCATTTGTACCGTCCTGTATTGTCCTGTACTGTCCTTAATGTCTACTTTATGTGAACCCTTGTGGTTAATAAAGAAAACATTATTATTATTATTATTATTATTATTATTGTTGTTATTCCTTGAATCTCAGTCATTGATGTTGGTTAACTGGAAAGTCCGTTGGATTGAATATCAAGCCACTACCTGCAGCCTCAGATATTCAGGACGTATCGGAGGGTTCTTGCTGTTCCAAGCAAGCATGCCTTTTGAAGCGTTCCAAAAAGCGTGAAGGGGCCGATTTTCTTTAACCATCCCTGGAAACTTTTGGAGATAGTCCCCAGTGCGCCTATGACAATCGGGATCACTTTGACTTCATGGCAGTTCCAAATCCTTTTCACCTCCCACTTTAGGTCCTGGTATCGGTTAATTTTCTCCCTCTCCTTCTCTTGCACTCTCGTGTCGAACGGGCAGGCCACATCCACAATCAGACACGATCTTTTTTCTTTGTCCACAACCACCAGGTCAGGTCTATTGTGTTCCAGTTTTTTGTCCGTCTGTATCCTAAAATCCCACAGCACCTTCACCTGATTGTTCTCCATCACCGCCTCTGGCCTATGCTCATACCATTTCTCAGAATGTGGTAAATTGTTTACTTTGCATAGGTGCCAGTGGATCACCCTGCCCATCACATCGTGTCTCCAGCCCTTATAGTGGGTCTGGGCTAGGTGTTTACACTCGGACACAATGTGAGCCACAGTCTCCTCTCTCCACAGATCCTGCACAGTGGGCTAGCCTCCTCCTTGTAGATATGGTGTTTCAACCACTTCGTTTTGAGGGCCTGCTCCTGCGCAGCCATTAGCATTCCTTCTGTAGCCTTTTTGAGGTCTCCTCTTCTCAACCAGTTCCATGTCTGTGGATCTCTAAATTCAGTTTTCTCAAAGAAGGTACTATGAAGGGATTTTCCCTTAAGGCTGCTCTTCCTCCTTGATGTTATTTCCTCCTTGGACATCCCCTGGCCTACTGTCCCCTCCTTCAGTACAGTTCTGAGCATTGGCTCCTTACTATATGTCACGTATTTGTATAGGTTGTTTTTCTCCATCTGAACACAGTCCTCTATGCTGATAAGACCTCTTCCACCCTCAGATCTCCTTAGGTAGAGTCTATCGACATCACTCCTCTTGTGGAACATGTTGTAGATAGCTTCCTAGTCTTCCTATCCATTTCTTTTTGTTCAGCAACATTCCATCTCAGAATTCCCGCACTGTACCTAATAATAGACACAGCTCGGGAATTTACTGCGCTTATGGCATTTCTGCTGTTCAGATGTGACTTCAATACGCTCCTTACTCTCCGAATGTATTCAGTTCTTAACAATTCCTTCATTTTTTTGTTCTTTATGCCATCAGCCTCCAGAACGCCCAAATACTTGTATCCTTCCTCAGAGTCAATTTCCTTTATCATTTCACCTGTTGGTATCTGGATCCCGTCACTTCTGCTCAACCTACCCCTCTTCATCACAATGACTCCACATTTACCAATACCAAACTGCATACATATATCACTGCTGAAAATACGGACAGTGTCAACAAGCACATCCAACTCCTTCTCACTTTTCCCGAAGAGCTTAAGATCGTCCATGAAGAGGAGGTGATTGATGGTAAGCTCTCCCCTTCCCAACTTGTATCCTGCTCTCACTTTTCGCAGCATAATGGTCAAGGGCATCAGGGCAAGGACAAACAACAGAGGGGACAGGCTATCTCCCTGGAAGATACCTCTCTTGATCTTCACGCTTCCCAAGGATACTCCAGTTGATGTCAACTCTGTCTCCCAGGACCCCATACTCCTGCCTAGCAACTGTCTGATGTTATCTGCCACCCTGAAGATCTCCAGGCTTTTGGTGATCCAGGAATGAGGCACCATGTCAAATGCCTTTCTGTAGTCTATCCATCCCATGGCAAGATCAGTGTGTCTCCTCCTGCAGTTCCCCATTACCATCTTATCAATAAGCAACTGGTCCTTTGTACCACGTGACTTCTTTCGGCATCCTTTCTGTTCGTCCGGTACCAAGTTGTTTGTGTTTATTATTATTATTATTATTATTATTATTATTATTATTATTATTATTTCATATATATATATATATATATATATATATATATATATATATATATATGAAGGCGCATGGCTCAGTGGTTAGAGCATTGGGCTTGCAATGCTCGAAAGGTTGTGAGTTCAATTCTCGGACCGCGTGATGTGTTGTTTCCTTGAGCAAACACTTTATTTCACATTGCTCCAGTTTACTCAGTTGTAGAAATGAGTGCCGCTTAGCCAGTGGGATCGCGTTATCTTATGGCTAAAACAGCCAGACGTGCTGTGAGCAGCGGCGCCGATTGGCGCCCGACAGACTGGTCGGTCAAGGCGATCAAGGTGATATATATCTATATATTTCAAGGCAGGCCAGATTCCAATGACTTTCCGTAGTTTATTGCATGACAGTCTGCTAAGTGGAATGACCGGATCACATGCCAGTTCTAATACATTAAAACATGCAACGTGAACAAATTATGTATATATATATATATATATATATATATATATATATATATATATATATATATATATATATATATATATATATATATATATATGTGTGTGTGTGTGTGTGTGTGTGTGTGTGTGTGTGTGTGTGTGTGTGTGTGTGTAGTGTCGACTGGAATATCGTTGCTGAACTTAGTACAGTTTATGATACGAAATATTATGATAACAACGGTTCAATTTATTTCAGTTTCTCATTTTCTAATGGAAGACACCCCCATTAACATTTTTATCACTTTGGAAATACTTAGAATTCAGAGCGAATCACAGAAATTTCTATTTTCTTCATTATTTATTGGTATTTTGGAGAGGAGGTGGGATCCACTAGGTTTCAAAATGCTCTAGAAACGCCCTGTGTCAATATGACGCCGTTACATTTCCCTCGGGAATTAGGGAAGAGAAAAGATAAGAAGTTGGTTTTTAGAATTTCAGTTTAAAATGTTTTTACATAAAAGTATGCTGGAATGCGTTTAGTGAATTATGAACTCATTACAAAAACAGATTTGCTTCGTTCATCCGGGAGATAGTAAACTTTTGCGATACCCTAAAGTTTTGGCGGCGAATAGGCTTAAATCAACATTTCCAAATCACGCTGAGGTTAACCTTTCTTAATGTGCCAATAAAACGAAATTTAGAGAAAAAAAAAATATAGATACATTATAGAATACAATAACTAAGAATGTTACGGGAAATCCGTAAATAGTTTACGTCTCGAGAGGAAACGACCTTTTATTTTGGAAAAAACTTGTAAAGTATGAGCAAGCTAGCGATTGCCTACGTCGAAATTATTGTTGTGTGGTGACAGGGGAAAAACGTCGAAAGTTTCGGGGGCAGAAACTTTCGTCAGAGAGAAAAGAAATGTCAAGTGGTGCCGAGGGATGCATACAATAGGATCAGTGATACACACACGCGCATACACTTAAACACGCATACACACACACACACACATATATATATATATATATATATATATATATATATATATATATATATATATATATAATTTGTTTGCGTGGCAAGGTTTAATGATTTAGAGCTGGGATCTGAACCAGAGAGAGTGTTACACACACAGACACACAGACACACTCACCCAAACGTACGCACATATATATATGAAAGAGTGTTAGAGTAAAGAGGAAGAGACATATGGGAAGATATAGAGGTAAGAAGTAATAATTGTTTCCACTTTTTGGCACAAGGCCAGCAATTACCCAGTAAATTACTGGTACTTTATTTTATCGACCCAGTAAGGATGAAAGGCAAAGTTAACCTCTGTGGGATTTGAACTCAGATCATAAAGGGGCAATATGTATATATACGTACATACATATATGTCTGTACGTATACATACTTATATTTAAGTAACAGCCGTACTAGGAGTGGGAAATGAAATTTCGTTTCATTTTTTCCGTTTATATATAAATATATATATATATATATATATATATATATTGTTCAGAATCAGCCGTCGAAACCGCTTGATCTCAGCCGTCGGGGTCCTACTCGTCCCTATTACCCACTTTAATACCCTAAGTATTGCGTACTTTGGTGCGTTATGGTCCATCTGGTTCCTTACCACATTTCCTTCGTCATATATATATATATATATATAGTAATAATAATAAATTTGAAGACTAAAATCCAAAGAGGACTCGATAAGGATAAATATATATCAAATATATAAGAACTGTAGAGTAAATATTTATTAAAATAACAGATTAAAGTTTAAGCAAAGTATCGCTGCTTTCACCCTTAACGGGATCTTCTGAAACTAACAAAGTCAATCTGTAAACGCAGAAGTGGATATTTCAAAAAACATTGCAACCAGAGGAAGGCAGCCTAGGGAACGTTTCCACGAACCAAAGTATCGCCACCTGCCTTCTTCCGGTTGCAACGTTTTTTGAAATATCCACTTCTGCGTTTACAGATTGACTTTGTTAGTTTCAGAAGACCCCGTTAAGGGTGAAAGCAGCGATACTTTGTTTAAACTTTAATCTGTTATTTTAATAAATATATATATATATATATATATATATATATATATATATATATATATATATATATATATATATATATATATATATATATATATATATATATATATGTACGCACGCCCATATAAAGAGAGATATAGCTCCATACAATGGTGGACTGGCCAGATCATCAGCTTTCCTGATGACTAGTGGACCCCCCCCCGGTGGCCCACGATAGTACTTTAGGAGCCAATGCAAAAACTTTGCTTACAAAGAAAATATCAGAAGTCCTAAAGAAAGAAAACAATTAAGCACACTAGGGTCGACGTTTACATGAGATTGAGTATATATAAATATATATATATATATATATATATATATATATATATATATGTATATATATATATATATGTATATATATATGTATATATATATATATATATGTACATATGTATATATATATATATATATATATATATATACATACATATATATATATATATATATATATATATGTATATATATATATATATATATATATATATATTAAAATATAAGTATTAATAAAATAGATATTCTTTTATTCAATTACATTTTATTATACATATTTCGGATGTACAACAGTACGTCCTCATCAGACAAAATATAATGATACATGACATACTCTGAGATGTTTTACCGTTGAGTGCTTCCAATCTACTGTAAAAAAAAAAATATATATATATATATATATATATATATATATATATATATATATATATATATATATATATGTAAGTATGTATGTATGTATACGTACATACATATATGTATACAGACGTACAGTAGTATGTATATATATACATACATGCACACATATATATAATAAATGTTCTGTAAACCGATACGTGCATATATATATGTGTGCATGTATGTATATATACACATACTACTGTACGTATGTATAGATATATGTATGTACGTATACATACATACATACTTACATTTATGTAAGTGCCGTACTAAGAGTGAGAAATGAAATTTCCTTTCATTCTATTCCATTTATCGTTTTCGGTGTGCCCGGCCGACTGAACTCACTCGATATGCAAATTAGGCTGCTCAGCCGTTAATATGCATAAGGAAAGTATATACTTTCAGACGTTCAACCATCTGGCAGGAAAGTATACGATGCTGACGATAGCTGATAAGCTTGAAACTACTACATCGTTCCTGTGTCAGTGTTGAACAAAAAGGTGACGCGGTTGCCTAAACACTGTACAGCGTAACTCGGACTGTTTGTTTGTTTACAAACAAACAAACCGAGAATTAAAATAAATGTTCGGTAAACCGATACGTGCATATATATATGTATGCATGTATGTATATATATACATACTACTGTACGTCTGTATACATATATGTATGTACGTATACATACATACATGCTTACATTTAAGTAAGTGCCGTACTAAGAGTGAGAAATGAAATTTCGTTTCATTCTATTCCTTCCATATATATATATATATATATATATTGTACGAAGCTAGATTTTCAGCTCTTTAAATAATTGTTTCTACTTTAGGCACAAGGCCAGCTGGTATTTTATTTTATCGACCCCGTAAGGATGAAAGGCAAAGTCAACCTCGGCGGGATTTGAACTCAGATCGTAAAGGGACGTAACTATGCTGGAAAGCATGGCGTCCGATCCTCTACCGATACTGCCAATCCACCCCCTTTAAATAATTGTTTCTACTTTAGGCACAAGGCCAGCAATTACCCAGTGCATTACTGGTACTTTATTTTATCGACCCCGTAAGGATGAAAGGCAAAGTCAACCCCGGCGGGATTTGAACTCAGATCGTAAAGGGACGTAACTATGCTGGAAAGCATGGCGTCCGACCCTCTACCGATACTGCCAATCCACCGCCCTTTAAATAATGATATAAAGAAAGAGCTAAAGAACAGAGAGGTTATAAAGATAGCCTATAGAATAGGGTAAAAACCGTTAAAAGGCAGGAAAAGAATTTGCCAACGACCGCTTTGCGAAATTGAACTCCATATTTTCCAGAAAATCTGGAAGGATATTATGTAAATATGTGGTATAGATATATATATATATATATATATATATTGGTTTTCTTCTAGTTAATAAAAGTAATATTGTCAGATTTCGAGACGTTTTCAAGGAAACTGGCTTCCAGTTGCAAAGTAAGGAGATCATGTATTCCGCTATATTTGTGTATCTATGAATATCTTTGTAGGCATGTCAGTCCATCTTTCTCTCATCTTAGCACCAGTGACCTCGCAACTCATTTCTGTAGCTGAGTGAGTTAAAGCTATGTGTGTTAGAGTGTCTTGCTGAAGGACACAACACATAGCCTCGTCCGGGAATCGAACTCACAACCTCACGATTGCCGCCCAATGCTCTAACCACTAAGCTATGCGCCTTCATAGAGGTATATTTGAGTGCAGGTGTTTATTATTGTTCCGTACCAATCAGCATAGAGTTACGGCTCTTTATGATATGAATTCAAATCCCGCCGAGGTTAATTTGCTTTTCATCCTTATGGGGTCGATAAATAAAGTACCAGTCACGCACTGAGGTCGATTTAATCGACTTTCCCCTTCCCCAAAATTGATGGTCTTGTGCCTATATAAGAAACAATCATTGTTCCGTACCAATGTTGTTTTAATCTAGATATTAGCTTTACATAATGATATAACTTGATTCTCGGTATCGCAGTATGTCCTTAAGTAAGACACTTGATTTCAAGTTGCTCCAGTCCACTCCGCAAGGAAAAATGAGTTAATTTCATGAGCTGTCAGTTTTGTTGATGAAACGACTGCCACCCTAATCTCGTGAACCGACGGAGATCCTACACTCCACCCCCAATACACGCACATTTATAACAGTAACATTAGATTATTTCAAATTGTTATTATTCCTAGCTAACAATATTGTTTTCTATCCATTATCTTTATGTCACACCACAGTCGATGAAATATGCACGGAGTGCGTGTTGGAATCATCTCAATTGACCGAATTTAAACCCAGAAATCTCTAGACTTATGCCAATGCTAACATGAAAGAAAACGATAATAACAAAATTCCAATGTTTGGTATTAATGTCACAACATTGTCATTCTCCTTGATAGGTATATAACACGGTGAATGAGTGTGGCTTAATGGTTTGGCTGTTCGGCTTACAAACGTAAGGTGAAATGTTCGGTTCACCGCAGATTAAATATTTGGTCGGCTGTACATTTTTCCTGGGGAAAATACCACACGTATCGGGTCCAGCCAAATTGGATCCGACAATAACCCTATATCTTTTTGCCAAGCACTTAGGATAGAATTTACCGGGATTGTTAAAACATGAGATCCCTCTACAATTAGAACAATCTCTCGCGTCTCTCTTTTCATTGTTTTGGTGACCTTCCAGGGATCCAGGCCGTTTTCACATGTGATAGAAGGTAGGAGGCGTAATTAAATCCAAGGAGAATGGATCTGGTGCAATAATGTGCCAGCTTTAGCAATCGGTCCTCAAAAGAGGGGTGTTAAGTGTAAGAGCCAAACTCGCTATCTTCAATTCGCTGTTCGTGTCAATTCTAACCTATTGGCATGAATCTTGGGTAATGACCGAAAGAATCTGATTGCGAGTACAGGCCGCCGAAATAGGGTCACTATAAAGGATCTTTCACGTAACGGTATTCGATATTGTGTGTAGCTCGGAAATCACATAGTCACTCCAAGTAGAGCCACTACTTCTCCGAATTAAAATATTACAGCTCGGGTACGACGGACTTTTGGATGAAATGTCTAAGGAAAAAATGCTGTACGGATTTTTACGGGCAAACCCAGACGACAGGGGACCCAGGGTTAGACCCCGAGTAAGATGATTGGATAACATTCATGAGGTAGTCTTGCTTAGGAATCCAGTCGGATCAATAGGAGTCACTTGCTTTTGACAGGACCCGCTAGCCAACTGACAGTTATTCTCATTGAGAATGATATTCAAGTATCTCAACACCATACGTATTGCAACTGAACGCTTCT
Organism: Eledone cirrhosa; assembly: GCA_964016885.1. Lineage (NCBI taxonomy): Eukaryota > Metazoa > Mollusca > Cephalopoda > Octopoda > Eledonidae > Eledone > Eledone cirrhosa. The sequence continues at coordinate 328,953,193 of OZ024741.1, forward strand.
GCTAAATTTGCATTAATGTGCAAGCACTAACATTGTGAATTATTTAAATCATCAAGAGAGCATTACATCCCGATCGTTGTTAATTTGATATATAATCTATACATTTTTTAAAATAAACATATCATTTTAATTATAAAGGGGGAACAAGGATTACAATATAGCTTTTATCACTACGCGGACAGAGGCTACAATATCTTAATGTGTCCTAAGACAGAAGAGGAAGAAGTAAGATGAGTAGAATCTAGTTAAATGGATCCCATTTTTCCAGTTGGCAGAGATATAAAACCCTTAGTGTAATAATTTTGTTCACTTTTACTGTGAGGTTTAAATTATGTACATTGCAAAACGTGTATCTTACATAACATAATATTTATATTATATACACCCACATGTAAACACAGTCACGTACACATTAACACCCGCCGATATATACATGTGTATATATATATATTCATAAATTAATTTATTTACATAGATGTACATACATACATATATCATTTTCGACTAACATATATACATATATACGTACGTACATATTTGTATATGCGGGTTTTTGTGCATCTCTTCCTGCACATACGCACGAATGTCTATGTCTATGTATATATGTATGCATGTATGTATGTACGTATGAACGCACTTATATATGTGTGTATAATGTATATATATATATGTGTATATATATATATATATATATATATATATATATATATATATATATATATATATATATATATATATATATATATATATATATATAAATATATATATACACACACACGTATATATATATATATATATATATATACACACACACATATATATATATATATATATATATATATATATATATATATATATATATATATATATATATATATATTATATATATATATATATATATATATATACACGTATGTATGTATGTTAGTCGAAAATTAATAGCCGGTTGGATAACTGTATAAATTAACCATTTATCTTTGATCCAGGTACCTCTTTATAGCACAGAATTGAATTGAATTTCTCTGGTTGTCATCTAATTTTAGGACATTAAACGTTGTTTCACAGATGGTGGTTCATCAGAAAGATATATTGATGTCGATATAAAAGGCTCGACTGTTTGTATAGAAGGAGCAGCCACTTCAAAGATTATTATTCAGTGGCTTTCAATTGGATGGTTGTTTATAAATTCACGTTTGATCAATAGTAAATCTATGTGCTGTGCACAGAAGCATCGAATTTATGGATATCGTTTACAATATTACTCCTAAATGAATAATCCAAACATTAATATACATCAGCATAAAGCGAGGTAAGGGAGGTAAATATGTAAACACATAGCCTTCTTTCTCTTTCTGATTTTATACCCTCTTTTTAACGTATATCAATATTTCCCTTATGAAAATTTATGAACGTCAAATATGCACCTTCTAATTGGGTATAGAATAACACGCTAACACGATAATTCTAAACTTTCTGCTCACAGATCTTCTGTATCATCCCTCTCTCCACCTTTGAAACCTCAACTACAGTGAACTCTACTCCTCAGATATGACTGACATGTTTTCTGAAACACGCATATTTTTCCATGTGGATTCGATAATTCTTATAGACATATAAATGAATATGTATATATGTATATATATATATATATATATATATATAGTAATAATAATAAATTTGAAGACTAAAATCCAAAGAGGGCTCGATAAAGATAAATATATATCAAATATATAAGAACCGTAGAGCAAATATTTATTAAAATAACAGATTAAAGTTTAAGCAAAGAATCGCTGCTTTCACCCTTAACGGGATCTTCTGAAACTAACAAAGTCAATCTGTAAACGCAGAAGTGGATATTTCAAAAAACGTTGCAACCGGAGGAAGACAGGAAGAAGATACTTTAGTTCGTGGAAACGTTCGCTGGCAAAGAACGGGAAAAAGCGAATATAATACGTCATTAATAGGAGCGGTGAAAAACAATTACACGCAAAGACAGAACCACGTTTATGGTATAAAAGAGGTCGTAGACTAATGTTCTCTTAGGTAGTTCATAGAGACGTTCTCTGGCAATGAACGAAAAAAACGAAGATAATACGTCATATGTGGAGCGTATAGAACAATAGCACGCAAAGACAAAACCACGTAAATGGTATGGCAGAAGTCGTAGACTAAAATTCTGAAAAGGAGACCGAATGAATCTCCGCTACAGAGATAAGAACAAAGTAAATAAATACAATACAGAAGTAATAGAAATAAATAAATACATACACGCAAACAAGTACGTACATACACAAGCATACGCAAAACACTTACCATAGGTATACAAAACCACGCGAATATAAATATGTGTGTGTGTGTATGCGTGTATACAAATAAATAAATAATTATATAAACGTATATAAATAAATAAATACGTATATAACAAGCGCACACACATACCTACATGTAAATACACGAATGTTCGGAGACGTAAGTCAACCAAAACATGAAGTACACATATACACACACCCTACATACGTACGAACAAGCATACTCACACAGACGCAAAACTCCCGTATACACATAGCCAAACCATATGTACCAGAATATATAAAATTATACGCCATAACATAAACAATCAAATATACGTACGAGAAGGTATACGTACCTTCACAAAACATACGGGTAATATATACTTACCTATGCAAATAAGTAATGGTATAAACAAAACATATACTTAGCTCCCACATCAAGACGTAAAATATCCACGTATAGATCGTACTATCCGTTAGGGTATAACGTGGGGCTGTAATACAGGAAAGTTTTGTACAATTTATGTTTACAAGCCGAAATTGCCTCAGATTTTTTGTTTAAGATGTGGTCTGTGGCGTAGAGTATTTCCAGGGCCTCAGCGGCGCAGAGGTCACATGGTCTTTTATTTCCGTTATACGATCTAGCCCCAGCTAGGATCTCCCAGTATAACTTATATTGGGTGTGGTTGTCTTTTAGACTCCAGATATAAGCTGAAAGTGACATCATATTCCTTCTAAGAGGGTAACGAAAAGAATGGGTATGCATGTAAAGACGTTGCTTGAATCTATTGGCGGTTAACCCTATGTAGGCCCTACAGGACGTCGGTGTTACAACCTTACATTTGTAGACAATGTTACTAGAGAGGCATTTCCCGGATAGGGGGCAATCAACCCGATTCCTACAATTACAGTTAGTACTAACTACAGGGTTGCACGTGTTCCTACGGCTAGGTAGTTTAGCTAAATTTGAAGCTGTGATGTTATGTGCAAGGTTAGGAGTCGTAGAGTAAGAAATTTTAATAGTATTTCTATTAAAAATTTTACTATATTTATATGTAGGGGGAAAATGCTTCGTAATAAGGGAAAGAAAGATCTTAGCTAATGGTGTGGCCACCTCCATATTATATGGTGGGTTATACCAACAAATGCGACGGGATCTATTTCTTCTAGGTCTATTTTCGTACTCTGTATATGCTACCTTATCGACAAATCCACTTCGAGCAAGAGCTTCATTGTACTAAGTGGAATGGTCGTTGAAAATACGCTCGTTGGTGGAAAGACGGGAAAGCCTCAACGAAACGTTTCTTACCAGGTTCTTGGTTATGCTGGCAGGATGGTTGGAATGCTTACTTATGTAATTAAGCGTATCATTCGGCTTTCTATACGGGTAATACAATCCATTCAATAAATTGAGGGTAACATCGAGGTAATTAACGACCGAGAGATTGATCTCAACCTGTATAGAGAGGTTGAAGCCTTTAAAGAAGGCTGTGAGTTCTTTTCTGAACCTGTCGCAAGCACGAGGTCCGCGCGAGGTACCATCGTCACGGTACAAACCACCGCCCGCGTTGGGGAATTCATCCTTGATAGAGAAAAGAAGGAAAAGGCCGATAAGATCAGTAACCTCCGCAGAATCACTGGCGCCCATACTCACGTCGAATGGGGTACTATTGGATTTTTTAATCCAAATAGAGTCGTCGAAATTAATCACCGACTTTCGGGCATTGAGGATAACATCAACTTCGAAATCCTTAACCACTGTGAGTGTTTTAGCGAAATTGATAGCGCTAAGGAGAAGTGGTAAAGTGATGGAGGGGTAGTAATTGTTGATGTCGAATTGGATAAAACGGCAATGTTCCTTGTTACATATGCTGTTGAACCAATCAATCACCGCGAAAGAATTGTTCCACAGTGCAAGAGGGGTCAAACTTCTAATTTCAGGTATAATTCTATCAAGAATCGTTTTACTAAGTCTGCCTAAATCGGATTTCGTATGGTTAATAAGCCGAATAGAGGGGTTGTTCGGGAAATTGGATTTGTGATCCTTCAGGGTAAAGTGGGGAGAAATAGGGTCCAGAGGTTCGGTCCGATCCAGGATGTTGAGATCAGATGTGATTTTAAACCCAGCATCGTTGATTTCATTGATGACGCACGGATTAGTTTTACGGTAATCCTTAGTTACAGCATTATGTAGTAGTTGATGGTAAGTACTGCGCTCCATTTGATATAGGTTGCCAGTTTTGTCGGAATGGACGTGCACAGCATTAGAATCCTTAATAGAACGAATTCTATTCTTCAGGTCTTGCTGGAAGGAATTGCTCCTATTCCGAAATTTGATACTCCGAATGAGTTCCAAGACATCATTTTCGAAGGGTAGCAATGCTGGGTTACACGGGGGGTTATTATAGGTTTTAAATCCAAATGTACCCTGTTTGTTGTCTGCTTTGTGTATACAGGAGTTTGCGTCTGTGTGAGTATGCTGGTTCGTACGTATGTAGGGTGTGTGTATATGTGTACTTCATGTTTTGGTTGACTTACGTCTCCA
>OZ024741.1:328975528-329058028 GCA_964016885.1 Eledone cirrhosa
CACTGGGTAATTGCTGGCCTTGTGCCAAAAGTAGAAACAATTATTGTATAAGGTTAGATATATATTTAAACATTTATGTAAAATTTGAATGTCTCGTATATGTGAATTGTAAACAAACTTTTATTAAGGGAAAATTAACTCTAGTGTTTAGTAATTTAAGGAATGTAAATTATTTAAAGATATATTGTTTAATCTAATGTTTAACCTAATAATTAATTACAATTTATATTATAATATAAGTAGAAATTCAGAGAACCATATAGTAAATATGGTCTAGATAATAATAATAAAATAAATATTTATATGTATAGATTTCGATAATAATTATTATTTCTATGTATAAAATTGATAATAGTAAATATTTCTATGTATAAATTTAAGAACTTTTAAAGACAACCAAAAATATATATATTGTACATAGGCAACTTATACAGTCCATGTGTAGTATTTTCTATAAATTGTAAATATTGTGAAATGTTCTGGAGAATCGATGCAAACAAGATTTAAATATTTCCTTTTTTTTTGTTAATAAATGTTTCTACTTTTTGGCACAAGGCCAGCAATTATCCCAGTGCATTACTGGTACTTCATTTTATCGACCCCGTAAGGATGAAAGGCAAACTTAGCCTCGGCGTGATTTGAACTCAGACCGTAAAGGGGCGTAACTCTATGCTGCAAGGCATTCTACCAGTACTGCCAATCCACCGCCTTTTTGTGCTAATAATATTACCAGGATTGGTAATTATATGAAAGATTTCTTCAATACAGAAATTACAAATTCTTGAGAGAGCCATATTTTGGTTAACTGGCGCTTTCGATATACGTCGCCAAGAGATCGAATAGTCAGTGTTATTGTCTTTTAAAGACCAAATTAATTGAGGTTGTGAATTTTTTGTCCGATCGTTTGAAAGTATGTTTATGATTATACCAACGGTCCTTATATTTTGAAGAAGTAGCTGCTATATGATTATATAATCTATCTCTAGTTTTTATGGGGCATTTGTATACTAAATTTCTATCAAGGCAATTATTCTGTAAAGGGCATGATATGTTATTTCTGCAATTACATTTTCTAATATTGTTTACAGATAGGGTATTATTATTTATGCATTCGTTATTATTATTATTATTATTATGTGTAATGTTATTAGTTATATTGTTATTGCTATTTGAGTTTATTTGGGTTGAGTTTAATTTTAAATTCCTATTATTAATTCTCGCAATATTCCGGGCTATATTCATAGTAGTAGAGTAAGAGAGCTTGACTGTATGTCTGTTAAAAATGGGGTGATACTTATGGGACTTAGGAAAACATTTATCTAGAGGCTTAAATAATTGGTGTGCTAAAGGTGTCTTAATTCCTAATGAAATTGGAGGTGAATACCAAATTATATTTCTAGTTCTAGCTTTTTTATTTGATTTATTATTTTGGTTAATTTTTGTTTATTATTAATATTATAATAGACTTTAGGGGGTTGGTGTATTATTCTTATCCGTGTAGTTAATTTTATTATTGTATCCAGCTCTGTGTAGAGCGTCATTGTAATATTCTGCTTTGTTATCAAATATATTTTTATTAGCTGAGAATCTAGATAGTCTTTGCTGGACACTATTAACTATAGCCTTTTTAACATTTCTAGAGTGGTTAGAGTAGAAGCTAACGTAGTTTAGGTTTTCATTAATCTTATTATGGAACGGGTAATATAGGCCTGAGTTAAGGTTTAGTGTAACATCTAAGAAATTAACAATTTTATTATCATTTTCTATTTCTAATTTAAGGCCATAATTACTAAAAAAAGTCTATAATAATTATCTTTTTAACTATTGTTATGTTTATCAACTATAAATAACGCATCATCACGATGCAATTTCCGGCAATTTCCTATGTAAGGCATTAAGAATGAATATTCCACCAAATCCGTGACCTGAGCTGAGTCAGAAGAGCCCATTGTAATAGCGAAATTGTTCTGTGTACCAGCTCTAGTCCAGAGATCATTGTTAAATTCAATAAGAGTTTTTCGTGCAGCTAATATAATGTTTATTTCTTCGCTAGATAAATCAGTATACTTTGATGCGTATATTAGTGCTTTATTATGTAAATTAGGAGTTATTGAAGAATAGTAATTAGCTATATCAATTTGTATAAATTGTGTATTATTTTTAGATTTAATGTCTAGAAACTTAATGTCTATCTAGCGTCTAAACTTAATGGTCCTTTTCAGTGTTAACGTTATCCTCATTAGTATATTTCCCAAGAATCTTCAAAAAGTATATCACTATCTTCAATGAACTTATAACATGAAGTTCACATGAGGTTATGTCACTAACTTTACACCAATTATTGTATTTTATCTGACGAAAGCGTACTAAATTATTAGTACCTTTGAAATACGTATAATAAAATAAATATGGTTTTATAAAGATATTTTCCATTTATTAATATTATTGATATTAATGAGACTCCGGGAAAAACCGTTGAGTGCTTCTAATCTGTTGTAAATTAACTTTCTTGAATAATCAACAAACCAATATATATATATATATATATATATATATATATATATATATATATATATATATATATATATATATATATATATATATATATATATATATATATATATATATATATATAAATATATACAGCTGTCGAAATAGCCGGAGCTCAGCCGTTCGGGTCCTGATTGTTTTCCTATATATATATAAATATATACATTAATTTAAAATATTAACAAAATAGATATTCTTGTGATCAGTTATGTTTTATTATACACATTTCAGAGGTACTGAGTTAAGTTCAACAGTACGTCCTCATCAGATAAAACAAAATGATGCATGAGATACCCTGACATAGTAGATGGTTAAGATTCAGTCATTGTAGTGATTAACATATGACACAACTCAATATTTATACCCTAATATTGAAATATATAATACAACTATAGAGAGGGTGCGTGTAATACAGCTTAAAAAATACTTGGCTTCAATATAACAGTTAAACATTTTTTTTTAAACTACTGAAGAAAGAGGAAAGAAAGGAAAGCATAGAGGGAGAAACAGCTGATGTGATAATATATTTAGTAGGTGGCTCGAAAAAACAAATGAAAGATGATTAAAGAGAGAGAGAGACAAAGGGGAGTAATTTATGGTCAAGTTTATAGACAATTTTCCATATATGCAATATATATCTAACTTTATTTAGTTGACCGTTACTATTCAAAATATTCAATCTAAGTTATTTCAGAGTATTGAGTAATATTTTAGTTTTTAAAAGTTAATAAGTATTTGTATTAATATTATATTATACTATCAAGTTTAATTTCTAAAATTCAAATCTTTTTGAAAACAAATTTAAAGGATTTACGAAACACGAGAAAGAAAATATATAATGCTTTTATACCCTAACGAAGGTAATTTTTACCAAAATTATTTATAATATTGACGACAGTTTATATAATATAATTTATAAAATAATTATAGTTATAATTATTAAAGAATTTATGATTAAATAATTTGAGTGCCTAAAGGATCAACCGGCCTCATAACTAAACTTAAAGAAGTCTGAATTTTTAATTATATATATGTGTTAATCAATGATTATAATGTTTAAGATAATCCCTTTCAAATATATATAATATAATACAATTATATAATATAGTAAATAAGTTACTGAAAATATTGTTATAAAATATATATATAGTTAAAATATATTGTTAAAAATTATTGTTAAAAAAATTAATGTTTTATATCGATTGTTTTCATTTAGTTTATATATATACTATAAACATATAAGTCAAAACTATATAGGTCCTAATGATAGGGGCTAGATACAAAATAAATATAAAAATTAAAAATAATGAATTGTTTGTGAAATTTAATAATGCCCAATATTAAAAATATATTATATTTGTAATAGGGTTTTAATATATAGTAGGCAAAAGATATGTCTAAAATATTTTAGCGAATGTGATAGAAAGAGGAGCTAAATATTTGAGAAAGCCGAGGGTAATCTAAATTTAATTAAAATAAAATAAATTACATTAAATTATATTAAATTAAGTAAAAATCATTATATAAATTCGAACTTCCAGGGAATATCAAACCCTCATAACAATATAGAGTCATTTGAGTATCTAAATTATTTATAAATGTAACTAGGAGTATGTTATTACACTAGATAAACATATTTGTACAACTATATAGAGATATTATTATAGGTATTAATGAAACGGTATACATTTAATAAATTAATAATTATAATCATTATTAGTAATACTATTGGTCTCTCTCTCCACTGAACTGGAGTTCAAACTACAATTATAGTATTACTAATAATTGTTTCTACTTTTGGCCTTGTGCCAAAAGTAGAAACAATTATTAGTAATACTATAATTGTAGTTTTACCTCCAGTTCAGTGGAGAGAGAGACCAATATTTGTCGACTATTATGGTTTGTTATATTTATACCTAGATATAAAAAAATGCAAATCTAACTTTCTGAGTCTCCAAAACATACTCAAAATGAGTAAAATATGCAAACGCATGAATGGTCCACAGTTCAATTATAATCGGTAAATTTACAAGTTAAATATCCAAATTATACATTTAAAATAGAAACAGATAAATAAAGATCCAAATCAAAATTATAAATATCTAAAAAAAAAACCTAAGGTGTGCATATTTATCAAGTAAACAAGTTATCAAAAGAGGATCCTTCATTCTAACATTAATTCTATCACAAATGATTAGAAGATAAAGCATTATTAAAGTTTTATAAACCGTTATGACTTTTTAGGCCCAACAGTTGATAAGAGACGTCAAAAATTAAGGCCTGATTGTTTAGTGTTTTTCCTGACTTTTTGCGAGGCTTGGAATTTAGATAAAGCTTTATGAAGGCAGTTTGAGAATAATTCCCTTTTTTTGTTAATAAACAAATTTACATTCCAAGCCTTGCAAAAGGTCAGGAAAAAACACTAAACAATCAGGCCTTAATTTTTGACGTCTCTTATCAACTCTTGGGCCTAAAAAGTCATAACGGTTTATAAGACTTTAATAATGCTTTATCTTCTAATCATTTGTGATAGAATTAATGTTAGAATGAAGGATCTTCTTTTGATAACTTGTTTACTTGATAAATATGCACACCTTAGGGTTGATTTTTTTAGATATTTATAATTTTGATTCGGATCTTTATTATCTGTTTCTATTTTAAATGTATAATTTGGATATTTAACTTGTAAATTTACCGATTATAGTTGAACTGTGGATCATTCATGCGTTTGCATATTTTACTCCTTTTGAGTATGTTTTGGAGACACAGAAAGTTAGATTTGCATTTTTTTATATCTAGGTATAAATATAACAAACCATAATAGTCGACAAATATTGGTCTCTCTCTCCACTGAACTGGAGGTAAAACTACAATTATAGTATTACTAATAATTGTTTCTACTTTTGGCACAAGGCCAAAAGTAGAAACAATTATTAGTAATACTATAATTGTAGTTTGAACTCCAGCTCAGTGGAGAGAGAGACCAATAGTATTACTAATAATGATTATAATTATTAATTTATTAAATGTATACCGTTTCATTAATACCTATAATAATATCTCTATATAGTTGTACAAATATGTTTATCTAGTGTAATAACATACTCCTAGTTACATTTATAAATAATTTAGATACTCAAATGACTCTATATTGTTATAAGGGTTTGATATTCCCTGGAAGTTCGAATTTATATAATGATTTTTATTTAATTTAATATAATTTAATTTAATTTATTTTATTTTAATTAAATTTAGAATACCCTCGGCTTTCTCAAATATTTAGCTCCTCTTTCTATCACATTCGCTAAAATATTTTAGACATATCTTTTGCCTACTATATATTAAAACCCTATTACAAATATAATATATTTTTAATATTAGGCATTTTCAAGTTTCACAAACAATTCATTATTTTTAATTTTTATATTTATTTTGTATCTAGCCTCTATCATTAGGACTTATATAGTTTTGACTTATATGTATATAGTATATATATAAACTAAATAAAAACAATTGATATAAAACATTAATTTTTTAACAATAATTTTTAAGAATATATTTTAACTATATATATTTTATTTACTATATTATATAATTGTATTATATTATATATATTTGAAAGTGATCACCTTAAGCATTTAGACATTATAAACATTATAATCATTGATTAACACATATATATAATTAAAAATTCAGACCACTTTAAGTTTAGTTATAAGGCACTCAAACTATTTTATCATAAATTCTTTAATAATTATAACTATAATTATTTTATAAATTATATTAAATAAACTGTTGTCAATATTCTAAATAATTTTGGTAAAGATTACCTTCGTGAGGGTATAAAAGCATTATATATTTTCTTTCTCGTGTTTCGTAAATCCTTTAAATTTGTTTTCAAAAAAATTTGAATTTTAGAAATTAAACTTGATAGTATAATATAATATTAATACAAATACTTATTAACTTTTAAAACCTAAAATATTACTCATTACTCTGGAATAACTTAGATTGAATATTTTGAATAGTAACGGTCAACTAAATAAATTTAGATATATAATACATATATGGAAAATTGTCTATAAACTTGACCATAAATTACTCCCCTTTGTCTCTCTCTCTCTCTCTTTAATCATCTTCCATTTGTTTTTTCGAGCCACCTACTAAATATATTATCACATCAGCTGTTTCTTCCTCTATGCTTTCCTCTCTTTTCTCTTTCTTCAGTAGTTTAAAAAAAAATGTTTAACTGTTATATTGAAGCCAAGTATTTTTTAAGCTGTATTACACGCACTCTCTCTATTGTTTGTATTATATATTTTTCTCATGTTCTCAATATTAGGGTATAAATATTGAGTTTTGTCATATGTTAATCACTACCATGACTGAATCTTAACCATCTACTATGTCAGGGTATCTCATGCATCATTTTGTTTTATCTGATGAGGACGTACTGTTGAACTTAACTCAGTACCTCTGAAATATGTATAATAAAATATAATTGATCACAAGAATATCTATTTTGTTAATATTTTACATTAATATTAATAACTCTGGAAAACACCTGCAGTTGAGTGCTTCCAATCTATTGTAAAACTCATTCTTTGATGTATTCATTGAACCTTGTTTACCTTTTAAATTTATATATAGGAAAAGAGTCAGGACCCGAACGGCTGAGCTCCGGCTATCTCGACAGCTGTATATATATATATATATATATATATATATATATATATATATATATATATATATATATATATATATATATATATTAAGACCAAGGATTAATATTATTGTCGTTTATTTATATACATCTACAAACGTTTCAATGCAACCAGAATAATTCACCAATAGTGAAGAAAAGCCGAAAATGATCATTTAAGTAATTCCACCATAGGAACTTTACTCCAAGCGGTATCTCTTCAGGAATTACAATAAAACTATAATTTGTTTAACATCAGAAGGCAAAATAACAAGAATTACACAAGTTTCCTAGTACATAAGCAGAAAGCAAAAGCATATGCTTGTGAACATAGTTACTAGACATGCAAAATAAAACGTTATGTGTGTTATTCATACAAATGTTGAAACACATTGAATCTGTCGATTAGTTATACCAAGCGTTTTCGTGAACTAATATTTCATATACATACACGCACACGCACGCACGCACACACACACACGCATACACACACACACGCACGCACGCACACACACACACACGCATACACACACACACACACATATACACACATATATATATATATATATATATATATATATATATATGAGTGTGTGCGTGAGTGTGTGTGTGTATACATATATATTAATATATACAAAACGAAAGATTAATATGGTTCATTGATTACTCAATGAATACAGTTTTATAATAGATTAAAAGCACTCAACAAAGAAATATTCCTGAAGTTTTAATATTATTCAAAATATTAACAAATGAAGATATTCACATAATCAAATTATATGCTTTATTATATATATTTCAAAGGTACTGTGTTGTTTTTTTCCAGTACGTCCTCGTCAGATAAAATATATGATTTGATATATGACATACCTCTACGGTCTTGATATTTCAATTCCAGTATTGGTAGTGATTTATTTCATCAAATCTCAACATTTATATACCACAAATAATAATATGATAAACTGAAAGAAGAAAAGGACGTGGAGCGAATTAGAGATATAAGAGAGTGTGTAAGGAATAGGAGATGCAAGAAAAAAATAAGAAAAAGAAAGAGATAGAATAAAAAATACATATATCAATGAATATGTAGATGGGTGAAAAGGATGAAGAAATATATATAAACAAGAAGAAAAAAGAAAAACGAAAAAAGAAATAACGACAAACGAATAGAAAAAACCGTTGTTTTCAAATATTAGGTCAATTGAGTCAACCAATTAGTTACCATAGACCATTGAATATCTCTAGTATGTGGTTATGGTTAAGCTAATGATACTAATATAATATATCAAAATTAATCAATATACATTACTTTTCATATCCTTCACATATATAATTAAACATTTATATAATTTAATTTAACTCATTATAGATTTTAATTTCTGGTTTAGGTAATATATTCCATAAGTATTTTGTTACAATTTCTTTTAAAATTATCTTTATAGCATATTTAAATAATTATTAAACCTGAATTAAAACATATATTAAAATACATGCATATAACACCTTTATAAAATCTTTCAAATCTTTAATTATCATATAATTACAGGATTAAAATTTTAGTTAAATTTTGATTTAACTTCAGTAATTGCAAATTATTACAGTTTCCTTTTAAAGAAATTCATATATTATTCAACTATATAATTTATGTCAAAAAATTAAAATAGCAAGCTATTCAAACAGAATAAAAATATTTACGAAGAATGTAAACAAAAGGAAGATAACTCATTCACCATATTTGAGCATTAAACAATATATCTATTCTGAAATCAAGTGATATTTCTAAACCATAAATCAACAATTTTCAAGTTAAATATTGAACTGTCCTGATCAAAAACTTAGGATACAGAGGCTGATATTTAAATTATTATAATAGATAAAACATCAATACATTATTACTCCGGTAAGGCAAAAATTATAAATATAAATATATTTATAAAAATTATTAATTGTCAATATTCTTTCGAAACTTGTATAATGCTTGGAATGTTTTCCGGTTCTATGTTGGCAGCTGCTAAATAATTCTTTTTTCTTATTAATTAAATTGTCACAATTTGTAACTATCAATAGAGTCTCAAGATTGCAAAGATTGTAATTTGGCTAAATGGAAGCGTTCCGATAGGAATTGGCATTTTCTAGCCGTGTCCAAGGGATGGAGTATTTAATATTCTTGTCCTTCAAAGACCATATTAATTGTGAGAGTGAAGTTGAAGATTTTTTGTCTGATTTCGAAAAGGATTTTTTATGATTGCACCAACGAAGTTTAAACTCAGATGAAGTCGCACCAATGTAGTTGTATATATTATTATTTGTCTTAATGGTGCATGTATATACTAGATTCTTGCTCAGGCAGTTATTTTGTAAGGGACATTCTGACTTCCTTCTACAGTTACATTTCTTCTCGATGTTATTTCTGTACCCTAAACTATTCATATTATTATTATTATCTAAGGGTGTTCTACTATTATTCGTATTTCAGTTATTATTATTGTTATTCCCATTAAGTAATGTATTATTATTATTATTGTTATTATCGCTATTTAGATTTTGGTTCAAATTAAGATTTTTACTATATAATTTTGCTATATTTTGAGCAATATTCATAATTGTTGAATAAGAGAGTTTAACTGTGTGTCTATTGAAGATAGAGTAATATTTATGTGATCTATGGAAGCATTTATCCAAGGCTTTAAAAAATAAGTGTGCTAAAGGTGTTTTAATTAATGTTTTAATGCTGGCGGAACATACCAGATTATACATCTAGTTCTTATTTTTTTCCCCGATTTATTCCTCAAGTTGTTGTTTTTATAGTCAATATTATTATTATTATTATTATTATTATTATTACAGTTGCATTTATCTTGCTTTATGTTCATACAAGTTATCACCAAGTCACAACCAGTGACCTCAAGAGACAACAAGGTCCGCCATGTTCAAGAAAGAACATACATACTCACACATGCATCTTTAGTGTTTAGACTTGTGATGTACTTATATTGACAGAATCTTCCTTAGTATATGGGCAGTTCCCATTAGTACTATCTTTTGTATTTCTCCTATACGCGGGTTTCCTGGGATTTGCGATAAGTAATCATTAGACCCCTTAGGTATCATTCCCAGAGCGCCTACAACCACTGGTATTGTTTTAGTTCTCAATTTCCACATTTTTCCAATTTCTATCTCCAGGTCCTTATACTTGCTCAATTTTTCAAATGTTTTTATAGATACATTCTTGTCTATTGGAACAGACATATCAATTAGCAGGCATACCATCTTTTTAAAGTCCTTCAGTATTATATCAGATCTATTTGCATCTATTTTTCGGTCTGTTTGGATGCTAAAGTTCCACAAGATTGAGATGTGATCTTTTTAAAGTATGGGAGGTGGTTGATGCTCCCACCAATTCTTTTGATGGGGCAGGTCAAAATGCTTACACATTATCCAATGTATGTATTGTGCAGCTCTGTCATGCCTGTTTAGGTATTCGGTTGGAGCTATAGGACTGCACATTGAAAGTATATGGTCAATGGTCTCTGGTTGTTTTTTGCATACACGGCATAATGGGCTGCATCCATTTTTTATTATGTTGGCTTGGTAATTTTTTGTTGGCAGACACTGATCTTGTGCTGATATAATCAGTCCTTCAGTCTCCGATTTCAGTCCAGAGGATGCCAACCACTGATGGGTTAAAGTTTTGTCAACATCAGGATTGTTAGCTCGCTCTGGGTATTTTCCATACAGAGGCTTTTCTTGCCATTTCTTAGCCAGTTTCTGTAGCAGTTCTTTCTTTGCAGTTACTTTTACCTGCTTTGCTTTTTCTGTGTTTTCCACTTCAGCAGTAAATGGGACTTCTGAAATTTGTAGTCCATTACTGTATCTTTGTGCATCTTTTGTAATGGGATATGATCTTTTGATGCTTTCGTGTTTCAAAACGAGTTTGATCATCCAATCGTGTGATTCCCTTAGATATGTAGATAATCCATTTGTTGCAGTTTTCAACGCAATGTCTAACTGGATTAACCCATGTCCTCCTTCTTTTCTAAGGAGATATATTCTATCTATATCTGCCTTAGGGTGATGCATTCTGTGCATGGTTAAGAATTTTCGAATTTTTGTATCGAGCCTACGGATCTCTGTGCTTAACCAGTTGATGACATTGTAACTGTAGGTTACTACTGGTATGGCAGGCGTGTTTATGACATCGATCCTATTCCTTGCATTCAATTCTGTTCTTAAGATTGCTCTTACTCTGCGGTAACATTCCTTCCTTATCCTTTCCCTCATTGTCGAGTGCTTGATTCCCTCTCCTTCACAAACACCTAGATATTTGTAAGTTTTTTCTTGATCAAGTTCTCTTATCAAGTTCTCCCGATCAAGATTAATGTCTGAACTCTTCAGCAGCTTTCCTCTGGTGAACGTTGCTTTGGTGCATTTATCTAGTCCAAACTCCATTTTAATGTCATCACTGAACTGCTCCACAGTGGATAATAGCCCTTGCAATTGTTCATCATTTTTTGCAAATAGTTTCAGGTAATCCATGTAGAACAAGTGATGAATGGTTTTGTCATAGACTTTATATCCATGTTTTGTTTCATTGAGCATTTTCCTTAATGGTATAAGTGCGATGCAGAATAAAAGCGGTGATAAAGAGTCACCCTGAAAAATTCCACAATTAACATTAACTTCTCCAGCTTCCAGTGATTTTGTTTCACTATTCAAAAGGAGTGTTGTTTTCCATGTCTTCATACTGAATGACAAAAACCTCCTGACAACGGGGGATATTTTGAAAATCTCTAAACATTTATCAATCCAACTGTGTGGCAAACTATCGAATGCTTTTTTATAATCTATCCAAGCAATCGATAGATGTTTGTGTCTATTATGACAATCTTCCAGTATCATTTTGTTAACCAGAAGCTGATCCTTACAGCCATATGAGCCTCGTTTACACCCTTTCTGCTCAATGGGAAATAGGTCATTTGTTATCAGGTGGTCATATGTGTATTCAGTTAGGACTGATGTTAAAATTTTATACATTGTGGTCAAGCAAGTTATCGGTCTGTAATTTTTGGGATTGTTTGTCTCATCATTCTTCGGAAGCAGGAATGTAATGCCGTTAACTAGCCATGATGATATCTTTTCTGACTCCTTAACTATTTCATTGTAAAGTTGGGCTAACAGCTCATGAGACTCTGTGAAGGCATTTATCCAAAAGTTTTGTATTTTGTCTTTTCCTGGGGATTTCCATTTGCTGGTTTTTCTTAGAGCCAAGCGCAACTGTTCAACCGTTATATTTTCCCATGTTTGTTCCTCAAGATGAGCTGTATCTTTCATTTGTCTGTCTATCCATGGGGCATGTATGTTATGAACTTTTTCATCGGTCCAGATCTTTTCCCAGAATTCTTGCACTTCCTCCTTGGGTGGTGTGATTTAGCAGTTATTGTTGACTTACCAATTTTTCTGTAGAAGTTTCTTTGGTTGTTTTTGAACATATTATTGTCCTTATAGAATCTAGATCGTTTTTCAAAGCGCCTTATACGAGCAGCTTTGGCCGACACTTTTTGCTTGATTATTTCTATCAGCATGTCTATGTCACTTGTTGATTTTATACTGTACTTTTTTTTCAATTTTCTAAGTTTAGTTTGTTTAACATGTTCACCTACTTTGTAGTTTGTTAAAATTTCTATGTCAGATCGGAGAAGGTTTATTTGGCGATTGATGTTCTCTTGCCAAGTAGATTTCTTGTGGGAATTCCTTTGTTTTTTCATCTTCACTCCACATAAGTGAGTGGTGACTTTAGCCGATGCATAATAGAGATGATTTAAATCAGTAATGTTTAGTTTGTTTTGATGATAATGTTTTTGAGAATTATGTTAGTCTTGTGTATTATCTTTTGGTTCTGTTTGGAGTTCTGGATCTTAGGGAGGGTGTCTCGTTGCCCCATGTCAGATTCTTTCATTTTCATCCATTCGATCATAATTTCATCCTTCAAGTTGGCAAGTTCATTCTCATTCATTTCTTTATCATTTACGATCTCATTATTTTCATTTGGAGTTTCATCTTGAGCATGCACTCCCTTCACTTTTTCGATCCTTTCTTTAATTTGTTCTGTTGCCAGTGATTCCTCCCCAACCCTGGGATTCGAAGTGTTACGATTTACCTCGTTTTCACTGACACATGTTTCATTATCCCTTCGCTGACTTTGTGCTAATAGCTTGATCTGATCAATTTCTATATCAGTTAGTAACTTTTTTCTTACAATATTTCTACGTATATTGGCTAGTTTGTTACTGTCAATATAGCCTCTGTTTTCGGGATGTTTCTTTTTCCAGTTGATATATGTCTGTTCTGTATTCGATGTATTTGATGGGTAGTACATGGCAGTGTAGAAAGCCTCAAGGACTTCTTTATTATCTTCCCTTGACCATTTTTCTCTCTTTTTCTTTGGATTTCTTGGTGGTGAGCATGGAGGGCCAACAGTAGGAGTATTCCGGTTATGGGAGGTTTCCAGCTCCGAAGTGATGGGAAGGTTTGAACCATTAGCTGATTTTTCGACCCCTGTCTGGTTCCTCTCTGAGGGACGCGGCCCTTTTTTACCCGGGTGACGGCCGATCCGGTATGAGATTTTATCATTAGACATTTACTTTATTTTGTCGCGTTTTATCCTTATCCGCCAAGGGGTAATCATTTCGTGTTACCACTTCTAGGACGAGTGTAAACCAAGACTAGAGGGGTCGTTCTCCCCTAGAGACACGGCTATTCCCCGCCGGCTGCCATCCCGGCATTTCTTGGTCACGGGGTTTTCTTCTTGTTGTTTTTTTTAAATTGTTATTCTCATGAGTGGTTCCTTAATTTGAGCATTGCGTGGCTTAAGAATGAAATTATTAATAATTGTCTCCACTCCAGGCACAAGGCCAGCAATCACCCAGTGCGTTACAATAATATAATATACTTTTTGCTGAAGTTGCCTGTTAATGTTGTTGGCTATGACGGTGGTGGTGATGGGGCTTTTTATATTGTTGGTGAGGAAGGGGTGAGCCAGCAGTGCCATAGTTGTTGATGTTGACGTTTGGCCGGTGGCCAGGTCACTAAGTCAATCTATTTATATCTTTTGCTAGCCTCTCCCTTGTCTAGTGATACCGCCACCTTCTCCTTTCTCTCTCAAGTTAACAGGGGAATAGTGGTGGTAGCAATGAAGGAGTGGTTGCAGCGGTGATGGGATAGTGGTAGCAATGATGGATGGAGTGGTGGCGGCGGTGGCGTTGTCGTTACTGAGTTTTGTGATATGTAGTATCTATGAGTTTGTCGCGTATGTTTAATATATATTGTGTTGAAATATTCCGGTAAAATTGGAATTAAACATTTTGTTAAAACTTGAGACAATAATAATAGTAATTATTATTATGATGCTGGGATTGGTTGTGGTGGTGGTGAAATTGCCGTTATCTGGCTGTTATATTTAGTGTGATGGGGTAGGTGGTGTATCAAGTTCCTGGTGTTGGTGAAATTGCTGTTATTTGGCTGTTCTATATAGTGTAGATAGAGGGTGTTTTCTTCCATTTATAACCATTTTCTTTTTTGAATACAAAATATATCATACAAAATTGAATATTTGAGCGATATAACAATATAATATGGATCCGAAATCATTATTATTATCATTATTATTATTATTATTATTATTATTATTATTATTATTATTATTATTATTATTATGAATATTGTGATTATACTTAATACTATTTTCAGTATTGTCTTCTATATACTCAATATATATATAAATAAATGCCATTGTAAATTAATAGATAAATTAACTAATATTTTAACACTTCAAACAAAGTAAAATATTTTGTTTTATACATTTTCTAACCCAGAAAAAAGAGAGAGAAATGAAAGGAAAAAAATATATTTTTCTTCCTAATAATCATCTTTTTCTCCCTATTTTCATATATATATATATATATTCCAGCTCGTGTGCTCCTTCTCCTCATTTTATAATTATATATATATATATATATATATATATATATATATATATATATATATATATATATAACGAAGGAATTGTGGTAAGGATCCAGATGGACCATAACGCACCAGAGTACTCAATACTTAGGGTAGTAGAGTGGATAATAGGAAAAGATATGACTCCGACGGCTGAGCTCAAGCCGTTTCGACGGCTATTTCTGAGTCCAGAAATAGCCGTCGAAACGGCTTGAGCTCTGCCGTCGGGGTCATACCTTTTCCTCTATATATATGTATATATTATGCGTTCATGCAGATTGTATATAAAACTCAGAGTCCCATCATGCGGTTAGAGGATCAGTCATGTTGGTCAACTTACTACGATGCCATAGCGACAAATGGATCAATAGATCACACAGCTGGCACGAACTGGCATCTCACCTATCTTTACTGTGGTACTCCTTCATACAACTGCAACGGTATGGAAGATGAAAATGGCTAAACACATAAATAAACACACAAATAAATAAACAAACAAACAAAGAAGGAAAGAAATAAAGAAGGAAGGAAAAAAGAAAGAAAGGAGGAAAAAAGAATGAAAGAAAGAAGGAAATAAATAAATAAATAAATAAAGAAAGAAAGAAAGATAGAAAGAAAGAAAGAAAGAAAGAAAGAAATAAAGAAAGAAAGAAAGAAAGACACTCTACAATTACGCAGTGGTTGCTAACCAAATGTAATGAAATGAAATGTTTAATCAACATCTCTACCTTTGGACAAGAATCCTTAACAGCAAATCAAACTGCTCCTCACACATGCACACGCCCACATACTCACACACTATTATACATGTGCACATGCACACACACTCATACACACACATTCACACAAACATTCAAACGGAAACCCCTAAAGTAAGTCCAATTTAATTATATTGAATAACCAAGCTCAAAGGAGAATAGCAAGTCAGGTGCTCACACATTCATATACATATATTCATACATACATACAAACATACTTAAATACATACATATATACATACATACTTAAATACATACAAACATACATACATACATACATACATACATACATACATACATACATACATACATATATTCATACATACAAACATACTTACATACAAACATACATACATACGTACATACATATATACATACATACATAAATACATACATACATTTGTGTGTGCGTATATATATATATATATATATATATATATATATATATATATATATATATATATATATATATATATATATATATATATATATATATATATAGCTGTTTATACAAGGCATCATTGAAATCATTCAAAACTTACCCACTTCAGGTTACTTTTTCAAAAGTAACGCTGACACCTACAAAACTGGAAAAAAATGTAATATTATCAAACCAACTTTCAAAAGTGAGCAAGTAGTAATATTATTATTATTATTATTATTATTATTATTATTGTTGTTGTTGTTGTTGTTGTTGTTGCTGTTGCTGTTGCTGTTGCTGTTGTTGCTGTTGTTGTTATAGCTGTAAAGATAGATTATTAATCAACAAAACCATAATAGAAAACTGCAGAAAAGTATAAGGACAATCTTAGCATGGCATAGATTGATTACCAGAAGGCGTTTGACAGTGTTCGCCACACTAGCCATGAATAAAGTAATGACAACAATAAAGATATTCATTAAACATGACATGTGTAAATGGCAAACAGTTCAGTAGATACAAACAAAAGATGGATACATAAAAACTGAGCGCTTCTCAATTAAAGGGGGAATATTTTCTGGGGACTCATTCTCCCCACTACTCATCTGTCGAGCATTTACTCCATTATGTGATACACTAAACATGACACAACATGATTATAAATGCTACGGCAAGAAATATAAATATCTCCTGTACATGGCAGGCGGCGACAATTTTAAACACTGCTTCATACAGTTCATAGATTTAAAAAGGAATTAAACATGAAATTAATTTACAAAAGAAGTAAACAAGACATCCCCCCCCCCCCAAAGGGGAAAAACTAGTGAAAAACTTCTGTATTATGCTAGATAAAGCAACTGAGACAAGAAAATTAGATCAAATGTAGACATACAAGTGTTTTGGAAATATTGAACTAGATGGGTTTCAACGCTTTCAGATAAAAATATTAGAAAGGAATATAAACGGATTACGACTTAACACAAAGATAAATGCAAAGAATAAGGTAATAGTCACCAATATTCTAGTGATACCAGTAGTTAGCGTGTATCAACATCCTGAACAGTGCAATAAAAGAACTAGAAGGATTTGACAGAAAAACAAGATAATAGAGAAATTATCCAAATATAAAGATCTGAAGATAGAAATAACCCGAATGTGGATGATGAAAACAGAAACAATACCTATAATAAAATAATTGTTCTGTAAATGATAAAGAAACAAAGAGAGAGACACATTTACAAATATTTACACCATTCAGAAAATAGCTTTATACGAAGCGTACTTTCAATACACTACAAGTAACAATACAAAAAACAACACTGAACATACCGAAGGTACGCAGAGCTATGCTCGGTAACGCTTTACCACGCAATAAAATTAGTAATAATAATAATTGTTTCTACGTTTGGCACAAGGCCAGCAATTAACCAGTGCATTACTGGTACTTTATTTTATCGACCATGTAAGGATGAATTGCAAAGTTAACCTCGGCGGGATTTGAACTCAGAATGGCAAAATAGTAATAATAATAATGGCTTCTGATTTAGACAGGAGACCAGCAATTTTGAAGGAGGGAGAAGTCGATTAAATCGACGCCAGTGCATCATTGGTCAGATCTTTCGGCGTCTTTCCCACTCAAATATCTTATATCTTGTCAGCTTAACTAAAGATTCAACACAACTGGTGAAGACTGTTCCCATGAATTAAATGTTTGTGGGGCTAAAGTATAGAAAGCCAGCAATTTTATGGGAGGGGAAAGTCGATAAAATCAACTCTTGTGCATTACTGGTGCTTTATTTCATCGACCCCATAGGGATAAAACGCAAAGATAACCTCGGTGGAATTTGAACTCAGATTGTAAAGGTGTGTAACTTTATGCTGGAAAGCATGTTGTCCAACGCTTTTCCGATACTCCCAATCTACAATAATAATAATATTTCTTCTTTTGGCACAAGGCCAGCAATTACCCAGTGCATTCCTGGTGCTTTATTTTATCGACCCCGTAAGGATGAAAGGACAAGTTAACCTCGGTGGGATTTGGACTCAGAACGTAAAAGGCCATAACTCTATGCTGCAGAGCATGGTGTCTTACGCTCTACCGATACTGTCAAACCAATTATAGTAACACAAAATTCAAAAATAGACATTAAAAAAATACGCCATGAATAATAAGGTCTTTATTTTTCTCGCGGAGTAATATAAATGACCTTGCTTGTCATGCTGGAAAATAATTATAAAGTGCAATTCAGAATCTTGTTGCATATTAACTGAAGCATGAGTTAATATGTTGCCGAGGGACGTAATCGACATCATCATATCTACAAAATTATGATTTTCAAATATTATAAATATCAAGCAAAATGCAAAACAGGTTTTATTTTTTTCAAATCCACTATTGAGAATTGTTATTTTTGTTGTTATTCTTTAGCCCCAGAAGGCGGTGGATTGGCAGCATCTGTAGAGCATCGGACAACAAACTTTGCGACATAGAGTTAAGACCCTTTACGTTGTAATTTCAAATCCTCTCGAGGTTAGTTTTGCATTTCATCCTTAGAGGTCGATAGAAAATGTAGCAGTAACGCACTCAGGTAGATTTAATCGTCTTTCCCCTCTCACAAAATGTGTTGGCTTTGTGTCTAAATTGGAAACAATTATTATTGTTTAGCAGCATGGCGGTGGATTGGCAGTAACAGTAGAGCGTCGGATACTATGTTTTCCAGTATGTAGTTAGAGCCCTTTACGTTTTGGTTTCAAATCCCACCGAGGTTAACTTTGCTTTTCATCCTTACGTCGGTCGATAAAATAAAGCACCAGAAACGCACTGGGGTCGGTTTAATCGACCTTCTCCCCCAAAATTGTTTGTGTTGTGCCTAAATCAATAACCATTAATGTTTAGTCTTAGACTAAACCTAATCAAGTGAATTTATAATCAAAGACCACTCAGCCGTTACTACCCCATTTTCTTCTATTTGTTTATTTGCTTGTTTGTGATATATAGGTACATGCATGGCTGTATGGTTACAGCATATAACACACATGTATATATATATATATATATATATGTGTGTGTGTGTGTGTGTGTGTGTGTGTGTGTGTTTCATGCATAATCAATTCATTGTTTTACGATCGTTTTTAGAATGTTGACTGATTATGATGTATCGATAGTGAGTAATCAATAGTAGCTGTGTAGCTTCATATTATTACTCTCGATACTATAGATCATCACACCGGCAGAAACAATTACACGCACACACACACACATATATACACACACATGCACACACACACACACACACACACACACACATTTATATATATATATCTAATGATTCTATGGACTTACTTTTTATATATTGCTCTGATTATTAATTATTTAATTAATTCGTCATTGAGCCACATCGTGAATGGTTGCCAAAAACATATATATATATATATCTATGGCTTTGTCTAGTTTATATGTATATACCCTTTACATTTTATATACTCCCATAAGGTTGAGTAAAACTTTAGGCAGTATTCGGCTGCGCCTTCTAGCAACCAGCCTACTCGCCGACAGGCACCAATCACAAACTCTCTGCCTTGACCACTAGCCACGTGATGATTCTTAGGTATTTTGAATTCGTTTGTGGCGGGGATCATCTAAGAAAAATCTCAAGTTATCTCCTAATGATTTCCAACGTCGTTGATTTATCCAGGATCAGGTATATCCAAAAATGGAATGAAATCGCCGGGGGTAGATGTATTTTGATGATTTTGGTAACTTTTATTTTGTCCCTAATTATGTATGGTTAACTATATGTATAGTCAATTTCTATGGGCTATCAGAAATGCTAGGTAAATTTTCTGTAGTTATGAGTCGCGGCTAAAAAGGTATATCATTTATCTATTGTTTCTTCATAAGTATATTTTAAACTTATAGCCTCGTTTAGATGATTTTTTGTGCGGTTGATTTATGCTGATTGGGGAAAGAAATACTGTATACATATTATCTAATGATTCTATGGACTTAATTTACACACACACACACACACACAGAGAGACACACACACACACACAGAGACACACAAACACACATATATATATATATATATATATATATACATGTATGTGCCTGGAGGCACGTGGTAACGGTGTTGGACTTACGATCATAATGTCGTGGCTTCCATTCCTGGTGTTGTGTTCTTGAGCAAAACATCATTTCACGTTGCTCCAGTATACTCAGCTGAAAATGAGTACCGGAAATAGCTGGGGGTTTAACCCTGCGATGGACTGTCATCCAGTGCAGGGGGAAAGGGTCTTGTGCGCTAAGTCACTTCAGGGTATGACACCGTGATAAGCACTGACCAAATGACCTTTCTTGCTTAAGACAGACTTTAGACTAAGAATATATATATATATATATATATATATATATATATATATATATATATATATATATATATATATATATATATATATATATATATATGAAAAGAAATAGAAGTATTCGTTGAAAATTGGCTAATCTGCGTTCTGGTAAAGTGGACATCAGTTGCACAAAAAAAGTGAAAGAGGCGGCTTACCGTTTAATTTTACACACCGAGGTCGTTGGAATTTTGTAACATATCGTGTAATAAATGTTTCTTAGAATTTCAACAAATCCTGCCTAGTTTTCCCTAGTACTTTTCATATATATATATATATATATATATATATATATATATATATATATATATATATATTATATATATATATATATATATATATATATATATATATATATATATATATATATATATATATATATATATAAATATATATAGTAGGAATATTTTCGAAACAGCGGGCGTGTTTGAAATTGTAAATATAAGTTATCGCCGTATTTTGACTAAAGAAATTAAAGAAATTATTTAGCCTGATAGTGGGGTTAAGAACCGTCAGAGAAATGGAAAAAGATGAGTATTGACGTACATGTGCGTCAATACTCATCTTTTTCCCTTTCTCCGAGGGTTCTTAACCCCACTATCAGGCTAAATAATTTCTTTAATTTCTTCAGTCAAAATACGGCGATAACTTACATTTCTCATAATTTCAAACCCACTCGCTGTTTCGAAAATATTCTTACATATTATATATGTGACTGAAAGAGGCCATATATATATATATATATATATATATATATATATATATATATATATATATATATATATATATATATATATATATATATATATATATATATATATATATATATATATATATATATATATATATGGCCTCTTTCAGTCACGAAAGACCGTGTTATTTGCAGCAAGAAGGTTCCTTCCCATCAGAGGTGATATTTGTTGGCTAGGGGGCCTGCAGTCGTCTATACTTACCAGTCTCCCCAATCCAAGCCAAAGATATGGTTCAAGGGAAAGGCAAAGGTTGATTGAGCTTGTCACCAGTAACGTCGCAACTTATTTCTAAAGCTCAATAAACAGGAGCAACGTTAAATAAAGTGTCTTCATCATGAAGACATTGCATTACCCGGTCCAGGAATCGAATTCACAACCTCATGACTGTGAATCCGACGCTCTAATCATTAAATCCCGCACCTTCACACGTACACACACACACACCCACACACACACACACCCACACAAACACACATACACCCCCACACACACACCCATACACACAATCACACATACACACACACACACACGCACACATATATATATATATATATGCGTGTGTGTGTGTATGTATATATATACGTATATTTGTGTATATATATATATGTATGTATATATATATATATATAATATAAAAGTGAAAACACAGGTAAGCATTAAGAGAATGACTTTATCCAGGTATTTACCGTTTCATTGGTAAGTGCACCCTTATATTGCTATACTGCAAATAGCAGCCACTCAATTATAATTGTTGTTCACAGTCCAAATTTTCAAAATAGTGGAGTTACCCCTAACCGTACGTTGAAACCATCCATGAAACTGGCTTTCTTAACCAAGAACTGGATCACAATAAGCAATTGTTTGCTTCTCTAACTATATATATATATATATATATATATATATATATATATATATATTTATATGGGCTGCTTTTACAGGAGTGATTGTAGAGCTGTGAAATCTCGCGTGCATTTCATTCCCCGCTTCATATTCATAACTACATTGTTCCTTTCAGGTGACTATATTGAAAAATAAACCTCATTTGGTCATCCCATGTGAATATCTATGTCAACCTGTAAATCTTTCAGCATATGACCTTTGCAGCCGACCCTCTTATAAGCATCCTGGATTATGTTTCAGTTTATGACTGTATGTCTCCCTTCACCTAGTGATATAACGAAAACGAAATCAATAAATAAGTTCGATAGGATGGGCTAAATGAATGTGGTGCCCCAGCATGACCGCCATCTGATAACTGAACCCATTCAAATTATAAAACCTAAAAGTTTAAAGACTATGCACTCACAAATACCGATGGGATTTTCACATAGAACCTTCCTCTCTGAAGCTCAAATTAGGGCAAGGTTGTTTGTGGAAGACCAGCAATAATTCCTTCATAGTAGTCTCCCCTCGCCACGCTACCGATGTTCTCCAAACGCGGATAGAGCTTGGTACTAGTGATGTCACAACTCATTTCTACAAGTGAGCAAACTGAAGAACATGAAATGATGTCTTGCTCAAGGATACAACGCATCATCCGATCTAAGAATCGAACTCACAACCTCCCGATTTCAAATCCAATGCTCTAATTACTAAACCTTTACAAAAGAGTACCTCATACTATATTATACAATATGTCGGTGGATGTTTAATTTTTTTTTTGAAATTATTTTAGTGGTCTTTTCTTTCAAAGATGGTGGTTTGATTTGAATGAGATTTGATTTATGTGTCTAGCATGGAATAACGAGGACCTTGTAGAAGTTTCCTCGTTAACTTAAACCAGCCACAAATATATGGCCCTACACATGGATTAAATTGCATTACAAAATTGCATCCAGCATTGTTACACAATGATAAATGTGTCCAATCACTCGTTAAAAGTTATATATATATATATATATATATATATATATATATATATATATATATATATATATATATATATATATATATATATATATATATATATATATATATATATATATAAATTGTAGGGGCGATTAACGCAATGCTATGCTTTGCTATGTTCCTTGTCTGTTTGATTAACTGCATGTTGTAGTGAGAAACGATTAACTTTGCGAAATGCCAGGAGGGGGCTTACTGATAAATCTATATATTCTCGTGGGAGTTGTGATTTCAGAGCAGACAATGTTAGGTCATTGATATCGAGTGATTGCCAGAAGCCTTTAATGGATTGCATTTTAATTAGAGTTAAATTTTCAATACCAATGTTTTATTAGAATAAAATAAATAAACAATAAATCAACGAATATATAATGATTTCTCATTTAAGCACATGCCCAGCAATTGTTGGTGAAGGTAAAAGTTGATTATATCGATCCCAGTACTTGATGGCAACTTTATTTTATCGACTCCAGAGCGAGGTAATCTTGGAGGGATTCATAGGAGATAAAATGCTATAGTTATATATCGGAAAATCATTTCGCCCGACGCTTTAACGCCAATTCAACACTTTTATTGGTTTTTAATTGAAAAACAAGACAAAACAGTTTTCCTGGAGGATAAAATTGACCCCAGTACTGGACAGATAATTTTTTCCACTACAGAGTGAGGAGAAGTAAAACTGACCTCCATAGGATCTGAACTCAGAACGTAAAATGACGTAACTATATGCCGCAAAGCATGTTGGCCGTCGCTCTACCCATACTTCCAATGCACCGACATATTGCCGCATCCAATAATACATACAGGAAACGTTAAAACTGAGAGAGGATTTCAAGGACATGCGACAAAATTATATAAAACTAAGCCGTGTATCTTGAGAGTTATACAAAGAAAACACTTTAAACATATCTGTAAAGAATGATGCACATATAATGAATAATTAATATATATTTTTCAAGGAAATACATACTAAACATTGTGTGTGTGTCTGTGTCTGTGTTAGTCTGTGTGTGGTGTATGTATAAAGCACAAGCAGCCAACCACGGGAGATAAACATGAAGACTCTAATGAAAATCTTTATAAAAAGGTTGTAAACACAAGTGAAACCGGTAAAAGTAGACAAAAATATATAAATAATTGTTTCTACTTTTGGCACAAGGTGAGCAATTAACCAGTATATTACTGGTACTTTATTTTATCGACCCCGTAAGGATGAAAGGCAAAGTTAACCTCGGCGGGATTTGAACTCAGACCGTAAAGGGACGTAACTATGCTAAAAAGCATGGCGTCCAACATTCTACCGATACTGCCAATTCACCGCCCTTATATAAATATATAAAGAATGATTTCTGATTTAGGCACAAGTCCAGCAAATTTACATATCTAATTATCAAATTACTTGGCACATGAATACAGAAACCTAAATAACACAAAAGTCAGTCATTGCATTTTTCAATTTTCATATATATATATATATATACATATTTACATATATATATATGGAGGGGGGGTGCATGTGTGTGTATGTGTGTGAGTCTCTGGTTCAATCGGCGGTAACCACAGTTAGTAAGGTACTCAATACATTAGTAGGGTGTAATATTCATTTTATTAAGGTTAAAAAATTCTTAACTCCAGAGTAACGAGACCTCCTATTTATCATTGATAATATATATATATATGTGTGTGTGTGTGTGTGTGTGTGTGTGTGTGTGTGTGTGTGTGTGTGTGTGTGTGTGTGTGTGTGTGTGTGTGTGTATGTGTGTGTGTGTGTGTGTTTGTTTGTGTAAAAGGTAAACAGAAATAACACAAACGGTACAGTATATGGAAGGAATCTTCCAATCCTCCCTGCATCTCTCCAACCATATCTCCCACAAGAGACGCCTATTCCGCTCTACCCGTCCCTTCAATCTTTCTAATTTCTTCTTCTTTCTTCTGATGAAGGACTAGCGTCTGAAGCGTTAATATTAATATTCTCTTTCTGCTATTTCAAGCGTTAAACTAATATATATATATGTGTGTGTGTGTGTGTGTGTGTGTGTAAAAGGTAAACAGAAATAACAACACAAATGGTTGGAGAGATGCAGGGTGGATTGGATGCGAATAGGAGAGAGAGGCTGGAGGAAGCGTTTGAGTGTGGAATGGAGCTGGCGGAGAAAAGATTTGATATTAGGCATGATGAGTGTACTGGGGTGAGAGAGAAATAGACTGGTGAGTAGGAGAGTGTGGAAGTAAGAAAGGTCTAGTGGAAGAAAAGTGATAGAGAGTAGTGCTATATTTAAATAATTGTTTCTACTATTGGCACAAGGCCAGAAAATTACCCAGTACATTACTGGTACTTTATTTTATCGACCCCGTAAGGATGAAAGGCAAAGTTAACCTCGGCGGGATTTGAACTCAGAATGGCAAGGGCCGTAACTCTATGCGTCAAAGCATGGCGTCCGAACCTCTACCGATACTGCCAATCCACCGCGTGCTATATTTAAATAATGCAAAGAAAATATCAGTGATACAAAATGATTTCCAGGTGGAACTTCAGTTAAACTCCAGGGGTAGATCCAGTTTCAGAGTGAACATCCAATTTGAAAATCCAACGAATTTAAAAGGTCCACTTAAGCGTTGATATATATACTTATGCAAATGGTAAACTGAAATAACAACACAAACGGTACAGTATATGGAAGGAATATATAGTTTAACGCTTGAAATAGCAAGAAGAGAGTCTTAACGTTTCGGATGCTAATCATTCATCAGAAGAAAGAATGAGAACTTAGAAAGATTGGAGGGACGGGCAGGCGGGAATCGGCGTGTTTTGGTGATGATGGTGTGTGTGTGTCTCTGTGTCTGTGTGTGTGTGTGTGTGTTTGTGCGTGTATGTATGTGTGTGTATATGTGTTTATGTGTATGCATATGTATATGCATATATGTAGCAGTCTGTATGTATCTATGTGCATGTATGTATATGAAATAAGCAGTAATAGAAACAGTTTACCTTGTAGCGTTATATAGTTATAATGACTGCTATTTATAGCGTCAATATATGCCCGTCGTATTGTCCTGATACAGTGAGTAGAAGGTATACCGTATTGGAGTTGCGTTATGCTGATACAGAATGACTTTTTTATATCTATTCAAATAACCCTTTTTTGGTAGATATATTCTTGGCAATTAAACACGTTATTCACATATATGATCTAACACTGTGTTAATTTTTCTGCTTGTCCCATAGGGTCAGACGCCATGATTTGACGCATCGAGTTACGGCCCTTGCCATTCTGAGTTCAAATCCCGCCGAGGTTAACTTTGCCTTTCATCCTTACGGGGTCGATAAAATAAAGTACCAGTAATGTACTGGTAATTGCTGGCCAATAGTAGAAACAATTATTTGATGAACTTGCCTACTGATGATAGAATTTCAGTTCTCTCAATATTGGTTATTCTAATGTCTTGAAATTCCATCTACTGGCTCTTTTAGTTTTTGAAACCATGGTTGGGGCACTATATAGGTTGGGATTGGCTTCCTTTAGCTAATTTGATTTGTATCTTCCCCCACCCAACTGTGATTTGGGCTTAAATTTAATATTTCTAATACTTCTCTGAGTGGATTATTGGTTTATCAATTTATTGATATATCTTATCCTGTCATTGAGATGTCTACTTATTAGAGACAATTAATTTATGAGGTTGTAAATTAAAAATATATATATATATACACATAATTATGGTTTTATAATTATAGTTTCCATTTATTAATATAATGTATATATATATATATATATATATATATATATATATATATATATATATATACATAGATAGATAGATAGATAGATATAGATAGATAGATGTGTGTGTGTGTGTATTTATGTGTATGCATATTCATATGCATATATGTAGCAGTCTGTATGTATATATGTACATGTATTTTATGTATATGAAATAAGCTGTATTAGAGACAGTTTACCTTGTAGAGTTATATATATATGAAAATGTTTAACCCCGACGGCAGAGTTCAAGCCATTTCGACCCTACCAAGCCATATCCAGACTTTTCGAACCAGCTCAAGTCTCATTACACCCACCATGCGAAAACATACTATCGACTTCTCCACCAAGAACATCCACGTTCCAAAAAGGTCCAGAAATAGCCGTCGAAACGGCTTGAGCTAAGTATTGAGAACTCTGGTGCGTTATGGTCCCTCTGGTTCCTTACGACACCTCCTTCGTTATATATATATATATATATATATATATATATATATATATATATATATATATATATATATATATATATAACGAATGAGGTGTGGTAAGGAACCAGATGGACCATAACGCACCAGAGTACTCAATACACACCTCCATCGTTATATATATATATATATATATATATTAAAATATAGAGAAAAATACTGCAGGTCGCACATGGAAACATGTAATAAAATAAGTCCCTCATCAGTGATTTGCCGAAGATCATAGATATTTCATTGCATTAAAAATCATATATCTCACTTCGGTGCAATAATAACCAAAATAAGTTATTAGGACAATTAAAACGCGTAAAGCGAGTGAGACAGGAGAACAACAGAAAAATTAGCATACCTTAGGGGAGAAACAAGCTTCAAAAATTATTCGTTTAGCATAAGCTAGGTGAATATATGAGAGCTGAGAGAATAGAACCAACACAAACGAAGGCCATTGAGCAGAGAGAGAAAAAATAGCGTTCGTGAGTGCAGGATGAAATGAAGAGAAGAGGGAGAAAAACAGTGAGTGAGTGAAAGTGTGAGGAAGAGTTAACGGACAAGACAGAGGGGGAGAAACAGAGAGAATGGGGGAACAGTAAGAGAGAGAGAAAAAAACACAGAATCGCAGTGGTAAATATATGTATTCAAATATAGAGAAAAATACTGCAGGTCGCACATGGAAACATGTAATAAAATAAGTCCCTCATCAGTGATTTGCCGAAGATCATAGATATTTCATTGCATTAAAAATCATATATCTCACTTCGGTGCAATAATAACCAAAATAAATTATTAGGACAATTAAAACGCGTAAAGCGAGTGAGACAGGAGAACAACAGAAAAATTAGCATACCTTAGGGGAGAAACAAGCTTCAAAAATTATTCGTTTAGCATAAGCTAGGTGAATATATGAGAGCTGAGAGAATAGAACCAACACAAACGAAGGCCATTGAGCAGAGAGAGAAAAAATAGCGTTCGTGAGTGCAGGATGAAATGAAGAGAAGAGGGAGAAAAACAGTGAGTGAGTGAAAGTGTGAGGAAGAGTTAACGGACAAGACAGAGGGGGAGAAACAGAGAGAATGGGGGAACAGTAAGAGAGAGAGAAAAAACACAGAATCGCAGTGGTAAATATATGTATTAAAATATAGAGAAAAATACTGCAGGTCGCACATGGAAACATGTAATAAAATAAGTCCCTCATCAGTGATTTGCCGAAGATCATAGATATTTCATTGCATTAAAAATCATATATCTCACTTCGGTGCAATAATAACCAAAATAAATTATTAGGACAATTAAAACGCGTAAAGCGAGTGAGACAGGAGAACAACAGAAAAATTAGCATACCTTAGGGGAGAAACAAGCTTCAAAAATTATTCGTTTAGCATAAGCTAGGTGAATATATGAGAGCTGAGAGAATAGAACCAACACAAACGAAGGCCATTGAGCAGAGAGAGAAAAAATAGCGTTCGTGAGTGCAGGATGAAATGAAGAGAAGAGGGAGAAAAACAGTGAGTGAGTGAAAGTGTGAGGAAGAGTTAACGGACAAGACAGAGGGGGAGAAACAGAGAGAATGGGGGAACAGTAAGAGAGAGAGAAAAAAACACAGAATCGCAGTGGTAAATATATGTATTAAAATATAGAGAAAAATACTGCAGGTCGCACATGGAAACATGTAATAAAATAAGTCCCTCATCAGTGATTTGCCGAAGATCATAGATATTTCATTGCATTAAAAATCATATATCTCACTTCGGGCTTCCGTTATATATATATATATATATATATATATAACGGAAGCCCGAGCTCGAAGAAAAAGAGAAAAAAAACGGAAAAAACCGTACGCAGGACAGCTTACCGACGACGGCTTCGGCGCGTCGATTAGTGCTTTTCCGGTAGCGTGGCGGCGCCGAAGCCATCGTCGGTAAGCTGTCCTGCGTTCGGTTTTTTTTCCCTTTTTCTTCGAGCTCGGGCTTCCGTTGCCGTTGCCGTCGTCGTCGTCGTCGCGTCGTTGTCGTCTTCTTCTTTCACGAGTTCGCTTGCGGAATGGAAGAATGAAGGCAACGCTGGCGGCGGCGGCGGTCGGTTTTTCGGGCTCGGGAGGGGGGGGCGCGAACAGCCCCGGCGTCGGCACGTCGTCGCGTCCGGGCCAGTCGGTTGGCGAACGCAGGGGTCCTACTCGTTCCTATATATATATATATTTATATATATATATATATATATATATATATATATATATATATATATATATATATATATATATATATATATATATGAATTAGAACCCTGTAACCATTAAGCTCTAAGTATAAAGTACAAATAAATACTGAGCCGATTAACAATATATAGTAAGAAACACAGTAAACCGTGTGTCTAAAATTACAAGGGTTGTAATTTTAGACACACGGTTTACTGTGTTTCTTACTATATATTGTATATATATATATATATATATATATATAGATATAGATATATATTTCTTTATTTACCATAAAGGCATAAAAAGAAGGGACAAATACAAAGGGGGAGTTTACATATAATCGAGTAAAAAGGGTGTAACATGAAAATAATCGAAAATAACCTCAAAAGGGAGGGGACGTGATGGGGGTTGTACACACCCCCGAAAAAGTGTGCAATCCTTTGCCCGGGGAGCACATGGAGAAGGTGCTCCCCTCTCCTTTACTTCTTTACCTACAGGATGGTATACAGAGAAGGCCCACTTACACGAGCCATTCTCGCCACTATCACCCACCTTTCATAAAACTGCCTGTGGCCAAGCACCTCTCTCTCCATTCTTATCCTTCTTCCGAAGTGATATCGGAAGAAGTAGACCAGACTATGGCCAGAGAGGAAGTTGCCTGACCTCAGACCTTTCAATCGTGTCCACCAAACAACCTCTTTCAACATGGCTATTACGCACAGAAAAACCGCCTTTGCTTCCTTTGTGAAGAGGGGAGGCGGTTTGATTGTCATCACGGACTCGGCAGTCTATTTAATCGGCGCCACCCGCGACAGCAGTCGTTCGGCGTAGCCCCACAGATCAGCCACGCCCGGACATTGCACCAATGCGTGCGCAACGGTTTCTTCGTGACGCACGCATCTAGGGCAAATCTTTTTTGAGGGATCCCTGCCCGGGCGCCCGTGTCTGTAGAGCCTCTCTCGAACGGGTAGAGCCCCCCGGTAGCACTGCCAGGCCAGTGACTTCTGGAAGTTGTCCATTGGTCCTGGGCCGAAAGTCCTACCGAACAGGCTGGCCAGTTCGTCTTCTTCCATGTCCAGCGACTCTCCAAGGGTGTCATCGCCCCTGCTAGCCACCAGCCCTCTATAGAATGATGAGGTGGATTCTCTACCGATGGCCTGGCCCGCTTGCCAGAGAGCCCTGGGCGCCTGAGCACACTCAGTGTGCCAGTCTCCCAGTTTTCCGGATCTTTGCTTGACCCAGGACTGTAGCTCGGTGAGCGAGACGAGTCTCGGAAAGGCTCGTTTCACGAACGGAGCCCACACCGGTTGACCAGTGAGGAATACCTGTAGGTGCCGTAGCCTTAATGCGTGCCTACGCATCATCAACCACGGCATCCCCAGCCCTCCTTTCGAAGGTTGTTGGCAGCAGATGGATCTTCTCACCATAGGAGGGCGCTTCTTCCAAAGAATTTGGAAGAGCATGCGTTCCATGGTGGTGAGTGTTTCCTTAGTGCAAGGCACGACAGTCAGGCGGTAGTAAGTGACGGACGCTATGTAAATGTTCGCCACCTCCGCCCGGCCTTTTAGGGACAGCTTACACTTGGCCCATTTCTGGGTTAGTGCAAACACCTTGTTCGTAACCTCGTTCCAGTTCTTTTCCACCTGGAGGTCCGGTCCAAACCAGACCCCAAGCAACTTTACCGGGCCCTCCGTCCAGTGTCCGACGACACCGTCAGGAGGCATCGGTCTGCCTCTTCACGTTCCGAGTTGCAGCCCGATGGATTTTTCCCGGTTCAGTTTCGCTCCTGACAACCTTTCGTACTCCTCCAGTAAGGTACCGATCGCCTCGATCTCCGAGTCGGTCGATACCATTACTGTTACGTCATCGGCGTAGGCCGACACCGCTTTGCTCAATCCTCCAACTTCCTCAGTAAAGGCTCGAGAGTCAATACGTACAGAAGGGAGGAGAGAGGGCACCCCTGTCGAATGGATCGTGTGATTTCGAACGGCTTCGAAAGGTAGCCGTTCACCTTGATCCTAGAACAGATGTGGTTGCTATGTAAGGCAGTGATCCAGCCTCTGAAAACAGGACCGACCCAGCCGCCGCTAGCACCGCATCCAGGTAACCATGGTCGACCCTATCGAAGGCCATAGACTGAACCAAGTTGATCAGGGCCCCACCGAAGCCGGATTTGTTGCCAACCCTCTCTATGATGTATCGCATGAGGTGGAGGTTATCGTGAATGGACCTGGATGGGATAGCACATGTCTGCGCATCTCCCACCCGGCCACCCACGACAAGCGCCAACCTCTTTGCTAACACCTTGGCCAAAATCTTTAACTCTGTGTTTAGCATGGTTATGGGCCGAAAATTATTTATACTATCTCCCTTGTTCTCGTCCTTCCTCACCAGCGTGACTACGCCCTTGGCTACAGAACAAGGAATTCTCCCGTCCTGCTGCCAATTGCAGTAGACCGCTTCGAGACCTGGAGATTTGCGTCTGCTGCATTGGCTCAGCGCATCTCCGATCTCATCAGCCGAGATTGGTCCCTCGCAGGACTCTGCCTCTTCGCTCGAGAGACGCGGCAGGCCGTCGAGGTATGGACCGAAATCCACGCCCCCGCCCGGACCCTCGCCTCCCCCGAACAATCGGGCAAAATGACTTTGAAAGGCCTCGCACATCTGCTTAGGCTCCCGGATCACCCGTCCATCTTCGTCTTGCAACGACCGGATGGTGGATCGATTTCCACTCTTAGCTTCTGTCACGCGGGCCCAGCCAACGGCTTTGGCCCCCTCATTACCTAGAGCACGTATTTTACTTCGAATGACGCAGCCTTCGTGCTTTGCATCGAAAAACTGGTTCAAGGCCGTCCTCGATGCCAGCACTCTGGCCACATCTTCGCTCTTGATTGCCTCTTCTAATTTACCTGTTAATTCTTTCTCGTTTCTATTCCTATCGGCAGCTAACATCTTGCTATAACTTATTGATTCTGTTCTAATCTCTCTTTTGAGAGATGCCCACCATCGGTTGTTGACGATTGCACCCGTCAACCTCTCCTTAACTAATCTGCTAATCCGGTTTCTGTAAGTCTCTTTTGCCGGTAAAGACAAATTAAGTTTCCAGTAACCGGGACCCTGTTTATGTGTTTTCTCGAGATTGACTACGCAGGTCACTAATTTGTGATCCGTGTAGCCAACCGTGCGCATTTCTGGACAGCTTAATATGTCCCTATCCTTACTTCTAATTAAGAATCTATCTAAGTACGATCTATATTGACCACTGTGGTTTCTCCAAGTCCAGGTAGGCACAGTTGGAAAATCTAGTCGATATCTATCGACCAAGTTAAAACGGTTGAGTAACCTCTTGAGGATGTTACACCCCCCTCTATTAGGACATGCTCCTGCATAGTCCCAACGTGCATCTAGGATGTCATTCCAATCCCCCGCTAGAAGCAGGGAACGCGACGTTCCCAGAAAAGTCTCCAAACGCTGGAAGAAGTCGGGCCGTTCAGCTCCGAAAGGGGAGTAGACGGCAACCAGTCTCAAGGCCGCACTTTCACTACTGCCAACGTCTAGCACCAACAAACGACCCTCCGGGTCCGAGTGCACAACCTGTACGGCAAGACCCAGGTGTTTTTGCAGCAGTACGACAACCCCACCCCCAACTCCAGGTTGACAGAGAGATGCATGCACCTCAAAGTCATCGAAGGTGGGGGCCAGCTGCCGCACGACGCTGATTTGAGTCTCACAGATAACCATTACATTTATACTACATGACCTGAGGTCATTTAGAAGCTTTGCTTGCTTGCAAATTGAGCCCAGGCCACGTGCATTCAAACATCCTACTCTTAACACATCCATGTGGGCGGCAGAGCCAAAAGAGAGTGTAGAGACCTACCTTTCCGCTTCCCGGGGTTCGGGTTGCACGACTTCCATGGGGTCGGGAGTGTTGGGTGAAGGGGTGTCTTGTTGTGGTGTGGGGTCGTCAGTGTGTGGTGGGGTTGGGGTGTTTGGAGTTGTGTTGGGGAGGGGAAGGGGAGGGGGAAAGCTTTTTAGTAGGACGCGGTTTATGGGTTTGACAGAGGGTGGTCCTACGTCCTCCTTAAAATCCTTTTTTAGTTTTTGGTAGAGGTTCATTGGGATCTTTATTAATTTTAAATGTGGGTAGTTTTCTGAAGAAACAAAGTTTACACCTTCGGTTTGTACCGAAGGATTATTGTATATGAGTTTAATTTATTATTGTTTCTGTTGATGTAAGTATAGTGTAATGTCTTTTTTTCGGATGGTGTGAGTGTTTCGAAGAGGGGAGGGGCAGGTTTGGTTTTGTTTGTTGCTGGAGGGGTGTTTTCTGTTTTGTTGGATTGTGTTGAGATTTGGGTGGGGGTTGTTTGGCCTTGTGTGTTTTGCACATGTTTTCTTTTTTTCCTTTTAATCTGTCTGAAGGACTCCGTTTCTTCCTCCGAATTCGTTGGGTTATCTTCAGTGTTGGAGGGAAGAGGTATGTTTGCTGGTAATGTTTCCGTGTTGGTTTTCTTTGTGGGGAAGATGGATGTCACTATGTTAGACTGTGTTGTGTGTTGTGTCTGCGGTGGTTGTGTTGTTTTATTGAGTGAGGGGTTGGGTGGGCCTGTATTTTGTTTTGGGGTAATGTGTTGTGACTGTTTGTGTTGTGGTGGTGGTGTAGTTTTACTGAGGGACGGGTTGGCTGGGACTGAGTTTTGTTGTTTGTTTATCTGTTGTGGTGGTGGTGGTGGAGCTGGTGTTGGTAGCAGGGTTTTCTTTTTGTTGAGTTGGGGACAAGCGGCCTTCAGGTGCCCTCTGCCTGCACAGATATGGCAGGACGGCCTTCTCCCCTCCACGCTAATGTTTATATACCCGTGGCCCTCTAATAGGATTCTGTCGGGTATTTGGGCGATGCGTTCAGGCTTCATTTGCACTACCAGCTCTATACCTGTTCCACTGAACGCATTGCCTGTGGTTTTCCCAATGGAAATCACGTTGTCATTCACTGGATCGATGAAGCCAGCTATGAGCCAGCAGTAGTCCACATCTGGCATCATTGCATCCAGCCATATGCGTTGAGTTCTTTTACCCATATAAGATGGATAAAAGGTAAAATTTTTCGAACGAATCGGTGACAAAGCACATTTTTTTGCCGCCGATTCGTTCTTCATGATAATTGCTAGGCTTCCATACAGTCTGTCTTTTCTTATGAAAGTGGTTTCATTAAGTACTTCTGTGGGTACTGTTTTGATATCTGCTTGAGTTGGCTGTTCAGGTTTTTTTGTACTGTTGTTGATGGTGCGAAACTTGACCGTTCGGCTTTCAATGTCTTTGGTGAATTCTTGAGGCATTTTTACCGATAAAATACCATTCTCTCCTTCACTTATGTATTGTTTGGCGTCTGTGATTCTTCGTGCCACATCTGAAATATTTTCCGGTATATAAGTCAAAGATTTCTTTGTTGTCTGTGCAAATGAAATCTTGTCGTCTGCTTTGCTTTCTGTTATGGTGTTATTTTCAAATGTCATTTTTGTGTTTGTTGTGTCTTTGTTTGTGTTATTTTTCAAATTTTTTTTTTCTCCTTGTTGGAATCCATGTCCAGATTTGTGTTTTCGTCATTTTTTTTTTTCGCAGATTCGTCTGTTTTTATTTTAATTTTTCCTTCCTTCTCTATGACGTTAGTTGAGAAGGAAGGGGGGACTAAAGCGTGCGAGCTTACAACTCTTACCGCTGTCCCCCCACCACTATTTTCGTTCGCTGCGTTTAACATTTCTGTTAGACGATTGAAATTTTTTGCCACAAAATTTTTTAAAACAGGTTTTTCACCTCTAGGAGGGGTAAAGATGAGCTGACCCACCGCCTGACAGTTCAGACGGGGGGTCAAGCTACACAATTGTATCAAAATTAAATTTGAACTCACAAAATTTCCGCAATAAATTTGAACAAAACTTCTGCGCGAAGTGAATTACATCCACACTGTAGAACAGACGACAGCTAGATTAATATAGATATAGATATAGATAGGTAAATATACACGGGTGTGTATGATTGTGTATAGAAGATTATATTAATAAGAGGAATTCCAAATTTGTCTGATTTACTCGTTTTATTTACAATCCTTTAAAATATATATAATATATAATGGTATTAAAATGAAATAGTATGATAGAATATTAAATTCTAAGTGTTAATTGAACAAGTACTTTCATGCTTTCGCAATCTTCAGGTTCATGATATGTGGTGACAGTCGAGTTTGCAATTTTCAACTGTAATGAGATGGGTAAATTTCCTACCTTTTATACATTTTATACAGAGAAAAGTGGCTCCAGAATGCAAAGCCCTGTAAACTGTATTTCGACCAATCAGTGTGTAGTTTCACTGAATTACTACAGCTGATTGGTTTAAGCGTCACGGCTGGTTGAGCATGTTAACGACCAATAGTCATATCCAACGTATCAATTGTTTTGCTTTTTTTGCAATGATGAAAATAGCATTTTCTATTAATCATCACCATCAACATCACTTTTATTATTATTATTATTATTGTTGTTGTTGTTGTTGTTGTTAGTGGTCGTGGTCATAGTGGTAGTAGAAGTAATACCCCTAGGCGTTATTATTGTTCATTTAGCTTGGGTTTGAATTTATCAATAAAATTCTTTTCTTTGATTTTTCTCTTGATTTCACTTGGGCTGTGTAATTTGTAGAATGGGAATATTATAAATATTCCCTGACCACATGTTGCCAGGTGGCCGCTTAGGGGTATGTGACGGACATTTGGGTCTCTGATTTGTTGACGGTGTACCCGTGCACGTTCCGATAGTGCATTTCCAGTTTGACCGACATATAGTTCTTCACAATTCGGTCATTTAATGCAGTAAATTAGATTTCTGCTTTTGCAGTTCATATTTGCATTTGGGAATATTTTTCCAGTTTTTGTTTTCATATATTGACCGGCGTGTATGGATTGACATGTGCCGCATCGATTATCATTGCATTTAGATACAGTGAATGATTGGTCTTTGTTGTTAAGGTCAAACTTTGCTTTTGTTAGCAATTGCTTCAAATTTGTTGGCTGTCTTTTACTAAGAGTCAAAGATCGATCTGTGATTAAGCCTTTTAATTCATTACTTTGAGCAATGATCGGTAGGTTTTCTTCGGCAGTGTTGAAGATATTCTGGTGACATGGGTTGTGTGTCATTATAAATGGTATGACCAGTTCTTGGTTTCTTCTTCCTTGGGTTGTTCTAAGTTGTTGTATAGGTATTTTTATAGCCCGCTGTATGCCATTTTCTATAAGTAGAGATGGGTATTTTTGTTTGAGCAAAAATTCTCTTAGTTCTGTTAGGCGTTTGTACCTGGTATTCGTATCTTCTACAATGGTACAAATTCTTCTGGCTAGGCAGTATGGGATGTTGCGTTTTGTATGAGGTGGATGGCACGACTTAAAATTCAGATATTGATGGGTGTCTGTGTGTTTATAATATATATCCGTGGTAATGGTGGTGTCGTTTTTGATTATCATTATATCTAGGAATGGTAATTTGGTCCTACTCATCTCTTTTGTGAATTGGAGAGATGGGTGTAGGTTATTCAGGAGGATATTGAACTCATCCAGAGTATCTAGAGATTCTGTCCAGATGATGAAACAGTCGTCAAGGTATCTCTTCAAAGATTTTTCAATGTACTTTCTAAAGTCAGTACTATATTTTTCCTCTATTTCTTGGTAGAGTTGTTGTTCTAAGTATCCCATTACAGAGTTCGCGTAAACGGGAGCAAACTTCGTTCCCATCGCTGTGCCTCTAATTTGGATGTAATTCTTTCCATTGAAGAAGAAAGTGTTGTTTTCCAGAATAAGTTTAATTGCGTCTAATATAAATGGCGCTGTGAATCTAATGGGAATCACTTCTCTATGTTTTTCCACCCAGTATTTAACCGCCTTTATTCCTAAATGTTGTGTAATGTTGGTGTAAAGGCTTACCACATCAAAACTGAGTAGAAGTGAATTCGTTTCCGTGGTTTTGGGAAGATGGGACAGGAAGTCGATATCATCCCGGATGAAACTGGGTATGTGAATACATAGTGGTTTCAAAATAATGTCAACAAAATTGCTTAGACGGTGAGTGGGGCATGTTGGACCAGCTATAATAGGTCTAAGTTTTAAGTCTTTTGGGTGTAATAATTTAATGTACTCACTGTTTTGTTCTCTTACTGCCAGTTGTATTTCTTTTGACTTGTGAACTTTCGGTAGGCCATACAGGTTGCTGGGTTTCGGCTCAAAATTGGTGATGTAGTCTCTTTCCTTATCAGTAAATGAGTTGTGGTATTTTGAAGCCAGGTTGTTGATCTTCTTCATGATGTTGAGATCTATATTTGACGGTATTTCATGATAGAATGTTGTGTCTTTCAGTT
Organism: Eledone cirrhosa; assembly: GCA_964016885.1. NCBI lineage: Eukaryota > Metazoa > Mollusca > Cephalopoda > Octopoda > Eledonidae > Eledone > Eledone cirrhosa. The sequence goes on from OZ024741.1 coordinate 329,013,853, forward strand.
GCTCCTCAACCAAATCCTTGTAGTATTCAGTATCCATTATAACAACTGCACCCCCTTTATCTGCTTGTTTAATTATTATTGTTTTATCATTTTGTATACGTTTAAGTGCAGACATTTCTGATTTGTTAATGTTTGGCCTAACATTAGTATTATGTCTAAGAGGAAATTTAGACAGGATGTCAATGTATTGGTCGAGATAGATATTTCTTCCTTTTGGCGGAGTGAAATTTGATTTATTCTTTACAAGTGATTCATCACTCTCATTATTATTATATATATATATATATATATATATATATATATATATATATATATATATATATATATATATATATATATATATATATATATATATATATATATATATATATAAATATATATATATATATATATATATATATATATATATATATATATATATATATATATATATATATATAAAGGTTATCATATACATAAAATTAAAGATATATATATATGTTGCAACTGTTCACTTTTAAGCTCAATGAAGAATTAATAAATTAAAATAAAAATTTCAGAGCATTATATCATAAATCATGTCTATAGAATCATCAGATATTAAAATATATACTATTTCTTCTTCTAATTAGCATAATTAACCATATACAAAATCAAATCTAGCAAGCTTTAAGAATACATTTTCTTATGGGGAAATCTCCGACAAACAATTGACCGTAGCCTCTTCGCGGCAGCCCCGTTCCATTATTTATCCAACATTTCGGCAGCATGCAGAATCCGACCAAATATACCATCAACCACACACAATTAGTAGTAAAATTAAACTTAGAAGAAATGCGCACATACCGTAATTATATCTCTACCATGGTTTCTTCCTTATTTAGGACATCCAAATAATATGAATTATTATCCAAATAATATGAATTATCCACAGTTACATAGCGATTTTAGCCATTTTTGAATAAAAATTTGGCGCGATCGGTTAGAAAAACTAAATGTCTGATTTTGAGTTTATCTCCTGAAGAATCCTAAGTCTGGATAATTCATATTATTTGGATGTCCTAAATAAGGAAGAAACCATGGTAGAAATATAATTACGGTATGTGCGCATTTCTTCTAAGTTTAATTTTACTACTAATTGTGTGTGTTTGATGGTATATTTGGTCGGATTCTGCATGCTACCGAAATGTTGGATAAATAATGGAACGGGGCTGCCGCGAAGAGGCTACGGTCAATTGTTTGTCGGAGATTTCCCCATAAGAAAATTTATTCTTAAAGCTTGCTAGATTTGATTTTGTATATGGTTAATTATGCTAATTAGAAGAAGAAATAGTATATATTTTAATATCTGATGATTCTATACACATGATTTATGATATAATGCTCTGATTTTTTTATTTTGATTTATTAATTCTTCATTGAGCTTAAAAGTGAACAGATATGCAACATATATATATCTTTAATTTTATGTATATGATAACCTTTATATTTAATAATCTCCCAATTGGTTGAGATTAAATTTGGCGATATATGGCTGCGCTTTCTAGCAGCAACACTACCCGCCGTAAGCAACCAATCACACACTTTCTCTGTGGCTGGTACACAGCTACATAGCGATTTTAGTCATTTTTGTATCTAAATTTGGCGCGATCGGTTAGAAAAACTAAATGCCTGATTTTGAGTTTATTTCCTGAAGAATCCTAACTCTGGATAATTCATATTATTTGGATGTCCTAATAAGGAAGAAACCATGGTAGAGATATAATTCCGGTATGTGCACATTTCTTCTAAGTTTAATTTTACTACTAATTGTGTGTGGTTGATGGTATATTTGGTCGGATTCTGCATGCTGCCGAAATGTTGGATAAATAATGGAACGGGGCTGCCGCGAAGAGGCTACGGTCAATTGTTTGTCAGAGATTTCCCCAAAAGAAAATTTATTCTTAAAGCTTGCTAGATTTGATTTTGTATATGGTTAATTATGGTAATTAGAAGAAGAAATAGTATATATTTTAATATCTGATGATTCTATACACATGATTTATGATATAATGCTCTGATTTTTTTATTTTAATTTATTAATTCTTCATTGAGCTTAAAAGTGAACAGTTGCAACATATATATATCTTTAATTTTATGTATATGATAACCTTTATATTTAATAATCTCCCAATTGGTTGAGATTAAATTTGGCGATATATGGCTGCGCTTTCTTGCAGCAAGCCTACCCGCCGTAAGAAACCAATCACACACTTTCTCTCTGGCTGGTACACAGCTACATAGCGATTTTAGCCATTTTTTAATCTAAATTTGGCGCGATCGGTTAGAAAAACTAAATGTCTGATTTTGAGTTTATCTCCTGAAGAATCCTAACTCTGGATAATTCATATTATTTGGATGTCCTAATAAGGAAGAAACCATGGTAGAGATATAATTACGGTATGTGCGCATTTCTTCTAAGTTTAATTTTACTACTAATTGTGTGTGGTTGATGGTATATTTGGTCGGATTCTGCATGCTGCCGAAATGTTGGATAAATAATGGAACGGGGCTGCCGCGAAGAGGCTACGGTCAATTGTTTGTCGGAGATTTCCCCATAAGAAAATTTATTCTTAAAGCTTGCTAGATTTGATTTTGTATATGGTTAATTATGGTAATTAGAAGAAGAAATAGTATATATTTTAATATCTGATGATTCTATACACATGATTTATGATATATATATATATATATATTTATATATAGATTTTTATATATATATATATATATATATATATATATATATATATATTTATATATAGATTTTTATATATATATATAACGAAGGAGGTGTGGTAAGGAACCAGATGGACTATAACGCACCAGAGTACTCAATACTTAGGGTAGTAGAGTGGGTAATAGAAAAATGCTTAACAACGACGGCAGAGCTAAAGCCGTTTCGACGGCTATTTCTGGACCTTTTTGGAACTGGGATGTTCTTGATGGAGACGTCGATAGCATGTTTTCTCATGGTGGGTGTAATGAAACTTGAGCTGGTTGGAAAAGTCTGGACATGGCGTGGTATGGTCGAAATATATATATATATATATATATATATAACTCTACAAGGTAAACTGTCTCTAATACAGCTTATTTCATATACATAAAATACATGTACATATATACATATAGACTGCTACATATATGCATATGAATATGCATACACATAAACACACACACACACATACACACACATATATATATATATATATATATATATATAAAGGAGAAAAACACAGGTAAGCATTAAGAGAAGGATTTTATCCAGGTATTTACGACCGTTACATTGGTAAGTGCGACCTTATATTGCTATACTGCAAATAGCAGTCACTCAATTATAATTGTTGTTCACAGTCCAAATTTTCAAAATTCTCTTGAAATAGTTCTTAATATATAGAGAAAAACGTTTTGGGGGGATTGTATTTACTAGTATAGAGAGGAATTAGAAGGTCGGGAGACAAACGGAATTGTATTGAGAGAGAGGAAGGAGGCGGAGTTAGGAAGTAGAGTGACAAACTGAGATGGAGGGAGGGGTTGAGGTGGAAGGCTTCCTTGATCAGTTTTGATATGTAGACTTCATGTTGTGGAATGTAGTGAGTTGAAGAGAATTAAATTGATCCTAGTGGGAGGGAGGGGGAGAGAGAGAGAGAGAGAGAGAGAGAGAGAGAGAGAGAGAGAGAGAGAGAGAGAGGGGGGGATATAAAGAGATAAATATTTATATAAAAATAAAGATAAAGATAATAATGACAAAAATAAAAGCAAAGAAGGGGGGAAAAGAAGAAAAGAAAAGATACCCAAAATGGGAGGGAAGGAAGAAAACAAGAAATAGAAGAGGAATGAAGAAGAGGGGAGTGATATAGGTATTGGTTTTTGTGGGTAATTAAAAGGGTTTAGATACAACAAGAGGGTATACAATGCACAGTGGAATCAGACAACCAGAAATGGTATTACATCGGAGCGACTGGGAATACATTTAAAGCCCGTTGGTATACACACCGTTACGCAATGAAACATTCCCACCATCGTTATGTAACTACCCTTGCAAACAAGACCTGGCAACTGAGGAAAGTAACCATCAATACACCCTGAAGTGGAAAAAATTATCGAACGCGCCCCCATATCGGAGTGGTATGAGAAGTTGTCGATTATGTGACCTTGAGCTGTTCCACATTTTATGTTACTCAACAATAAAATCGAAAGATCAATTTATTGTAACCATAGACTCAAAGAGAGGTTTTCGCACTACAAGTGCAAATCGAACCCTTAACCTCTTACTACCAACTGACAAACTGCATATACTTAGACTTTATACCCTCTTGTTGTATCTAAACCCTTTCAATTACCCACAAAAACCAATACCTATATCCCTCCCTTCTCCTTCATTCCTCTTCTATTTCTTCGTTTTCTTCCTTCCTTCCGTCCCCTTTTTGGCTATCTTTTCTTTTCTTCTCCCCCCCCCCCTTCTTTGCTTTTATTTTTGTTATTATTATCTTTATCTTTATTTTTTATATATATATTTATCTCTTTATATCTCCCCGTCTCTCTCTCTCTCTCTCTCTCTCTCTCTCTCTCTCTCTCTCTCTCTCTCTCTCTCTCTCTCTTTATCCATCCCTCCCACTATGAACAATTTAATTCTCTTTAACTCACTACATTCCACGACATGAAGTCTACATATCAAAACTGATCAAGGAATCCTTCCACCTCTAACCCACCCTCCATCTGAGTTTGTCACTCTACTTCCTAACTCTCCCCCCCCCTTCCTCTCTCTCTCTATACTATTCCGTTTGTCCCCTCACCTTCTAATTCCTCTCTCTATATACTAGTAAATACAATTCCAAGAAAATGGTTTTCTCTATATATTAAGAACTATTTCAAGAGTAACTTACTCACTATTTTGAAAATTTGGACTGTGCACAACAATTATAATTGAGTGGCTGCTATATGCAGTATAGTAATATAAGGTCGCACTTACCAATGAAACGGTCGTAAATACCTGGATAAAATCCTTCTCTTAATGCTTACCTGTGTTTTCTCCTTTATATTTTATACTTTATACTCCAAGATTGAACGGAATTCTTACAAACTTGTGGAGTTACCCCTAACCGTACGTTGAAACCATCCATGAAACTGGCTTTCTTAACCACGAGCTGGATCACAATAAGCAATTTTCTTCTTCCCTAACTATATATATATATATATATATATATATATATATATATATATATATATATATATTTATTAAAATAACAGATTAAAGTTTAAGCAAAGAATCGCTGCTTTCACCCTTAACGGGATCTTCTGAAACTAACAAAGTCAATCTGTAAACGCAGAAGTGGATATTTCAAAAAACGTTGCAACCGGAGGAAGACAGGAAGACGATACTTTGGTTCATGGAAACGTTCCTTTCACAAAACATACAGGTAATATATACTTACCTATGCAAATAAGTAATGGTGTAAACATAACATATACTTAGCTACCACATCAAGAGGTAAAATATCCACGTATAGATCATACTATCCGTTAAGGTATAATGTGGGGCTTATCGGGCCCTCTTTGGATTTTAGTCTTCAAATTTATTATTATTACCATATATATATATATATATATATATATATATATATATATATATATATATATATATATATATATAGTTTACGCCTACAACATAGCGTAAGACACTTCTCCAACGTACCCGTAGTGAGGCTGAACCTAGAAAAACGTGGTTGAGAAGTAAACTTACTAAGCCGGCTTCTTAGTTAAAAATGAAAGGTTTCCTTGTTGGACACGTACGTCTTGAATTAAGCTACCACATGTTGATCGAATATCAAATCGTTTGAAACGGTGTATAAATGTAAATATTGTAAAAAGGTTCTATCTAAAAATTAGTTTAATGATTTCGGAAAGTATTATACTGATATTAACATTCATAGAAACAATTTGAAAACCCGAATGCAAGAATAGCTGTTAAAACTGTCAAATACCGTCAATGACAGCATGGAAAGCATGTACAGCATGTACGTCCGGTAAAAATACCTCAAAGAACGGAAATCAGTGGCCAGTGATCGGTAAAGAGAAAAGTAAAATTGTGAGGTGAGAGACAGGTAGATGATATACATAAAAGATTCAGAAAGGAGAAGAAAAGATGTAGATGTAACAAGATGAAAGAAAGGAAAACTTATATTTATTTATTGTTATTAGATTTAACTATAAAAGAAAATTAGAAATGCTATTCGCTGCTACACAACGAGTTCTGATTCTTATGTTATGCCTTCTTTATATTCGTAAAATATTGTTCCGAATCATGTGACTACGAGCAGCCAAAATCAGGAAATATTAACGGATTAACGAGACAAGTGAATAAAGCTGAAGGAATGGAGTTAAAATGTGGTTAATAATATATACTGAAACCGAATTAATAGAATCCTATAAAGGGATGGTTAGAAATGTCGCTGTGTGTGTTTAATGAGATTATTCCATGAAGCATATCTAAAATCCCCTGAAGGGAGTAACGGTCTTCTTTCATAATCATTAATCCATAATGACCAACATCATATTGCTAGCATGCATCAAAACACAATTGAAATTTCAGGGAAACCACAAACCAATGAAATGATACTTAAAAGTGAAGCATAATGCTCCTGTATTTTGTTCATGGGAACAAGGTTTACAGATACAAGTAAAACACTCAATACTTCAGATAGTAATAGCGCGTGATATGTATATATATATATATATATATATATATATATATATATATATATATATATACATATGAATAAACATATTGATACTTTGTTCTTGTTTATTATTCTTAATACTCTCTTTCTTAAGGATACCAACTATGGTGTGATACCAAATGTAGAGTACCACATCGGTAGCTGGACCCATATTGGCATTGAGTGCTCAAACTGGTTAACCAATAGTAAGTAAATGTTACACACCAGTAAACTATATATATATATATATATATATATTAGAAAGTGAGGTTTTTTTTACAAAATGAAAAATAACCGAGTGTCCAACACGAGTGAAAGTATAAAGAAAAAAAGATGAAATCGAAAATGCAAATGGAGTGTTATTTTTTTTAAATATATATATTTATTTGGTTCCTTTACCGGTTTCGCAGTAAAGGAACGAAAACGGTAAAGGAACCAAATAAATATATATATATTTTTTTTAAATAAGACTCCAGTTGCATTTACGATTTCATCTTTTTTTCTATATATATATATATATATATATATATATATATATATATATATATATATATATATATATATATATATATATATATATATATATATATATATATATTGTTATACTTGGGGAGCGTCATATTTGTGTAATAATATTGCCAGAATTAATAACAGAAAATATATATAATAAAAAAATATATATATATTTATTTGGTTCTTTTACCGGTTTCGCAGTTCTGCTTTTCAAAAGTAGATTTGAGATGGAGGGTCTGTGGTTTTTGTAACATCTGGTTGGTCTCTGAATGTTACTTGTTTTATGTGGAAAAAAAGTGGCTCAAAATGCCAGGCTTTCCGAGAAGTAATTTGATTGGTTGGTCAATAATTATAATAAATCTCGCGCCAGTTCGCGTTACAAAGTTCTTCAAACAGGGGGGGGGGGGGGGGGGGGGGGCACAGTTTTTTTTTTTCATATATGAGTGTTTGAATTTCTTTTTACTTAAAAAAAGGGGGCTCACCTAGGCTTTTTTTTAAATAAACGTAATTTGACTGGTTATAAATGAAATTATGGCTGTCACGTGAATAAGTTTTCATTAAATTTTCGCGCCCTTATTTGGAAATCTATTCTGTAGCCTTTTTAGAGAATTTTATGACAAGCAAAAGATAATAGTCAAGAGAAATTGGATGGGAGAATTGTTCTGGTTCAGTGAATATGGTTAGTTCGCTGGGGTGTCAGAATTCAGATTTTCTATTGAATAAAGATAGTAAAGATATGTATGTTTATTTGTGTGCTTGTGTGTGTGTGTGTGTGTGTGTGTGTGTGTGTGTGTGTGTGTGTGTGTGTGTGTGTGTGTGTGTGTGTGTGTGTGTGTGTGTGTGTGTGTGTGTTATGTGTGTGTGTTTGAATTTCTTTTTACTTAAAAAAGGGGCTCACGAAGGATTTTTGTAATAAACGTAATTTGATTGGTTATAAATGAAATTATGGCTGTCACGTGAACAAGTTTTCATTAAATTCTCGCGTCCTTATTTGGAAATCTATTCTGTAGCCTTTTTAGAGAATTTTATGACAAGCAAAAGATAATGGTCAAAAGAAATTGGATGGGAGAATTGTTCTGTTTCAGTGAATATGGTTAGTTCGGTGGGGTTTCAGAATTCAGATTTTCTATTGAATAAAGAAAGTAATATAATATATATATATATATATATATATATATTATATTACTTTATATATATACTAGTTTTACAGAATGAATCCTGCTTCGATTCATTTAGAATCAAGTCACGAAGTATATAATAAAAGGTCGAACCAACAAAACGAAAGTTAACTAGATTCTGATTGAATTGAAACAAACTGTATAATTGCGAGATAACGAATACACGCTTGCATAGTAGCTGAAGCTGCTAGAAATAGAAGTCAAATCTCTCTCACACCATAAAGGGTAAAGCCCCCTTCGGTCACGAATTACCTTGGGATTTGCACCTAGAAAATCTCCACCTCTGAGGCACAACTCCTAGCAAGGTGTAAGATCAAAGTCGCCCAAACATACCTGTCTCTTCTATCTCTATACCACCAATGATGTCCAAAGGAAAGGCAAAGGGAGGTACAGCTGAGTGAACTGCATCAATGTGAAATAAAGTGTCTTCTTCAAGAACACAACGCATCGCCCCATCCAGGAAACGAACTCATGACCCTGTGATTGTGAACTCAATGCTCTCACCCCTAAGCCATGCGCATCATACAATTTTTTTCGATCCTGCAATACAAATATTTTTTTAAATACCCTCTAAAAATGAGTTTGTCTTCAAAAAGAGTTATTAAAATTCAAAGAAATAATTTGAAAACTCAAACTCAAGATTAGCTGTTAAAACGACCAAACATCGCCAATGACAGCATGTAAGACGAGTAAACAAGACTTGGATGATCACAAACGGAATTTCTTTCATCATAGGTAGAAATTCCTCAGAGCAATCCGTAAAACCCCTAAAAGGTTTGAACTTAATATTTTCTTACATAAGCACATAGCCAGAAATGTTTGGTGGTGAGGGAACAGCGAGTATACGGACCCAGTATTTAGCTGGTACTTTATTGTATCGACCTTGGAAGGATGAAAATAAAAGTTAATCCCGTTAGGGTTTGAACACAGAATGTAACGATCCCAGTAAAATACCATGACACTCTTACAATTCTGACCCCTACCACCTACTTTTATCATTATTATTAGTAATAGACAAAATTATAAAGATAAATGAATGATTCCTAGACAGATGAATTATTTCTGTGTAAAGGTCACGAATCATCCCAAAATATCCTTGTATCAAAAACTAAATATAGTAAATGAATAAATGTCTGAAATGAGCTGTTAATAGTAATTTCTCAGACTCTTTAACCACATCTTAAAAGTATATAAGTATTACCACATTAATGATATACTGTGTGCTTGAATCCGGGAAAAGATATCGACAGAGGAAAACGTCACAGCAAAATAAAATAGGAACACTGTACAACTACGTATAAATATTTATTGCTATCGACTTTTGTTACAGCTATTTTCTAAGTTTGGGGGTTCTCACACATTCAAATTACAAATCACCCAGTGCTTCTATAATCCATAAGATTTGTCTAATTCCGGTTACGCTCGAGCCGTAAACTGTTTAGTATGGCCTTCTAAAAAGAAGACGGGTAAGGGTATCAGCAGTCACTTATAACGTAACAGTAACCCACACGGTATTCGAGAAATGCGGAGTTTGATTCTCCGTTCGCACCAATCACCACATTTTTCCGTCCCATGATTTTTCAAAGTTATTATTCATAGTGAACGTGGGTGAATTGGCAGTACCGGTAGGGGCTCGGTCAGCATGCTTTGCGGCATAGAATTACAGCCCCTCACGCTCTGAGTTCCAATCCCGCTGAGATTAGCTTCGACATTCATTTTTACTAAGTCGATAAAATAAAGTAGCAGTCACACACTGGGGTCGATTTACCCTCATCCAAAATCGTTGGTCACATGCCTATACCGGAAACCGTTATTTATAGTATTCGACTGCTATTACAGTAATATTTTGCTTTTGGGATTCTCAAATGTTCGAATTTCAAACAACCTAACGCTTAAACAAGCCATAAGATATATATATATATATATATATATATATATATATATATGTGTGTGTGTGTGTGTGTGTGTGTGTGTGTGTGTACGTATTAGCCTTAACCGTAAATTTATAGCTAGATGGAATTTAATATTCAGTATTTTTGTTTATATATCATATAATTATAGGGATATGTTTCTGATGTAAATAAATAAACTTTTTATTGGTTTTAGGGAAAAAAGGTGAAAAAGTTGAAAAGAAAAGGTAATTATCCCTAGTTGGATTATCAATAACAGATTTGCTAAGTTATGGAATGAAAGCACACTACAGACGTATGACGAAGCATTTTAAATACGAATATATTGACAACTAACAAGTAATATTCTGGCAACTGTCTGTTCAACTTCACCACCTCGTCCTCGTCGTACTCTATTTTATCTAATACTACCTTGAACAGCATCTTGTCCCTTCTAAATGTATATATATATATATATATATATATATTATTACTATATATATATATATATATATATATATATATATATATATATATATATATATATATAGTAATAATATATATATATATATATATATATATATATACATTTAGAAGGGACAAGATGCTGTGTGGTTACTAATAAAGAGTGTTTAGAAATGTACGGAAAAACAGAAACAAACGACAGATCTCCTCTTCAGTTGTCTGCTGTGGGTCTAGGATGTTTTGACGGGCCAAAGACAATACGTCTATCCACAGTGCGTCAATAACTGGGAAGTTATTGGGGAAGAAAAAGACAAGGAGACGATACAATGATAAAGAAAAAAAGACGAGAAAAACAAAGAAAAGAAAAAGCACAGAAAACATACCGATAGAGAGGGGGAAACACGAGGAGTAGCACATGTATGTAACAGTAACTAAGGGGGAGAGAGCGGAAGAAGTTAAACCGGCATAACCATTATCCCATTATTTCTTCTTACAATCAATAAGAAATTATGTCACAGTTAGTTTAAAACTTAAAAGAGATTCTTGAAGGTAAATATTTCATATAAGTACTAGGAACTTGGAATATAATCCGTTCTTCCGTCCCAAAATTACTATGTCAAAGACCAACGATGCCAATAATGATTAATCTTCGTTTTTTCCCGTCTAAGAATTTGAGATAAAATCAACAAGTGAAAACATCGATATATTTTCCCAAAATTTCGCTTTCAGTCTCGATAGTCAATCGATAGAAAGCTTGTTTCCTCAAAGAATTTTAGAAGAATGATGAAAACGTATTGTTGATAGGAATCTGGTTCGACATCCATTCGAAAATTAGTTTTCTATACGATTTTTCATTTATTTATTTCTTGTTTTATTTATCCAAAATATCGTCGTAATATAAATAGTACAAAAGTCGATGAAGGCCCGACGAGAAATCGTATATAGGTAAAATATTATAAGGAGAACAACAAATAGAATAGAGAATAGAGAAAAGCAAGGCAAAATAAAAGAAAAATGAAACGAATCTTCGGGGAAAAAATCTGGAAGTGGCAAACATTTTATCCTTGGCTGGGTGGTCTATATCAGCTTTGAACCACAAACAACATAGCTAAGATGTTGCCGCAGAGATCAGCCAACAATATTACACCTTGTTTGTGATCGATATCTTTACATTAACACAGGGTCACACACATAGAGGGAAGACCTGGATCACCAGTATTTGAATGGGATTTATTTTATTGATCTGTTTCACCGAAATCATGAAAGATTAGGAAATATTCAGAGTTGTTGGTACAGCAAAATAAATGCCTCGCTGAGTTTGTTCGGGTCGTTTACACTCAGAGTTCAAATCCCGCCGAGTTGGTTTTGCCTTTCATTTTTTCAGGGTCGATAAATAAAGTATCAGATCGTGTCCGGTATGTATTGGCAGAAGTCTGAATGTGCCGGATGGAATGCTTTGTGTTATCTGTTCCGGTTATGGGAGTTCTCCGTTCAAACACTGCTTCGCCACTATAAGGTCTCAGGTTCGATCACATTGTTTGGAATCGTAAAAAAGTGTGATATACCAAACCTTTGGGTCGTTCCAAGCCTCGTCAGTGTAATTGTGTCGACAGAATCTGTGTGGAAGCCCGTCAGATTGATTTTGCCTGTAATTTTAAAATATCAGCTTTTTCACATCCTCTCCTGTTGAATCTCAGTAAGAACTACGTAAAGTATACATGTGTCTAGGGAATGTTCAGCCACTTTCTCGATAATTTTACGTGCAGGTTGTATTGATGTTCGAACATCGGCAAAACCGACGAGGTTCAATTCTCAGTTCAATGGTTATAGTAGTTGTTCGGATAAGATCCCCTCCCCACAAAAAAAAATATGAATCCACTGTCGTTCTTTCTAAGCCTATTATTTCAAACAATTGGACATTTATTTGTCTTTAAACCAAACAGGACTGAAAGAAAAAGGAACGAAAACAAAAACAAAAAGAACTGCCAAAGAGAAACTGATTTCATGGAAATTAAAGCTTTGTTTCGGGGGCTAATTTTTCTCTGCCTTGTAGTAAAAATGTTGGTATCAAAGGAATTTCCAATTAGGTTGGAATTTAGTATGCATATACTTCTCTATTCTGAAACATTCGATTCCAATCTATCGGGAAAATTTTACTCTATGCAGAAATCACAGAATAAAGGTCAGGTTTCAATTTAAGAATGTAATTTAGCTGTTATTCTTTGTTCCCTGATTGCCTGAAGGACATTAATGGCTTTTGATCCTTTTTCTTCAATATCGATTCCAGATATAGTTTTAGATGTTTCCGCGCTTCTCCGCTTCTCTCCCCTTCATTCTATTCTAATTAGACGTAACCACTTCTCGAGATAATGAAACGGAGGCTATAGCAATTTATATTTCGAGTCAAAGGGATCATGACCAGAGCCAGTTAATAGTTATAACTGTAATGGTTTAATCACAATATTAATATTAGTGATTATTGATTTTCTTTTTGGTAATTTATTATGATGAGAAGTTTTTATTAGCTAGAGGCTAATATAGATGGTTGAATTGTTCCCTCTGTAGTGTAGCTACTTTGTAGCTACATTAACCGGATATTTACTATTCTACTACAGTTTGAATGTTTCATTCTACTATTTCCATGTATATAATTCGATAGAATGTTAAACAGTAACATTTTATAAAAGCCCTCTAGTTAAAAATAAGGTCCAACAAGAAACTCTATCCACTCAAACTTCATCCAATCCCATCCTGCTGACTTAATGGATGCAGATACAATGGTTAAGAAGTTCGGTTTGCAATCGTGAGTCCGGGCTAGTTCGATCTTTTGCAGCTTGATATCTGGGGAACTTTCGTTTTCCATAATCTCGTTTTAATCCAATCCTGGTGAGTGACGTTTGGTAAAGGGAAACGTGTGTGGAAACCCATCAGATGTATCGTATCTATAATTCAAGGGACCTACCTTATTACATAATGTCTCACACTGATACTGCCTCTGAACTGCGTTGAGGATAAATGTGTGCATGCGTGTGAGTTTGTATATGTTTGTGAGTTTGTGTGTGTGTGTGTGTGTATGTGTGTGTGTGTATGTGTGTGTTTGAGTGTGTGTGTGTGTGCGTGTGTGTGTTTGCGTGTGGAATACTCAAGATATTTGATCGAACGATTCAGAAGCAAACACATTTGGACAGTCGGTTAGTGTCGTACCAATCATCTGTTTTATAGCTCAATAACTGTTTCTACTTTTGGCACAAGGCCAGCAATCACCCAGTTCATTACTGGTACTTTATTTTATCGACCCCCCTAAAGTATGAAAGGCAAAGTTGACCTCGGCGGAATTTGAACTCAGAATGGAAAGGGCTGTAACTCTATGCGTCAAAGCAAGGCGTCCGACCCTCTACCGATACTGCCAATCCACCGTTTTAGAGCTCAATAACGTAAAATAGATAGGTCATCTATTGAAAATGTTCACTGTCCAGGTGGTCGGCTTAGCTTGGGCTTCTGAGCTAGTTGAATATAGGGATGTTGGGTGTTGGAGACAGGCTTAACATCATAGAGGAATATCGCACTAATGTAAGATTTGCTGAAGATGCCCAAAATTAGTACACTATGACACATTGTCAGTAGAATTGGGACGACTGAAATTTATAAAGATTTTACATTTTTATTTTAATTTAACGCCAACAAAGCAGAAATATAAGCATAATTAAATTTCGTCCATATGCCACCACATTGAATTAAACTTAAGGATCAGTCTGCCTTGTCCTGGCGGACAGGATGAAAAAGACATTGCCCTAGAGGATGACGAGGGAGATGCTGGAATAGCAATTCCACTTAGCAGCACTCGCACTTTCGGGTAGCCACCTCCACTTTATAGCGCTGTCGATACTTTGACGTGTTGCCCCAGGTTAAGAGTTTGTTCGCTTCGTGGTTCTAACCGACAGGATTGGGAATACGTTGCCCCGGAGGAAGGTAAGGGAGACGAGCTGAAAATAAAACACTCTATCTTGCTGGGCTCACATTTGCGAATAACCAAATCTGCTCCAGTAGCAGTGAATAAGGGCGACATCATGATTTGAAATCCCAATATATTTTAGAGTGTCAATGCAATCAACTAACATTCTGTTTTATTCTCCTCATCTAAAATGGAGACTATTACAATATAAGGAATGTTGTAAAAGTATAAATTAGTTAATAAAGTTTAAATGGCCTCAAATAAGAATAGATTACCTTAATGTTACTGCAAATAGGTACAGTTGAATAGGTGTGGTGATTAGTGTCTCTGAAACATTTCTCACTTATTTTTTTTTTATATTCCAGGCATCAGAATAAAAACATTGTTTTACACCCACACACACACGCACACATACAGGCACATACACACACACACACACACACACACACACACACACACACACACACACACATATATATATATATATACACATATATATATGCGTGTATAAAACATATATTTATATATGAGAGAGTTATATATTTATATATATATATAGAGAGAGGGGGAGATAAACAGATAGATAAATATATATATATATATATATATATATATATATATATATATATATAAATACATAGCTTCCAGATAAACACGAGAAAAACAATGTATATGTATACATATAAATGTAATACGTATATATAATATATAAGTGCATATATATATATGTATGAATGTATGTATGCATTAACAACCATTGATAGTAAATTAACGCACATTATTAACGATAATATGGTACATAAGAATTCAAAGACCTTGTTTGCCTCCAGTGTTGACGCAGTGGTGAATATAATATTGCGTTTGTATATATATATATATATATATATATATATATACATATACATATGTGTGAGTGTGTGTCTGTGTGTGTGTGTGTGTATATACATATATTGATATAGATATATGCATATATACATATACATACATATACATATGTATTTATATGTATATATATATGTGCATATATATATATATATATAAGAATATATATATTTATATATACATTTATACATATATATGTGTGTGTGTGTATGCCTGTATGTATGTATGTATGTATGAGTCGCGATACAAACATCATTAGTATTTACTATTTACGCAGATGTTTATCTATCAACCCCATCATTTAACAAGTGATGATTGTCGGTATTCAAGTTTGGTAGTTTGGTATCAATGTATTAGAGAGCGATTTACGTGTATAATTGGTCCATTAGTCAAATTTTGAATCTGAAATTTCGAAACACAATGATTCACCTAATATTCACCTAAATATCTGTCGCCGATATAAGTTCCATAAGCGATTGACACATTTGATCTCTAGCAAAGACAATCAATGAAAGTATTGACTGCAACCTCCCCATAATGTATAATGGTATGATGTACCAAGTAGGACGTCATCCGCCTACCACCATTGCATACCAATGCTGCCAACCCTCAGCAGCAACCACAGGCTCACCATTACCACTGCTACCTACCCTGGATTGGTAGTGTCGGTAGAGGGTCGGACACCATGCTCTGCAGCATAGAGTTACGGCCTTTACGGTCTGAGTTCAAATCCCGCCGAGGATCACTTTGCCTTTCATCCTTACGGGGTCGATAAAATAAAGTACTAGTAATGCACTGGGGTAATTGCTGGCCTTGTGCGAAAAGTAGAAACAATTATTATTGAGGGCTGTGGATTGGCAGTATAAGTAGAGGGTCGGACTCCATGATTTGCAGCATAGAGTTACGGCCCTTTATGATCTGGTATCGAATCCAGCCGAAGTTAACTTTGCCGTTCATCCTTACGGCGTCGATAAAATAAAGTACCAGTCACGCACTGGAGTTGATTTAATCGACTTCCTCCTCCCCCCAAAATATGCTGGCCTTGTACCTATAGTATAAACCATTATTATTGCCGCAACTCCCCCGAGGTTAACTTTGCCTTTCATCCTTACGGGGTCGATAAAATAAAGTACCAGTAATGCACTGGGGTAATTGCTGGCCTTGTGCCAAAAGTAGAAACAATTATTATTGCCGCAACCCTACCGTCACTTCAGTCTAACCCGCGGAGTTGCAACCATCCGACCATCAGCACAGTCTTCCGCTCATTACCGCTGCCGCTTACCCACCACTCCTGATGGCGTCTATTCACCGCATCTATCGTCGGACCATCATCACATCTTCCCCTCCCATCTCTCCTGCCTGACCCTTATTTATCGTTGCCGTCAGTTCACCACCACTGCAACTAGCGTCCCATCACCATTGATGCCGCCTATTCTGTGCTGTTATGTGGAATGTGGGTATTTGGTGGGGGTTTTATGTACAAATACGACAGAATGATCTGTTCATCCATCTAGGCATCTATGGTTCCAGAGATTCTAATGAAATCCTTGCAGCACCCTCGTGATATTCAGCGTACCTTCTGCATTTATACTTGATGGTGAAGGCCATCCCTCTCTAGGTATGAACACAGCCGGATTCTTCCAGAGACTTAGAAAGTGAGATAGAGGAGTGGTGAATGGAAAACAAATATAGTGAAAGAATTGAAGCCAGTACTGAACTAGTAATTTATCGACCTTAAAAGGTAATCTATCGACCTTAAAAGGTAATTTATCGACCTTAAATGCGAAGTTGTCCCGCGTGGGATTCGAACACCTCAGAGCGGAGAGAATAGGAACTTATACCTGGAAAGTATTCTATCCGACATTCCTACGAATCTATCAATTTGTCGCATACAATAATGGTTTACAAACAATACGAATTATATATTTATTTATGGAGCTTTACAAAAGAGTCATACATATACAACACCATTTTTCCGGTACTTATATCGGACGGCAATGTCACACGGCAATTTTTACTCGGGTATAATTACGAGAAGAACCTTGAATGATATCTGACCTGCCAGGCAAGTTAATTTGCGTTAGGATGGTAAAGTGATCAGTGTAATTTTCATAATATAAATTTCACTCACCGAAACACTTTATCTTACATGGCACTAATTTTACCCAGATATAACTATAGGAGAACCCTTGAATGGCCACTAACTGAGCCACCGGACATGATAATTATAATGCTAAACTGATGAATGTAACCTTTAATCCCCTATATATATATATATATATATATATATATTATATATATATATATATATATATATATATATATATATATATAGAGAGAGAGAGAGAGAGAGAGATAGAGAGAGAGAGAGAGAGAGAGAGAGAGAGAGAGAGAGAGAGAGATGGGGGGAAGGTGAAATTGGAAATAGCACAGAAAATATTTTAGGGGTTTGTTTTTCGTTTTTTTTTGTTTTGTTTTTTTATCCTTTCTTTGATTCGTCAAAGTGACATTATTGAAAAGATGACATTATTGAAAAAATGAAAGGGACAATTCTTTAAAAAAAGTTTTATAATGTATATAAAGTATATAAAGTATTAACGGTTTCGATGTATTATTAAAATTCATCTTATCAAATATTGAGTATTACAATTAAAAAGAATTAATAGGAATTAAAAGCTAAAAATTAAAGATTTAAAATTAAGTGTTGGGGTAAGTTTTTTCCCATCTTCGTAGCTCAGAAGTGCTCATTCTCCAGTCCACATAAATGCTAATATATATATATACATATATTTATATTCATATATATATGACTGTCGTCATGTACCCACCTGCTCCGGATAAAGTTTTCAATGAACCCTCCATACACGTATACGGCCAAAAGCTGAAGGCTGCTGACACATTTGTGTATTTGGGGAGTACTCTGAGTGTGACCTGCTCTCTGGATCTAGAAGTTGGTCTACGTGTTAGTAAGGCAAGTGAGTCATTTGGAAGGCTCAACGACCGTCTTTGGTGCAGGCGAGGAATCACAAGAAGGACCAAGGTGATAGTGTATGCTGCATGTGTACTGTCAGCTTTGCTGTATGATGTGAGACATAGGTTGCCTACAAAAAGGCATATTCACAGACTGGAACGGTTTCACCAGCAGTGTCTCAGAAAGATGCTTGGTATCAAGTGGCAGATGCATGTGAGTGATGTTGAGGTCCTTGAGATAAGTGAGTGTCGGAGCATTGTGGCGGTTATCATTTACCTAAAGTATACTACACTAATAATACCTAATATATTTCTATATATATATACATCCATATATCTAATAATATGTTGATATCTTGGTTGAAGAATAATTAGTGCATTTACACCCAGTTATACAAAAGTATATATTTATCCTTAACATCCTTCAATATATTATCTTATTTTATTTTTATATTCGTCGTTATTATTTGCCTCAAACATACTGGATCATTAATATATACCTATATACATAATAGTTATTTAAATATTTATAACAATAAGTACCTCAAAAACTTTACATACCTAATATGTTGGTATATTTATTAAAGTTTGAATTTAGGTAAATAATCAACAGTATATTATTTCATCCTTTATGTGCCAGCTAAATCCCTTAAATGTTACTCTTAAAATTCAGAAGTTTAGAAATGATAACACATTTATCGAATTTATACAAATAATATATAAATAACCAACAAATAATCCATGAATCTGGAGTTTTCACTATAATATTATGAATTAAATATTTTCAAATTTAACCGTTTAACTTTCGAAAAAACCTCCTTCTACATATTTCACCCCCCCCCCCCCTACACTTTATCTTAACCATATAACATCTCAGGGTATGTCATGTATCAGTATATTGTGTCTGATGAGGACGTACTGTTGTACATCCGAAATATGTATAATAAAATGTAATTTTATATATATATATATATATATATATATATATATATATATATATATATATACGATATTAAATAAATGGAAACTATATTTATAAAACCATATTTATTTCATTATATATATTTCAGGGATATCATATTAAAAATATGGTATGCCTTCTTCAGACAAAATACAATATAAACAGTCTTATAAATAGATAGATTTGACTACCAAATCTATCAACTTTTTAAATGAAAGTTGAAGTTGTAAGGTATGTCAAATCTATCTATTTATAAGACTGTTTATATTGTATTTTGTCTGAAGAAGGCATACCATATTTTTAATATGATATCCCTGAAATATATATAATGAAATAAATATGGTTTTATAAATATAGTTTCCATTTATATAATATCGTAAATATACTCCAAATACTTGTTGAGTGCTTTTATATCAGTTATAAATATTTACTCGTTGTAACCCAACAATTTAAATAAAACTTTGCATATATATATATATATATATATATATATATATATATATATATATATATATATATATATATATATATATATATATATATATATATATATATATAGGCATTTATGTGCGCGTCTGTACGTTATTAACGGTATTGAAGGCTGAACATTAAAGCGTTAGACTATAGTCATAGTAAATGACTAACATAACATTTCGCAAATATTACATAATCAAATTCATGAAGGAAACTTTTAAATTCCCTCACCTGTTTCATGATTATGGAGTGTATATATGTATGTATATGCGTGTGTGTGTGTGTGTGTGTGCGTGTGAGTGTATGTATAGAGAGAAAGAAAGAAATGGATAGATAGGTTGATTGATTGGTTGATAGATAGATAGATAAAAAGAATGATAGAAATAGATAGAGATATAGAGAGATACATAGGTATACATATGTATATAATTTGATCAATATGCACATAAGCACACACACACACACACACACACACACACACACATATATATATATATATATATATATAAACACATATATATATATGTATATATATATATGGGGGAATTAATGTTCAGCGTAATGAAATATTGATCATTATATAATAGAAAATCGATTAAAATGAGTTAATCACATCAGGAAATTTAAATTTTCTGATTTATCGATAAATTTAAGTGACCATACTTCTTGATATTTCATTCCTGTTACTGGAAATTGCGCATTAATATATATAGATGTTCAAATCCCGCCGAGATTAACTTTGCGTTTCATCCTTGCGGGGTCGATAAAATAAAGTACCAGTAATGTACTGGTAATTGCTGGCCTTGTGCCAAAAGTAGAAACAATTAATATATATAGATGTTTTGCGTGCGCGTAAATGTTTGTGATCGTGTGTATGTTTATGTATATGTATGTGTGTGGGGGGGGGTCGTTGTTTGTGTAGATTTGAAATTGGCCTTATGAGATGTGTTATATATATATAGTTAGGGAAGCAGAAAATTGCTTATTGTGATCCAGTTCGTGGTTAAGAAAGCCAGTTTCATGGACGGTTTCATCGACTATTTTGAAAATTTGGACGTGAACAACAATTATAATTGAGTGGCTGCTATTTGCAGTATAGCAATATAAGGTTGCACTTACCAATGAAACGGTCGTAAATACCTGGATAAAATCCTGTGTTTTCTCTTTTATACTATATATATATATATAGTAATAATAATAAATGTGGAGACTAAAATCTAAAGAGGGTTTGATAAGGATAATATATATATATATATATATTTATTTATTAAAATAACAGATTAAAGATTAAGCAAAGAATCGCTGCTTTCACCCTTAACGGGATCTTCTGAAACTAAAAAGGTCAATCTGTGAACGCAGAGGTAAATATTTCGAAAAACGTTGGAACCGAAAGAAGACAGGAAGACGATACTTTGGTTCGTGAAACGTTCCCTGGCAAAGAACGAAAAAAAACGAATATAATACGTCATTATTTGGTGCGGTGAAAACAATTACAAAGACAAAACCACGTTTATGGTATAAATGAAGTCTTAGACTAATATTCTATTAGGTGGTTCATGGAGACGTTCTCTGGCAATGAACGAAAAAAACGAAGATAATACTTCATTATGTGGAGCGGTGAGAACAATTACACGCAAAGACAAAAGCACGTAAAATTCTATCTGATATAAATTTATCCTTATCGAGCCGTCTTTGGATTTTAGTCTTCAAATTTTTTATTATTCCTATATATATATATATATATATATTATATATATATATATATATATATATATATATATATATATATATATACATATATATATATGTATCTATGTATGTATGTATGTATGTATATATATATATATATATATATATATATATATATACATATATAGATATATGAGGTGAGTTTATTGTAGTACAATAAAGCAATGCAAATATCGGATAAGTAGCACTCAACAGTTTATGGGACCGGAGTATAAATAATATAAAATCAAAAGATGGTTAAAATAGTTCCATGTATTTTATTATGCGCATTTCAAATACAAATATCATCATGGGATGATATTTGCGTTCTCATCAGATAAAATAGGGAGACATGATATGAAGCTTAAAAAACACTTGCGAGCAGTGAAGTGTTAAATCAACATATGAAAAATAAAATAAAATGGATATATGAGATTGGGAAAAAAGGAAAGGAAGGTGGGGAAGGAAGAGGTAAGGAAGAGGAAGAAAGAATATAGATAGAAGAAAAAAAAAATAATAATAAGGAAAGGATGACGGAGGAGGAGTATAAGAAGGAAGGATGAGAGAGGAGGAGAAGATGAGTGAAAGAGAGAGAGAGAGATAATCTTTAATACTGAGAAACACTGTCTCACAGAAAAATTTAAAAAAAAAAACGTTGTAAGATAATACATAATTTTTAAAAAATTTAGAAATTAAAATTTAATGAGGTTTATGAATGGTGATGCTTATGATTAAAGAAAAAGGAATTAAGAATACTATTTATTTAAGGTTTATATATTGAAGGGTTTAATAAGATGTGCGTAAAGGAATTTATTAAAATGTATTATTAAACTAAAATATATTAAGAAGATAAGGTGAATGAAGATAAGGTTAAATGAATTATGAACTTAGAGGAATTAATTAGGGTCCGAGCTTGTTTTCTATATAATGTAATAGGAAAAAGTAAATAATGGATTTAATACTAGCACGTCATCCTTTCCTTATTATTATATATCGTTTTGTTCTATCTATATTCTTTCTCCATCTTCCTCACCTCTTCCTTCCCCCCTTCCTTTCCTTTTTTCCCAATCTCATATATCTATCTTATTTTATTTTTCATATGTTGATTTAACACTTCACTGCTCACAGGTGTTTTTTAAGCTTCATATCATGTCTCCCTATTTTATCTGATGAGAACGCAAATATCATCCCATGATGATATTTATTTTTGAAATGCGCATAATAAAATACATGGAACTCTTTTAACCATCATTTGATTTTATATTATATATATATATATATATAATATATATATATATATATATATATATATATATATATATATATATATATATATATATATATATATATATATATATATATATATATATATATATATATATATATAAACCATAGAGCAAATATTTATTAAAATAACAGATTAAAGTTTAAGCAAAGAATCGTTAAGGGTGAAAGCACCGATTCTTTGCTTAAATTTAATCTGTTATTTATATATATATATATATATAACAAAGAAAGTGTGGTAAGGAACCAGTTGGACCATAACGCACCAGAGTACTCGATACTAGGCTAGTTGTGTGGGTAATAGGAACATTCTTAACCACTTTTTTTCTACCTTTTTCTTTTTCTTTTATCTCTTCTTTCTTTTATCTATCTTTCTTTCCGAATGCACCAGGATGTTTCATACACCATTATTTTGCTACGGAGTTGTTGTAGCAATCGGTTGTGTCTGGGTTTAAATGTTATACCCTTGACCGGGTGGAAGAGGTCGTTCTCGAAGGGTGAAAGCATAGGGTTCGGTGGGGGAGATTTGTAGTTATTGAATCCGAATCTCTCCTTGGTGTCGAGTCCTGGTTGTCGCGTATCTATCGTAGAAAATGTTCTCCCATCTCAGTCTTTTCGCAAACAGGTCGATTTTTTGCGTGAGCATCCGAAGATAAAGTTTTCTCGGTGGAATTGCTATGTTCTTGCTGGAGAAATCGATAGTGTGTTTTCGTATGGTGGGTGTAATGAAACTACAGCTGGGTGAAAAAATCGGGATAAGGCGTGGTAGGGTCGGAAAGTGTTCTACTACGGAGGCAGGAGCTAGATAACGAAGGAAGTGTGGTAAGGAACCAGATGGACCATAACGCACCAGGGTACTCAATACTTAGGGTAGTAGAGTGGGTAATAGGAAAATGTTTAGCCCCTCTTTTCTTTTCTTTTTCTTTTTTTTATCTCTTCTTTCTGGCGTTAAACATTTTCCTATATATATATATATTTATTTATTTAAAAATTTATGAATTTCCGGTTGGTTGGTTGGTTCCAAAACCGTCCGGTTGTGGACCCAACCAACCAACCGGACGGTTTTGGAAGTGAAAGCAACTGGTGCGTGTGTTTCTTATTGGCAACATGACCCTCCCAAAGTATAACAATATCGGTTTCAACACACGTTTTCAGATAAAAAATCTTGCTAAACAAATTCAGAAACGATATATATATATATATCAATTGAGCTACTTGCCCCACCCGGCATAGTCCAAATAACCATTATGGGCATCTCTAGTTCTACTGTTGGACCCTTCCTGCTTCGGAACATGCGTGCACTGCACACTCCCCACCCTGGTAATACGAGCCGTTCGTGCAATGGTTGTGGACACAATACTTGCACATTGGGATTATTATAACTCCATCTACTATGGAACTTATATTTTATACTCTCCGATTGAACCCAACCCATTTGAACACTCCTCCATAAGAATTAGTGAAGCAATAGGGCCTATTAACATATCACTAGATAACCGAGTTTTAATGGTCTATCGTACGACACACCTGATACTCCTGGAGGTCCATTATTAATAATTATTAATTTTATCGTTTTTATTTTTATTTGTACAATTCGTATAGTATCACTATGATTTTATAGTTAGTTACGTCCTTAATAGGGATGACGAATGATTTTGGATCATATATAACAACTTATTACTATTAAGAGGAAGGTAATTCCACCACTCGCCCCAATAGACTTAGCGGCGTATAATCCTATTTCTATTTAACCCCTAGACATTCGGGACATATGTAACCGATTGGTCTAGGCTATATGGTTAATATACATGTGTAGTAACTCTTTGCCAGTTGGTTTTACAGTAACTAAAATAAGATTATGGGGCTTTTGCTTCACCTCTATCTTACAGTAACCCCGCTTTGCTTGTGCATAGTTTGCTTTATATGTGGTGCCTGTCTCTATACTTGTTATACTCAACTCTATCCTGTAATAACCATAATTTGCTTGTGTATGGCTTGCATTTATGCGATACCTGTCTATATGCTTGTGGAGCACCCATGGGCTACGTAATTCAGATACTTACCAGTATACCTTGTATATGTATACCATGGCGGGGATTTTGATTACTGTGGTCTTTCTGGATGTACCTTAAGAACCTCTTAGTGCTTATATAATTATAAGTTACGGAGATCCTTTTCACTAGTTTTATTAGGGACCAGCGTTTAATCTCCTCTGACTTTTTTATGTGCTTAAAACTCTTTCTTTTTTCTTCGTTCTGTTTTCATTTCTTTTTAAAATAAAAAAAAATGTTTTTACCTTTTTATTTACTGTTTATCTCTTTATATTTTCTTCCTTTTATTTTTTTATTATTATTATATTATTTTATTATTTTTTTATTATGTTTTAACCATTGTTTGTATTTTTTGCTTTTGTGTGCCATCAATTGTATCTGCATCTTGTGAGATCTGCTTGTGCCCTAGCATTTGGCTGTGGTGCTTAACAACCCCACATGTACTCCCTCCTTGTTCGCCATCTTTACCCTATATTGTATTCCGATTGTTCGTGTGACTAAGCCTGGTAGAGCTTATACTCAACACTGTGTTTATTAAGCTCTGAGGATTCCTACCAAACGATGTGGATGAAACATTATAAGCAAATAAAAACTGTTTGAGTATGTAAGCGTTCTTTGGTTTCTTTTACATATAACGGCTCGGTTCTTGTACATTGAGCTAATACAATACTGTCATAATACAACACAGTGCATGTGTGTTTATGCACATATGCTCGTAAATAAATATGTATATATATTGTAGTTTACTTGAAGCATTGTATATGGTATAATTCGAAGTTTGAAAGCTTCGACAATGCGGATTTGGACGAAGTATAATTAAATCGTAAGAAAAGGGGCTTGGTTTTTTTTTCAGCTTGATTTATTCATATGTCCTGATATTTCGAGATTAATATCTCTTCCTCTGAGGAATAAAGGAACTATTGCAGTGTCCGATGTGGCTTACTCTACCATGCTATATTTCTTATGATTTAATTATTCTCCGTCTAAACCCACATTGTCGTGGCTTTCAAACTTTGAATTTCTTTCAAGTATATATATTGCATACCCATGGCGGGTGTCTTCGCGTATGCATGTGTATGTACGTATATGGATGCGTGCATGTATATATTTAATTATTGTTGATTTCAATAGCCTCTGTAATTTATTTACATTATTCTTAACTCTGAAGCCGGGAATCATTCGGGTTCCGAAATAGAATTTTAGTCTACGACTTCAGTTATACCATGAACGTGGTTATGTCTTTGCGTGTAATTGTTCGCTCGTCCCACATAATGACGTATTATCTTCGCTTTTTCCGTTCATTGCCAGGGAACGTCTCTACGAACCACCTAATAGAATATTAGTCTACGACTTCATTTATACCTTAAAAGTGGTATTCTCTTGGCGTGTAATTGTTTTCACCGCTCCAAATAATGACGTATTGTCTTCGTTTTTTTTCGATCTTTGCCAGGGAACGTTTCCACGAACCAAAGTATCGTCTTCCTGCCTTCCTTCGGTTGCAACATTTTTCGAAATATTTACTTCTGCGTTCACAGATTGATTTTTTTAGTATCAGAAGATCCCGTTAATGGTGAAAGCAGCGATTCTTTGCTTAAACTTTAATCTGTTATTTTAATAAATATATATATATATATGGAAAAAATGAAATTGAAATTTCATTTCTCACTCTTAGTATGGCTGATACTTAAATATAAGTATGTATACGTACATACATATATGTATACAGACGTACAGTAGTATGTATATACATACACACATGTACACATATATATATGTACGTATAGGTTTACCGAACATTTATTATAATGTTCGGTTTGTTTGTAAACAAACAGCCCGGATTAAGCCGTACAGTTTTTGGCAACCATCATTGCCCTTTTCTTCAACACTGACAAAGGAACGATGAACTCGTTTCTAGCTTCTTAGCTGTCATCAGCACCGTATACCTTCCTGTCAATCGATTGAACGTTTGAAAGTATATACTTTCTCTCATATAACTTTCTCTTAAATTAAAAACTTGTTCAGACTTACTTTTGGTATGAGAAGGATAGGTGACAGTAAATATAATGGGGAGAGGAACTTGCAAAGCTGGCGACAGAGCGCGGGTATAGGGCAAACACATATTTTTCGGTGTGGGAGCAGCAACATTTTAACTTTCGGAAAATTACCTATTGCTAGGGGCCACCCTAATATACATATATCCGTATGTGGTTGACAGCTGAGAGAAATGAGCCTCGGTATTGAGTAATATATATATATAAAGCAAACTTTAACACCCTCATATATATATATATATATATATAATAAAGTTAAATAAAAAGTCAAATGTTTAAAATTTAGCTTCATTTATTACTGCTATATATATTTCAGAGACAGCCATCTTTGGCTGTGACCTCTTCAGGCAGTCCGAATTAGTGTGGACTGCCTGAAGAGGTCACAGCCAAAGATGGCTGTCACTGAAATATATATATAGCAGTAATAAACGAAGGTAAGTTTTAAACATTTGACTTTTTATTTAACTTTATTTTACATTACTCCGGAGTAACCAAACCAACCTGCGCACTTCGTCGAGTGCGCCAGCCTGCATACTGAGGTGTCGGTATACAACCAACATATACTCAAAATATATATATATATATATATATATATATATATATATATATATATATATATATATATATATATATAAAAGACGTAAATAAGAAAATTTAAAAAAAAAAAAAATTTTTAAATTAACTTACTTACTAAAATTTTCACTTCAACTAATTAGTTTCTGCAATAGGATAAAGACAGTTACGTAATAAACTGTCGAGAATTCATTGCGTCATCAGGGAGTCTATTCTCAGCTAAGTCTCCAGGCAATGCGCGGACACTGGGGACTCATATAAAAATAATAATAATTCGGTAGATGGAACAGCTAGCGGGGACTGGATTCCATGCACTGAAAAGTTCGCTGCCTCTGGTCAAATGGCAGATTCTAAAGAATCAATCACGTGACACTGAGGCTAGTCGGTAGGAGTGGGATGGTAAGATGACAGAAGCCTACTAGCACACCAATAAATTAGTAGTGGTTTTGGCAGGTTTGCTCAACAAATAAGTAATTTGGAGATAAATATAGAGAATTTAGTATATCTACTAACATATGCGTACAGATGTACGCCAATGCCAGCAAATACACAGGTTATGTCATGGTACCTAGGTGGTTCAATGCAGGAGTATGCAGAACAATAATATAAAAGACGTAAATAAGAAAATAAAAAAATAAAAATTTAAAAAATTAACTTACTAAAATTTTCACTCCAACTAATTAGTTTCTGCAGTGGGATAAAGACAGTTACGTAATAAACTGTCGAGAATTCATTGCGTCATCAGCGAGTCTATTCTCAGCTAAGTCTCCAGACAGTGCGCGGACACTGATATATATATATATATATATATATATATATATATATATATATATATATATATATATATATATATATATATATATATATATATACATATATATACATATATATATATATGTATACACTCTCCTTACTATCTTTGATTTTGTATGCTTTTGTATACTATTTGTATATAAACAAGTTCATGGATATAAGAATAAAGGGAGGGCAAGGAGAGCAAGGAGCAAAGGAGAGCAAGGAGAGTAACGAGAAAAGGAGAGCAAGAACAGCAATGACAAAAGGGGGCAGGGAGAGCAAGGAGAACAAGGAGAGAAAAGAGGGAATGGGTGGAAATGGAGAGAGAAAATGAAGGACGGGATGGTAGGGATGGGGAGGATGGGGAGGGGTGAGGGAGAGGGGGATGAGGAGGAGAGTAGCATATATACATATATATATACATTTGCTGGGGTTGACTGGATGTGTCGAGAAAATGGTCGGGATAGGGAGCAATATATCGCTTTCGGACAGAATTAAGGCGTTTGAGGGTCGCCTAACAGTTGTCCGGTTGACCTGAAATTTTGCACACCCCGATCTTTTGCTGATTGGAAAAGAAGTAGAGGGCGAGCGCAGCAAAGTGTTAACTTTCGGAAAATTATCTACTGCTAAGGGTCACCCTAATATATATATATATATATATATATATATGTATATATATATATATGTATGTATATATATATATATATATATATATATATATATATATATATAACAAAGAAAGTGTGGTAATATACCAGGTTGACCATAACGCACCAGATCTAGCTGTCGAAACGGCCGGAGCTCAGTGGTTGGGATCCTGACTCTTTCATATATATATATATTTGTGTGTGTGTGTGTGTACAACAAACAAATAGTTCATCGCTCTACATGGCTGAATATAATAAATGTAATCTGAATTTTTCGAATATTAATAATAATATTCTATTCGTTTGCAATTATGCAAACAGCCTCTTTAAAGCCTTATCAGTAGAATGACACCGTAATTCTTGAAAGTGTATAGTTTTAAGCAGACAGTATTATTGATTTAGGTGTCATAGAAACCCTGCATTTGGATTTTACCATCAATTCCATTTGGGTCCAGGTCTGTTTATATCATTTATTTTGTTTGACCTGCTTAGCTTGACTTGTTTTTTGGGGGCTGAGGTGGTTAATATCTACGATATTGCGTTTTGTTTCGCTTTTTCTACCAGCCGAAATACGATTCTCGCTGAATATATATTTATATATATATATATATTTATATAAATATATATATATATTTATATATATATATATATATATATATATATATATATATATATATATATATATATATATATATATATATATATATATATATATATATATATATATATATATATACAGAGATATCCACGGTAAGTTGTGGGGTCCAGTCTGCATGAAGAACTCAATGTAATTCATATGTTGAAAATGTTGTAGGATAAAATAAATCACGGAACACAATAAAAACATTAAAAGGAAAACAGAGTCATGATATAAGTTAAAACAATGAAATAAAAAATCAAGTCATTAGAAATATACTTCACTGCTTTACGATCGTTTCTAGGTGATGATAATACATCGTAACTATACTTCGATATCGATCTATGTAAGGTTAGTTACAAAATATCAGATAAAGAGAATATTTACTTACATGCATATCACCAGCTGTTATCAAAAGCAATAATAATTTTATTCAAAATCAGTAGCAAATTAGTGTTATGTTTAGTTCTATGACCTTGTTTGGAGGTAGTTGAAGAACTAACCAATCAGATTGTTTTATTCCATATAATGTTAAGATGAAAAATAATTCACTTTAGTTGAGGTCATGACCCTTTAAAAGGAATGGTTGAATGGTGTTAATAACAGAATTGCCATAAAAAAATCTATTAGGAAAGAAATCTATTAAAAAAATCTATTAAAGGGATTGTCAAATTCATAGTTGAATATATATGGTATAGTGAAGTTCAAAATGAATGTAAAAATTAAATGTTGAGTTGTGTTGTATGGAGTTTTTAGGTGAATATAAATTAAGGTCATGGCTAGGAAAGATAGTATATTAAAAGATGAAAATTATAATAAGATAATGAAATACAGAAATACAATAATATAATATAATTGTTTCTACTTTTGGCACAAGGCCAGCAATTACTCAGTGCATTACTGGTACTTTATTTTATGGACCCCGTAAGGATGAAAGGCAAAGTCAACCTCGGCGGGATTTGAACTCAGATCATAAAGGGACGTAACTATGCTGGAAAGCATGGCGTCCGACCCTCTACCGATACTGCCAATCTACCGCCCTACCTATTCCTATTGTAATTAATGTTAGCGGGAGAATGAAGGTTGCTTTGTGGGTGGTTTAGTGCTAAGGTTGTATTATGACTTTGTATTCTGTTGTTTTTGTGTTTGTGATTTGGGTGATTGTGTTTTCCAGGTTGAAGGATTGTATTATTTGTCCTTTTAAAAGGTGCAGTCCTATTTAAATTATGTTGTGGTGGTGTGGTCATATTATTTTTAATTTTATAAATGTTGTAGTTGCATATTTTTTGCTGGGGATTGTTCGATATAGAGTATGAGAATTTAACAGTATATCTGTTAAATATTTGGTGGTATCAGTGGTTTGGTGGAAAATGTTTATGTAGAATTTCCAAGAATTTTTGGGGGATTTGTCCAATAGTTTTCAGGTTGAATGGTGCGTTGTACCATGTTATGTTTCTGTTGCGGTTTTTAGTTAAGTTCTTATTACCACTTATATTATTGTGCTGTGTTCTAGAAGAATTCCTATGGTTAGTATTCATATTTGTAGAATTTGGTAAACTACCGTGGTTGTATTTGGTTTTATTATTGGGTGGATTATGAGATTTTGAATGCTTGGTATTCATATATATATATATGTATATATATATATATATATATATATATCACAGAAAAAATGAGAATCAGTGTTGCGACGAATGGAATTTATTGGACATATTACAATCTTTTCTCTGGCGACCACCTCGAGGCACGATCGATGTGATGATTGAACCTGATGAAAATCGCAAGGTCCTCAGATACGTCTTGATTCTACGAAGCAGATTTTCCTTTAAGCATCCAACACCAATTATATATATATATATATATATATATATATATATATGAGAGGATATCTAACGACCTGCAACTCCTCCATTTATTCATTTTGCTTATACATATATATATATATATATATATATATATATATATATATATATATATAGATATATATATATATATAAGTAGAATTTGTATTTAATTTGTTAGAAGTCCGACAAACATAAATGTTTATAACTGATTTAGAGCACTCAACATATACTGGAATAAATATTCAATGATATTAAATAAATGGAAACGATATTTATAAAACCATATTTATTTTATTATATATAGTTCAAGGGCAACCAAGACAACATTGGTACGCTTTCATCAGATGAAATACAAAGTTTGTTTTATAAATAGAGACGTACCCATGAAAATCATACCTTATCGGTTGGAAATTCACTGGAATTCCAGTGAATTTCCAACCGATAAGGTATGATTTTCATGGGTACGTCTCTATTTATAAAACAAACTTTGTATTTCATCTGATGAAAGCGTACCAATGTTGTCTTGGTTACCCTTGTATAGTTTCCATTTATTTAATATCATTGTGTATATATATATATATATATATATATATATATATAATATATGGTATAAATCGAAGTTACATACACGTACCACACGCAAACACTCACACACACACACACACACACACACACACACACACACACGCACGCACGCACGCACGCACGCACATACACACACACGCACACACAGACACACACACATAAACAAACGAAGGGGAATAGAAATAGACAGGATGACATATACATATCATATAATGGCCGCGAAGCATAATGATACTAAATCAAATATTGCCAGTTGCTATGCAAGTTGTTAGGTTATACATTAGTAATAGTTTCCATACAGTGTTGTGAAACCATTAGTGAAAAAATTAAATTGATTTTCAATATGGATTTCAATTCATATGTCTAATGTTCGAATATATATCGGAATTTTAGTTTTCTTACAATGTCGTATGTATCTATTCGACAAAGCATAGTACTCAACTTTAAACACACGCGGTTTACCTAAGAAATGTATTCATGCATACATATTCTGTTTCTCTCCCCCCGACCCCTTCTCTTTCTCTACTTCTCTCTCCCTCTCTTGCTCTGTGTATAAATATATATATATATATATATATATATATATATATATATATATATATATATATATATATATATATATGAATGAAGACTGAAGACATATACGTATAAATTTACACACATATACACATAATATATATATATATGAACACATTCATCTTTTGATGCAATCATATGCATAAAAAGCCTATATTTTATATACATGTGCAAGCATACACACACTAATAGATATATACTAAGATACATCTACATCTCTCACCTCTTCTCCATCTTCCCCACTCTCTCTCTCACCTCTCACCTCTCACCTCTTCTCCATCTCTCCACCGTCACCATCACACACGCTCTCTATCTACATCTCTCACCTCCACTCCATCTCCCCCCTCTCTCACCTCCTCTCCACCCCCCTCTCTCTCTCACATCCCCTCCATCTCTCCGCCGTCACCATCACACTAGCTCTCTATCTACATCTCTCACCTCCTCTCCATCTCTCCCCAGTCTCTCTCTCTCTCTCTCACCCTCTCCATCTCCCCCCACCTCGCCATCTCTCATCCTCTCTATATATAACT
This sequence comes from Eledone cirrhosa, assembly GCA_964016885.1. NCBI lineage: Eukaryota > Metazoa > Mollusca > Cephalopoda > Octopoda > Eledonidae > Eledone > Eledone cirrhosa. Next base: position 329,047,175 of record OZ024741.1, read on the forward strand.
TTCACACTCTCCATCTCCCTCTCTCTCCATCACCCCTCCCCATCACTCTCCCATCTCTATCTCTCCACCCTCACATTCTCTCTCTCTCGCTCACTCACTCTCCAACTCTCACCCTCTTCATCTCCCACCCTCTCTGTCTCTCACCATTTCTCTCTCCATCCCCCTCTCCAACTCTCACCCTCTTCATCTCCCACCCTCTCTGTCTCTCACCATTTCTCTCTCCATCCCCCCTCTCCAACTATCACCCTCTTCATCTCCCACCCTCTCTGTCTCTCACCATTTCTCTCTCCATCCCCTCTCTCCAACTATCACCCTCTTCATCTCCCACCCTCTCTGTCTCTCACCATTTCTCTCTCCATCCCCCCTCTCCAACTATCACCCTCTTCATCTCCACCCCCCCTCTCCAACTATCACTCTCTTCACCTCCCACCCTCTCTGTCTCTCACCATTTCTCTCTCCATCCCCCCTCTCCAACTATCACCCTCTTCATCTCCCACCCTCTATGTCTCTCACCATTTCCCTCTCCATCCCCCCTCTCCAACTATCACCCTCTTCATCTCCCACCCTCTATGTCTCTCATCATATCTCTCTCTATATATATATTTCCCCCTCTCTATTTGTCTCATTCTACAGTTGGACCGACCAAAGTACACTAAATGTCGGCTTTCAATTTCATTCAGTCATTATCAACTCAAATTACTCCGCACGTTTTCCTTTCTTTTCTTGTGTTGCCCTAAGGAGAAATAAAAGAGCAAAGACAAAAGGCAAGAAAGAAAAAGACAACGTGGCAGAATAAGACTTAAAAGGAAAGATAGACAGAAAGACATAGAGCGAAAAAAGGAAGAAAAGAAAGGGAAATCTTTGAACTAATTTTGGATTACTGTCTCCAGTTTCATATTTATTGACTCGGCTGTGTTGAATCTTGCTATTTATTACAAGAAAGCACACACACACTCACACACACACACACACATATATATATATATATATATATATATATATATATATATGTATACATATATATCAGTGTATGCATATATATTTAAACATATATACGCATACATACATATAAATATATATATGTGTGTGTGTGTATGCGTGAATGTGTGTATGTATAAATATATATTATATATATATATATATATTTGAGTATGCGTTGGTTGGTGCCGATACTTTAGTATACAGGTTAGAGCATTCAACTAAGTGCATAGTTGGGTCTGTTTACTACGTAGTAATTTAAGTGTAAGTCAACAGGTTAAAATCAACTTCGTTTATTCATATTCGCTGTTATATATATTTCGGTGATAACCATTATGCAACAGCTATGACTTCATCAGACAGCTAGAATTTGAACAGAAAAAAAAACCAGAAACACATAACGATGGAAGAAGTTTACTTCCGCTATTTCGATTTTTCGATTTTTCGATTTTTTTATATGCTCAGTGCTGAGAAAACATCACCGAAATAACAGGAGTAATATATTCCATCGTTATATATATATATATATATATATATATATATATATATATATATATATATATATATATATATATATATATATATATATATATATATATATATATATATATAAAATAAAGTTAAATAAAAAGTCAAATGTTTAAAATTTAGCTTCGTTTATTACTGCTATATATATTTAAGTGACAGCCATCTTTGGCTGTGACCTCTTCAGGCCGTCCGAATTAGTGTGGTATAGACAAGTACATATGTTGTTGAGGTGTATAATTTTGTCATTACTCTGATATGCCCAGTTCAAGGTTGGGTTGTTATTTCACTGAGGAACTGAATCATATGATTCCAGTTCCTCAGTGAAATAACAACCCAACCTTGAACTGGGCATATCAGAGTAATGACAAAATTATACACCTCAACAACATATGTACTTGTCTATACCACACTAATTCGGACGGCCTGAAGAGGTCACAGCCAAAGATGGCTGTCACTTAAATATATATAGCAGTAATAAACGAAGCTAAATTTTAAACATTTGACTTTTTATTTAACTTTATTTTACATTACTCCGGAGTAACCAAACCAACCTGCGCACTTCGTCGAGTGCTCCAATCTGCATACTGAGGTGTTGGTATACAACCAACATATACTCAAAATCTATATATATATATATATATATATCACGATTTCACCGAACTTATATTCATGGAAATTTGGGACTTGACTCTTTCTTCCTCACTTTTCGTTGCTTCACCATCTTTGTTTGTTTACACTCTCGTGTCCCCTTTATTTACGTGTCCCGACGACTTTTTTTAGCCGTTGCTCGCACCAACCGGAGGTATATGGTCTTTAAAGCGATGAAATACCCATGATGGTTGGAAGATCACTGATGAAGGACCACTTTATTCATATGTAACCCATTTGCAACCACGCAGCACGTTTATTCTCATATTTACACATATTTTTTCCCCCGCTGTGACCCGTCTATTTCGTTCTTACTGCTTCCTCTTTCTCTGTATCTTTACCCTCTCTAACAGTCACTCTCTCTGTTAGCCTCTTCCTCACCCTTCACTCACTCACTCTATGTTACTACCTCTCCTCCTCCTCCTTCTTCTCGTTTGACCTGTGCGTAATTCTTTTCTTTCGCACGCTTGGCCAGGCCGGTTCGCCTTTTTTCTCTCTCTCGTCTACGATTTCACAGAACTTATGTTTACCGAATTCACGGACTAGACCCCTTCTTCCTCCGTTAGACCTGTGCGGAATTCCTTCCTTGCTCACATTTCAACCAGGTTTGATGGTATTTATTCTCTCTCGTTCACGATTTCACCGAACTTATATTCATGGAAATTTGGGACTTGACTCGTTCTTCCTCACTTTTCGTTGCTTCACCATCTTTGTTTGTTTACACTCTCGCTGTTCCCTTTATTTACGTGTCCCAACGACTTTCTTTAGCCGTTGCTCGCACCAACCGGAGGTATATGGTCTTTAAAGCGAAGAAATACCGATGATGGTTGGAAGATAACTGATGAAGGACCACTTTATTCATATGTATCCCATTTGCAACTCCGCAGCACGTTTATTCTCATATACAATATATATATATATATATATATATATATATATATATACATATATATATATATATATATATATATATATATATATATATATATATATATATATATATATATATATATATATATATATATATATATATACAATATATATATATATATATATATATATATATATATATATATATATATATATATATATATATATATATAAAATAAAGAGGGTGTGAACGATACCAGGTGGACCATAGCGCACCTGATCACTCGATACTTGGAGTAGTAGAGTGGGTAATATGAAACGTTTCAGGACCCCGACGGTCGAGTTCCAGCCGTTTCGAGAGCTAGATCCGAACAGTTCGGATCTAGCTGACAAAACGGCCGCAGCTCAGCCGTTGGGATCCCGAATTTTTTCATATATATATATATATATATATATATATATATATATATATATATATATATATATATATATATATATATATATATATATATATATATATATATATATATTAACCCAACATACCTTTGTTTCTGCAGACATTAATTTGGATGATTTAGTAAATATACTTTAACTTACCCTCCGTCTCTGGGTCCCGGCCGACAGGGTAGAGAATGCATTGCCCCGTAGGGTGGCGAGGGAGACGCGCTGAAACAGCCACTCCATCTGGTGGGACTTGCGAGTAACCAACTCTCTATAGCTATAAGTAGGGAGTGGTCCGGGGGCCGGAAGTCTTACTGCTACAGGTCTACCACAAATCTATCCGAATGTGGTCGATACTTGGACAGTTTGCCCTCATTGGCTTGGAGGGCAGCAGAGCTTGGGCTGGTAGCCGAACGCACCAGATTGCCACTTGAGTAGTATCACAACAGCATGTGACATCCCAAATGTGGGCCCTACCCCCATCAAATGGGAAGATTGTCATGCAGTCTGACCCATTGCCGTCCACTTCATCGAGTCCTACTGGTTCGAGCTGCTAAGGGAAGCTGTACCATCCTTAGCCATGCTTTTAGATCTCGTTGAGAGAAGCATGTCGTGGAACTGTGATGGCATGACCAAAAAGGTGCACAATGGTACCGCAGCGTCAGTTGTGAGATTCACAGACGCCAATGTGTAAGCAGTCATTGTGCAGCTGAGTGCCGGTCGCCAGTGAGCAAACTGCGTTAAGCTAGATACTACCGTGGGTTGCAAGGCCGAACGGAAACTTGCCAGACGGTGCTGCTCGAACCGGTTAACCAGCCCGTCTGAAATCATGTTGCAAAGGATGACGTCCCTCTCCCCGTCTCTCTTTCCTCTAACTACTTCACTCTTTCTCCGTCCATCACTCCTCCCTATTTCTTCGTATATATATTCTTTTTCTGCTGAGGGGGGGGGGGGGGGGTCTGGTGGTGGTTAGAGTGGGGGGGGGGCTGTGATAGTGGTGGTGATGGTGTGAGCGCTAGTGATGGTATGATGGCAAAAGTGGTGTTGGATGTGGTGTTTAAGGTGGAGGTAGAAGTGTTCGTGTTGGGCCTATTGCTGGTGGTACAGATGTTGATGATGGTGGTGTAATGGTGATCGTGGTGTGGTAGTGGATTGCTGTGTTGTTGTTGATGTTGTTGGTAGTGGTAGTAGTGACGGTGCTGTTCCTGGTAGTCTTAGTGGTATTTGCGGAGGTCTGTGGTGTTGATCGTGACTGTGGTTTGAGCGGGTTGATTATAGTAGTAGTAGTAGTAGTAGTAGTAGTAGTAGTAGTAGTAGTAGTAGTAGTAGTAGTAGTAGTATTAGCAGAAGTAGCAGCAGCAGCAGCAGCAGTAGTAGTAGTAGTAGTAGTAGTAGTAGTAGTAGTAGTAGTAGTAGTAGTAGTAGCAGCAGCAGCAGCAGCAGCAGTAGTAGTAGTAGTAGTAGTAGTAGTAGTAGTAGTAGTAGTAGTAGTAGTAGTAGTAGCAGCAGCAGCAGCAGCAGTAGTAGTAGTAGTAGTAGTAGTAGTAGTAGTAGTATTAGTAGTAGTAGTAGTAGTAGTAGCAGAAGTAGCAGCAGCAGCAGCAGCAGTAGTAGTAGTAGTAGTAGTAGTAGTAGTAGTAGTAGTAGTAGTAGCAGAAGCAGCAGCAGCAGCAGCAGCAGTAGTAGTAGTAGTAGTAGTAGTAGTAGTAGTAGTGGATGCTGGTGTTGTTGTCGGAGGTGGTGTTGCTTGTGGGTGTGAGGGTGATGGGAGAAGTGGGATGAATGGCGGTGTTGCGGCTGCTACTGTTGGTTTTTGGCATTGTTTGTTGTAGTGGAGGTAGTGGGGTGGTGAGACAGAAGAGGAAGAGTGAATAGCGCTGCTGCTGCTGCTGCTACTGTTGCTGCTACTGTTGTTCGGTCTTGCTGTGTTAGTGTTCCCAGAATTCTTCAATATATCATGAGGCAACTCTTCAGATCTTCAAATCTAATTCATGCAACAAAGAGGTATTGAGAAATACGTGGTGGTGGTGGTGGTGGTGGTTTAGGTTAGTGGCGGTGGTGGTGTTGAGGGTTAGTGGTGGTGGTGGTGGTTGTGTTGAGGGTTAGTGGTGGTGGCGATGGTAGTGGTGGTTTTAGTGGTTGTGGTGATTGTGGTGTTGGTGGTGGTAGTGGTGGTTTTAGTGGCTGTGATTTGTGGTGGTGGTAGTGGTGGTGGTGGTAGTGGTGATGGTGGTGGTGGTGGTGGTTTTAGTGGTGGTGATGGTTGTGGTGGTGTTGGTGGTTGTGGTGGTTGTGGTGGTGGTGGTTGTGGTGGTGAGGGTGGTATTGGTAGTAGTTGTGGTGGTGGTGTTGGTGTTAGTGTTGGTGGGTTTGGTGGCGATGAAGGTGATTGGGGCTGGTGATAATGGGTTGGGGTGGTGGTGGTGGTGGTGGTTGAAGATGACAGTCGGTGGGTAAACAAGGCGGCAGAGTGATGATTGGTGAGAATGGCGGCACAAGCTAATATTGTCTCTTTGTCCAATTAAGACTTTTTGGTTATCAAGACCTTAATTATAATCTCTTCTGAAGCCTACCCCCGCTTTTTCCTTCTTTATCTCATTTTAATTCCACTTTTAACCTCTGTTCTAGCACCCCTCCCACATACACACACATACACACACGCATATATATATATGTATATATATATATATACACATACATATATATATATACATATATATATATATATATATATATATATATATATATATATATATATGCATGCCTGTACACATACATACATACATATATTTATATATATATGTATATATATATATATATATATATATATATATATATATATATACATATATACGTATATATAAATACATATATACATACATATATATATATATATATATATATATATATATATATATATATATATATAGGCATATATATATATTTATATATATATATATATATATATATAATATATATATATATATATATATATATATATATATATATATATATATATATATATATATATATATATATATAGAGAGAGAGAGAGAGAGAGAGAGAGAGAGAGAGAGAGAGAGAGAGAGAGAGAGAGATATGCATGTATATTTACATACATACATATCTCAACTGACACAAGTGTGTGCAATGCTCTATATGCATTTACAATTTAGATAGCAACAAAAATGGCCGGAGCAGTTGTCGATTCATCTCATTTATCTTCTTCAGTCTAACTGATTGTCGTTGTTGTTGTTCCTATTGTAACTGCTGTTGTTGTTGGAAGACGTTTGTAATTACACTTGGTTGGAAGATGGTCACTGCCTTAATTTAATCTTGTTCTTAAAGAAAATTTTCTTCTTTTGTACTCGAGGTCCTAGCAGATAAACCACACATACAAACAGACACACCTATTCACATACACATATGCACGTACTCACACACGTGCACACACACTCATGCACATATATAGGTTATAAGCACACGTATATTCACATACAAGACAATTATGACGAACATAAACATAAACACACACCTACACAACACACAGAAGCAGCAAACATACGATCACATATACGTACTCACACGTACACACACATATACAGCATATAACCAAACACACGCACTAACACACTGTAGATGACATTAGTATATTTGCACATACACTCACATTCTCACAAGACATAAGCACACACAAATACTCATACACGACACTTAAGAACACAGCACAGACACGCACCTACACAAGACATATGAGAACACATAAGCACATAAACACATGCCCACACACTCCCACACTCACACAAGTTACACAAAAGCAAGTACGCACGCATTCCCACAGAAAAGTTATAAGCACACATGAATACACACACACACACACACACACACACACACACACACACACACACACACACACACACACACACACACACACACATACACACACACACACATCTAGGTTAGCTTTGCCTTTCATCCTTACCGAATGGATAAAATATAAGTACCAGTAATGCATTAGGGTCAATATAATCAAATTTCCCATCGACCAAAAATTTCTAGCTCTGTGTCTAAATCAAAAGCCACCAAAGTGCATGTGGCTGAGCATTCTACATATACGTGTTTCCCATAACGTTATTCTCAGGGAGATCCAGTAAGATGTGATACATTATGCGACAGAGATAGCCCTTTGAATGTCAGATACAATTTAGATTTGCTAACCGAGTGGACTGCATGAACGTGACCTAAAATGTCTTACTCAAAGATACAACACACCTCCAGGAATCGAACTCATGACCTTATGACCGAGAGTTGAAATGTCTAACCACTAAGCCATGTACCTTCACATGCAATCTATATAGGTGATGCTAAACAATAAAAGCTTGAGGCCTCTTAGTTTAATTAGACTTAAATACATTCTGTTATTTATGTGAGTCGCCGCGTGGTGGTGTCCTTTGTTTCTTTATTGTTGTTGTTGTTGGTGGTAGTGTGGTTGTATGTTGTTGTTAGTGGTGGTGGTGGTGGTGGTGTTTTTGTTGTTGTTGTTATTGGTGGTGGGGGCGGTTTTGTTGTTGGTGGGGGAATTTGTAGTGGAAGTGGTTTTGTTGTTGAAAGTGGTGGTGGTTTTTTTTTATTGTTATTGTTAGTTGTGGTGGTAGTGGTGGTGATAGTGAAGGTGATTGTGGTGGAGGTCATACTAGGGGTGTTGGTGATGATGGCGGGGGTGATTGTGGACGTGGTTGTGGTGATGGCTGAGGTGCTGGTAGTCGTAGTAGTAGTAGTAGTAGTAGTAGTAGTAGTAGTAGTAGTAGCAGCAGCAGCAGCAGCAGCAGCAGCAGCAGTAGTAGTAGTAGTAGTAGTAGTAGTAGTAGTAGTAGTAGTAGTAGTACCTGCTGTTGTTGTTTTGTTTTTGTAGGCTGGAATTAAACCAATATATAGATTTCGGTTGAAATCGAAGTAGAACGGTCAATAAGAAATGTTTAACTAGAAGCACTTGTATAATCTTTTCAAGTCCTGCTACAGGTTTCCCTTTGTTTTTATGAGAATGGATGAGTTTAATTTCTTACACTCCTCTCTACACTAAACTAATAGAAATAAGAAAGAAAGTCTTTCAGGAGTATTGTTATGCTTCCTAATGAATAAGACACAGGCAAGTCAATATTAGAGCGTCCAGTGAAGGGAGGGCTTTAAAATTAGTAGAAATAGCAGCCAAGTCAGCCTCAGATTAGAATGTGAGAGAAAGATATTGGATAGTTTTGACTGCCGTGAAGGTGCATGGGCTAATGCGTTGGTTGGACTCACAATCGTAAGATCGTGAGTGTGATTCCTGGAGTAAATGTGATCTTGAGTAAGATATTTTATTTCATGTAACTCCAGTCAACAAGATACTTTATGACATGTTATTCCAGTTCAAAAGATATTTTAAGTCCTTGAGCAAGATGCTTTATTTGAGGTTAATCCTCCAGTTTCACTCAGATGGTAAAACTAAGTTGCAATTGAAACACACGAGACAAGCTGTAGCGATTCGTTCCCTTTCGTTGTTTAGATAATATCAGTTTCACGGAGAAAGGAGACTTAGATGCACGGATGGCTGCTGGTTTTCTACAAAACACCCTGTTCTTGTTCCAGCTTGAAATTTGGAAAGCTTATTCTTGGCTAATCCGTCATGCATGGCTGCAAAACCAATGGACAAACATAACTGAGGGAGTCTTCTATATTTTTTCTGACAATCACCGTTTAACACATTGAACAAAAGCATCTACAAGATGCCAGATCTCATTCGTTTACTGAATGGCGCGGAACTCATCAAATCGGATCTTTCCATTGCTGATACTAACTACCGGTCGCAACACATAGAGAGTGGATATACGATCATCTTTGAAATGTTACTAATTAAAAAAGGTTTAGGGCATAATTCCACCCTACACAGGGCAGTTACGACACATTTATTATAAGATACAAAGTTGGACATGACGGAATTTGAATGCAGCGAACCGAGGGCAGAACAAAACGCAATGCGGTCTAACGGACTCTATAACGACTCTGCCAAACAGACCGGCAAGTTTACATATATACCCACATATATACACATACATACCCACATACACACATTCACAAACATACATTCACATACATACATACATACAACTTAATTGTTTCTGAGTTTGAGTGTGAAAACAATCAACGAAACATTATAATATCCTGAAATATATGCCCATATTTATGGGCATTCACATATACAGAGAGGCAATTTTACACACACACGCCCGCGCACGGACACGCACACACGCACAAACACATACACCCACATACCCAAACAAACAAACACATACGTACACACCAAATTTCCTCACACGCGGGGACTTGTTTAATTTTATAAGCCTAATTATACACATATATGTATTAATACACACACTTGCGAGTGTGTGTATATATATATATATATTTATATATATATATATACACACATATATATATATATATATATATATATATATATATATATATATTTCATTTGCAAGGTTTTTTATATGAAATCGTGTATCGAAACAAATATTGTTATAATTGGGGATGGTCATATTGTTATAATATTGCCAGAAATAATGAAAGAACACACATCTAAGGGAAATATAAAAAAATAAAATAAATAAATAAACATATTCACAAGTACAATAACAACAAACATATAAACACACACTAGTGAACAAATATAGAATGCAAAAACAAAAAAACATACACTCAAACACGAAACATGAAATACACACGCATGAAATATACACACCAACCATGAAATACTCACGCAAACGCATGCGCGAACAGAGACAGAGACCAGAATAAATAAATAAATAAATAAATAAATAAATAAATAAATAAACAAATAAATAAAATAAAAATGGCGTAGGCATTACAATACAACGGTAGAAAACATAATAGTACCACTCACTGATAATGTCACAGATGTGTGACGAAAGAACTTAGATACACTATATAGATATAGATATTTATATCTGTATGTTTAGCCGTTGGATAAACATTGATTGCCAGATAAATTAACTATATTATATATATATATATATATATATATATATATATATATATATATATATATATATATATATATATATATATATATATATATATATATATATATATATATATATAAATTTTGAGTATATGTTGGTTGTATACCAACACCTCAGTATGCAGATTGGAGCACTCGACGAAGTGCGCAGGTTGGTTTGGTTACTCCGGAGTAATGTAAAATAAACTAAAATAAATAAGTCAAATATTTAAAATTTGGCTTCGTTTATTACTACTATATACATTTCGGTGACAGCCACCTTTGGCTGTGACCTCTTCAGGCAGTCCGAATTAGTGTGGTAAAGACGAGTA
>OZ024741.1:329063028-329075528 GCA_964016885.1 Eledone cirrhosa
TTTCCATATTATTTTCATAGATATAATAGGAAAAGACGGGATGGTAATACTATAGGTATACATACGCCCGCATCCAACACTCACGCAATGACACACCCACACACATACACACACACTCACACACATACACACACACATATGTATGTATATATATATATATATATATATATATATATATATACATATATATATATATATATATATATATATATATATATATATATATATATATATATATATATATATATATATATATATATATATATATATATATATATATATATTTATATATACTTATATACGTATATATATATATATATATATAGATATATATATATATGTGTGTGTGTGTGTGTATATATATGTGTATATATGTATATAAGTATATATATATATATAGTGTGTGTGTATATATATACATATATATATATATATATATACGTATATAAGTATATATATATATATATATGATATATATGTATATATATATATATATATATATATATATATATATATATATATATATATATATATATATATATATATATATATATTTATTAAAATAACAGATTAAAGTTTAAGCAAAGAATCGCTGCTTTCACCCTTAACGGGATCTTCTGAAACTAACAAAGTCAATCTGTAAACGCAGAACTGGATATTTCAAAAAACGTTGCAACCGGAGAAAGACAGGAAGACGATACTTTGGTTCGTGGTAACGTTCGCTGGCAAAGAACGGGAAAAAACGAATAATACGTCATTAATAGGAGCGGCGAAAAACAATTACGCGCAAAGACAAAACCACGTTTATGGTATAAAAGAGGTCGTAGACTAATGTTCTCTAAGGTGGTGCATAGAGACGTTCTCTGGCAATGAACGAAAAAACGAAGATAATAAGTCATATGTGGAGCGTGGAGAACAATAGCACGCAAAGACATAACCACGTAAATGGTATAGTAGAAATCGTAGACTAAAATTCTAACTAGGAGACCAAATGCGTATGCTTGTGTATGTACGTATCTGTTTGCGTGTATGTATTTATTTGTTTCTATTACTTCATGCACCACCTTAGAGAACATTAGTCTACGACCTCTTTTATACCATAAACGTGGTTTTGTCTTTGCGCGTAATTGTTTTTCACCGCTCCTATTAATGACGTATTATTCGTTTTTTCCCGTTCTTTGCCAGCGAACGTTACCACGAACCAAAGTATCGTCTTCCTGTCTTCCTCCGGTTGCAACGTTTTTTGAAATATCCAGTTCTGCGTTTACAGATTGACTTTGTTAGTTTCAGAAGATCCCGTTAAGGGTGAAACCAGCGATTCTTTGCTTAAACTTTAATCTGTTATTTTAATAAATATTTGCTCTACGGTTCTAATATATTTGATATATATTTTCCTTATTGAGCCCTCTTTGGATTTTAGTCTTCAATTTTATTATTATTACTATATATATATATATATATATATATATATATATATATATATATATATATATATATATATATATATATATATATATATATATATATACGATATTAAACAAATGGAAACTATATTTATAAAACCATATTTATTTCATTATACATATTTCGGGGATACCATATTAAAAATAGTTTTATAAATAATTTTGACGTACCATAAATATGAGCGACCATTAAGGTAGGAAGCTTCCTACCTTAATGGTCGCTCATATTTATGGTACGTCAAAATTATTTATAAAACTGTATATATATTGTATTTTATCTGACGAAGGCATGCCATATTTTTAATATGGTATCCCCGAAATATGTATAATGAAATAAATATGGTTTTATAAATATAGTTTCCATTTGTTTAATATCGTATATCTACTCCAAAAACTTGTCGAGTGCTTTATATCGGTTATAAAATATTTACTTGTTGTAACCCAACAATTTAATTTTAAATAAAACTTTTGCATATATATATATATATATATATATGAATGTATATATATATATATATTCCGTATAACTATGTACATTACGAGCTGAGGATCCGCTAAGGTGAAACAATTGTTCTCGGTATGGTGAACTTACTGTTGTGTAACCACTTCTATATATATATATATATATATATATATATATATATATATATATATATATACAGTATATATATATATATATATATATATATATATATATATATATATATATATATATATATATATATATATACAGTATATATATATATATATATATATATATATATATATATATATATATATGTGTGCTCATCCACAATGTAAAGGTGACACCAACAATTCTCTCGGATCATAACTTGGTAGAGCTAATGATATGTGGTCCAAGAGAACCAACAGAGACAAAACCACCAAGAAGCTCCGGGACGCTATCCAGCCTTAACTTCTACGGGGCTGACTGGAAGAGATAGGTGAATCCGGAGAATGAGTGCAAATCCGAAGCAAGACATTCAAACACCACACAATTACAACACTCAATTACACTTCGATACACACTATGACACAAAAGAGTGTGTCCCGGAGAAAGAGGCAAACAGACACAAAAATCTTATTCCCAGAGATAGGAAAATCCTTATGAGACGTAGAACTAAACTCTCAAACCAGTTGAATAGTCAACAAAACCAAAACAAGAAGGAATCCTATTTGAAACGTGCACTACTTGACACCGAGATTGCACTCAAGCTTTCACATGAGAATGAGAGGGCAAGGAAAGAGAACAGGGCCATAGAAAACATTAAAACAAACCCTAAGGCCTTCTTTAAATTTGCAAAAGAAACTGCCTCAGTACACTGCAAGATTGGACCACTCTTCCACACGGACGGTTCATTAACCGAAAATCCCCAAGAGATATGTGAAATACTGAACGAACAGTACAAAAGTGTCTTCACATGTCCACTGAGGCACATGCAAATAACGAAGCCAGAGGAGTTCTTTGATGCCACAACACTACATCAAGAAATGGCAACCATCAACCACATAGACATAACGGAGGAGGATGTGGTGTACGCCATTGATGAAATTAGAACAGACTCGGCTGCTGGACCTGATGGATTCCCAGCAGTTCTCCTAAAAATATTTAAGCGGGCCTTAGCAACTCCACTGAAGATGCTCTTCAGAAGCTCCTTGGCTAGCGGTGTACTACCCAGGGAGCTGAAAGAAGGCACAATATGCCCTATCCATAAAGGAGGTAGTAGAGCGGAGGCCAAGAACTATAGGCCAGTCTCCCTGACGTCGCATATCAGTAAGGTCATGGAGCGAGTCGTCAGAAAGAAACTAATCACTTTCCTCGAAGAAAATGACCGCCTGACTAGCACGCAACATGGCTTCCGCCCAGGAAGAAGCTGCCTTACACAGCTGCTACATCACTACGACTGGGTACTGAGACAGCTACTAGACAGCTCACATGTAGACGTGATATATCTTGACTTTGCGAAGGCCTTTGACAAGGTCGACCACGGAATGATATGTCACAAACTACATGGACTCGGCATAACTGGAAAAGTAGGTGAGTGGCTGCATGGCTTCCTGAGGGACAGAAGCCAGGCAGTCGCAGCAAATGGGGCCCTCTCGAGGGAAACACCGATAACAAGTGGGGTGCCTCAGGGGACAGTCCTGGGACCACTACTGTTTTTGGTGGCTCTCTCGGACATGCCCTCTGTGGTGCATGCAACAACATCCCTCACTAGCTATGCTGATGACACTAAGGTAGCACAGGCAATCAAAAACCCGGCTGACGCTGCCCTCTTACAGCAGGATCTGGATGCCATATACAGATGGGCGGAAGAAAACAACATGCAGTTTAATGCTGGCAAATTCCAAGCCCTACAATACAAACCTGCAAACAAACACAAATATAGCGGAACACAGCTACACAGGACCAGGAGGGACCGATATCCCCGTGTCAAAATCGATACCAGACCTGGGCATAGACATGAGCGATGATGCATCTTTTTCTTCACACATCATGAAGGTGGCGACAGCATGTAGACGATTCGCTGGCTGGATCTTGAGGACTTTCCTTACAAGAGATCGAGACACCATGTTGACACTGTGGAGGACTTTTGTCCTAAGCCGCCTGGACTACTGCTCCCAGCTGTGGTCACCCCATAGTGTCAAACTAACCACAGAGCTTGAGGCAATCCAGCGAAGCTACACCAAGAGGATTGCCAAGATGAGGGAGACAAGCTACTGGGAGAGGCTGAAGGAACTGAACCTCTACTCCTTGGAGCGAAGACGGGAGAGATACGCAGTGATCTACATGTGGAAAATCCTGGAGGGACTAGCACCAAACTTTGGCATTGGGAGCTGGACCAACCGTCGAACAGGACGTCACTGTGTGGTGCCAAAGGTCCCGTCTTCCACATCTAGAATAAGGAGCAGGTATTGCAATAGCCTGGGATTCAAGGGCCCTCAACTCTTCAACAGGCTGCCGAGGCATCTGCGAGACTTGCATGACGTGGAGGTGGATGTCTTTAAGAAACATCTCGACACCTTGTTATCCAGGATCCCGGATGAGCCCACAGCAAGACACGAGGGAAACCTAAGGGCAGCAGCAACAAACTCCCTCCTACACCAGTGGCCAACCTATACAGGCTGGAGATAAAATGTGTAGCAACAAGGGCGGTGCCCCAGTATGGCCTCAGCCGGATGGCTGAAACAGGTAAAAGAGTAAAAGAGTAATATATATATATAGTATTAAGGATACTATTTATGGTTATATATATAATAAAACCTTTTATAGTTATATATATTTTAAACTCTAAATAGTGAAAGACAGTAATTTCTATATATATATATATATATATATATATATATATATATATATATATATATGTGTGTGTGTGTGTGTGTGTGTGTGTGTGTGTGTGTGTGTGTGTGTGTGTGTGTGTGTGAGAGAGAGAGAGAGAGAGAGAAAAACCACAGACTCTCCATCTCAATTCTACTTTTGAAAAGCAGAAGAACTGCGAAACCGGTAATGGAACCAAATAAATATATATATATATTTTAAAATAAGACTCCAGTTGCATTTTCGATTTCATCTCTTTTTCTTTATACTTTCACTCGTGTAGGACACCTCGGTTATTTTTCATTCTGTAAAAAAAACCTCACTTTCTAATAATATATATATATATATATATACATACATACATATATATATATATATATATATACATATATATATACATATATATATATACAGTATATGGAAAAGAACTGCCACCCAATTTCCAGGTACAGAATTACACTGAATGGAGCCGCTCCGTATTGTTAAGTCAGTGCTATGTGGTTACAAAACGAACTGTTTAGCCATAAAACCAAAACCACACGTGTTATCAAGTTTGACAGAGGAAGAACAGTAGTGAAAAGCATTTAACAATCCTGTCAGTTATGTTTCAACATGTACTTAGAAAAAGAAGGCGTGAAAATCACGACTCTCTTACTGTTTTCTTGATATATATAATGTGTGATGCGTCAGAGAGTAAATTATTATATTTCATCCCGATAGAGATGATGTATTAGCAACGGATCTGACTGTCGTTCCCGATGAGAATTATTCTGATATATGTATATCTATATGCATATATATATATATATATATATATATATATATATATATATATATATATATATATATATATATATATAATGTAGGAGGTGAGTTTTATTGTAGCACAATAAAGCAATACAAATATCGGATACGTAGCACTCAACAGTTTATTGGACTGGAGTATATATAAGAAGAAATTAAAAGATGGTTAAAAAAGTTCCATGTATTTTATTATGCGCATTTCAAAAACAAATATCATCCGGGGACGATATTTGCGTTCTCATCAGATAAAATAAGGAGACATGATATGAAGCTTAAAAAAGACACTTGTGTTACTGATGAGAACGCAAATATCGTCCCTGGATTATATTTGTTTTTGAAATGCGCATAATTAAATACATGGAACTTTTTTAACCATCTTTTAATTTCTTCTTATATATATATATATATATTTATATTTATATATATGTGTGTGTGTGTGAGTGTGTGTGTGTGTGTGTGTGTGTGTGTGTGTGTAAGTTTGTGTGTCTGTGTGAGTGTGTATGTGTGTATGTGTTTGTGTATACAGATATATATATGTATGTATATTTATATATACTTACATAGATATCTTTATACCTATATGAATATATATATATAATATGTGTGTGTGAGTGTATATATGTTTGTGTGGGTGTATGTGTGTGTGCATGTATATATATATATATACAGAGAGAGAGAGGGGTGAGAGAGAAAGAGGAGAGATTTGAAACTGAAAAGTGTGTGCCAGTGTGTCTGCATGTACCTGTGTATGAATGTGTGATGGGTGTAAGGTTATATTTAACATTTTAAAGGAATTAATTTAGTTTTTCTTCTGTTTCCTGATAATTCAGTGGCCAGTCTCAATGCCACAGGTGTTACTACATACGAAACGAACGATATCCATGATCGGCTGACACCACCATACATAATTACATATAAATCATACTTTCTTCCATTCTTATTGCTTTATTCTTTTTCTCTTTCCTTTCTTTCTTTTTTCTTCTTCTTCTTGTGGAGAGGAAAGTGCTGCCTTTCACCAAGTTTTTTTGAAAGGTGAGTTAGAGTGGCGAGCATGGTGGGTGTGAATTGGCCTGCTTTGAGAATACGCCTGTAGATTGGAGTGGAAAAACTGGGAGAGGCCACTTTGCCCTAGCGGACAGGGTGACCGTGGCTTTTGTGGGATTTCTACATCAGTGATCCTTAGAGTTTCCTGGGTGACCGTGGCTTTTGGGGGATTTCTACATCAGTGATCCTTAGAGTTTCCTGGGTGACCGTGGCTTTTGGGGGATTTCTACATCAGTGATCCTTAGAGTTTCCTGGGTGACCGTGGCTTTTGTGGGATTTCTACATCAGTAATCCTTAGAGTTTCCTGGGTGACCGTGGCTTTTGGGGGATTTCTACATCAGTGATCCTTAGAGTTTCCTGGGTGACCGTGGCTTTTGTGGGATTTCTACATCAGTGATCCTTAGAGTTTCCTGGGTGACCGTGGCTTTTGGGGGATTTCTACATCAGTGATCCTTAGAGTTTCCTGGGTGACCGTGGCTTTTGGGGGATTTCTACATCAGTGATCCTTAGAGTTTCCTGGGTGACCGTGGCTTTTGGGGGATTTCTACATCAGTGATCCTTAGAGTTTCCTGGGTGACCGTGGCTTTTGGGGGATTTCTACATCAGTGATCCTTACAGTTTCCTGGGTGACCGTGGCTTTTGGGGGATTTCTTCACCAGTGATCCTTAGAGGTTCCTGGGTGACCGTGGCTTTTGGGGGATTTCTTCGCGAGTGATCCTTAGAGTAACCTAGGTGACCGTCGCTTTTGGGGGATTTCTTCGCGAGTGATCCTTAGAGGTTCCTGGGTGACCGTGGGTTTTGGGGGATTTCTTCACGAGTGATCCTTAGAGGTTCCTGGGTGACCGTGGCTTTTGGTGGATTTCTTCACGAGTGATCCTTAGAGTATCCTAGATGACCGTGGCTTTTGGGGGATTTCTTCGCGAGTGATCCTTAGAGTATCCTAGATGACCGTGGCTTTTGGGGGATTTCTTCACGAGTGATCCTTAGAGTTTCCTGGGTGACCGTGGCTTTTGGGGGATTTCTTCGCGAGTGATCCTTAGAGGTTCCTGGGTGACCGTGGGTTTTGGGGGATTTCTTCGCGAGTGATCCTTAGAGGTACCTGGGTGACCGTGGCTTTTGGGGGATTTCTTCACGAGTGATCCTTAGAGGTACCTGGGTGACCGTGGCTTTTGGGGGATTTCTTCACGAGTGATCCTTAGAGTTTCCGCACCTTTGGGGAATTTGTTATGTTTTTTTTTTCAAATGTTTCTCTGTTAAAATTTTCTGTGTTACAAATTTTATTTGACACAAAAAATACACTGTACCACCCTGTACTGTCTTTAATGTTTCCTTAATGTGGGCCCGGCGTGGCTAATAAAGAAATTGGCAGTATTAGCAGAGCATCGAACAACCTGTTTTGGGACATTGAGTTACGGTCCTTTACGTTCTGAGTTCAAATCTCGCCGAGGTTAGCTTTGCCTTTCATCCTTACGGAGTCGATAAAATAAAGTACCAGTAATGCACTGGGGTCGATTTAATCACCTTATCCCTTCCCTTCAAATTGCTGGCCTTGTGCCAAATGTAGAGACAATTATTATAACTATTATTCGTTGTGAGACTGTGAAGACGTATTTTAGGATCCCCGAGAGTTGGTTAACTTTTCAAATTTTAGCATTGAATTAATTATTGTATTTTTTGTGATAAAGGAGTCATAAGACACCTGTTTTTACGCTGTGTAAAGGCGACCCCATAATATTTGGGCCTTTTGGCCCAAATATTTACATTTTTTTTTTTTTTTTTTTTTTTTTTAAACATGATTCTATTGTGCCCCTCCCAATATGTCAGCTGTCAAGTCACAGCGACTTAATAGTCGAGCGGAGTAACACCAGAATCATTACAAACACCAGCAGTATTGACAACAGTAGAACCAACAACAAAAACAATGACAATAACAACCCCAGTAACAGTGAAAAGACTGATGAGAACAAAAATGACGACACCAACAACAGCAGCAGCAACGATACCAAAAATGACATCACCAATAACAGGAATAACGACAACACTATCAGCACCAACGAAAAGCTGCAAAACTAGTATCAAAATGAACGACATCAGCAATAACAGGAGCACTTTCGTGGCCACAGCGATTCAACAGTAAAAAATGAATATTTGGCCACGGCTGAAAAAATATATACATACATACACCGTTGTTAGACAATGCAAGAGAAGGAGGACATCTACGGATCATTGATGAGGAGTTTGCAGATCCAGTATCAAAGATACACCTTCAGCTTCATACCCATCACTATTGGAGCTACAGGTTATATACCAACCCGCTTGAACGGAAGTATAGCTGAACTTGGATTTGTGGACAAAGAACGCAGTTCCCTAATTCATAGACTACAAATGGCTGTGATAGCTGGCACCTTCAAAATTTGCAAAACATTCTTGCGATTCAAGGAATGACAATTTCTTTTCTTTTACAACCTTGCCACCGGGAAGGTGGCCGGTCAAAAATGTAATTGAAATTAAGAGAAAGAGAAACATACATACATAGAGCTTAGCTCCTTAATTCATAAACTACAAATATATCTGGAACGTTCAATATTTGTAAAACATTCTTACGATTCAAAGGATGTACGCTTACACAAGAGACGTCGACATTTTTCTTTTCTTTACAACCTTACCACCGCGAAGGTGGCCGGTCTAAAATAAACTCAAAATTCCGAGAAAGAGAGAACATACATACATACATACATACATACATACATACATACATACATACATACATATACATACATGCATGCATGCGTGCATGCATGCATGCCTACTTACATATTAACTTACATACATTCATGCATACATACATATTTATATAAATACATACATGCTTACATACATGCATACATAGCGAGATAGACCGTAGCATAGCATAAAGTAGAATTATAGATAATTAAAACTAAAGAAATATGATTTATACTTCCTCCTTCAGGCAATAAACGGTGTCAAGTTATCAATGCGAAACGTGCATTTTAAGTTTTTGGCAACGTGCCCATTCTTCGTTTAATTATCGTTGTTGTTGTTGTTGGTGGTGGTGGTGGTGGTGGTGGTGGTGGTGGTGGTGGTGGTGATCTTCTTCTTCTTCTTCTTCTTCTTCTTCTTCTTCTTCTTCTTCTTCTTCTTCTTCTTCTTCTTCTTCTTCTTCTTCTTCTTCTTCTTCTTCTTCTTCGTCCACTTATTTCTTAAAGAGTCGTGGGCGGCAAATTCCCCAAGCCCCGCTACCATCAGGTCCTGCCAGAAGCAATTACTCCAATTACTCCAATTGCTCCGGTTGGATACCCCAAGAGAAACCAGGGGAGGTCATGAATGTTCTCCAACCATATTGTTCGGGGTCTAGCTCTGGGTCTCCGTCCGACTAGTTTTGCTCTTAAAATCTCTCCGAGGATTCTTTCCCAAGTCATTCTAACCACATATCCCTATTATCGGAGCTGTTATCTCTCAATTGAGAGAAATAGCGTCTCTCTGATCTCCGAACGACTCTCTGATCTGAGTCACGCGCTCTATCATGTAACTTTACACCTAACCCCCTCATTTTGGTTCAGTTCTTTGGCACAAAAATGAATTTGTTGAATATTTTGAAATAGAGTTGCTCTTTTACAGCTCACCTACTTTCACCTCGCACTACCTGTAATTCAAAAAGGGAACCTTGTCACACATAGGGTCACGATGAATTTCCATGAGAATTCCGTGAAATGGTACACATGTCTGGAATATTCAGCCACATGTGAGAAAGTTGTTCCGTTGATTGAATCAGCTGGCATGATTAGCAATTACATCGTGGAAGAGTCATTTTCGAACAACCGAACAGTGCGCTGTGTGTTGATTTTCCGTTTGTACCGATAGAACATCCTGCTCCGGAAATAAACGTGCATGTAGCTGAGCATTCCACAGACACCTGTGACTTTGACATAATACTCGAGGAGATATTCGGTGAGACACAATCTATAGTAAGGCTAGTCCTTTGAACTATAGGTACACAACTGAATAATCTGCAGCAATGTAAAACGAAGTATCTTGCTCCATGACACCAGGACGCATCTTACCTTCCCTGATCCGGGATACGAACTCACCTCCTTACGATCCTGATCCGACCAACTTCGCTGCTAAGCCACGCAACAACGTGAAACGAAGTAGCTTGCTCAATGACACAATGATCCCATCTTACCTTCCCTGATCCGGATATGAACTCCCTTCATTATAATCCCGAGCCTATCCACTAAGCCACACGTCTTCACTAACCATATACATGTATGCACGCAGATATAAACTAACACACATTGCGAGACACACGTACGTAAAGTCATGAAAATAAGAAAATAAATAAAATCATTAAATATGAAATTGTCAGTAACAATAGTTTAGGCTCTCCTGTCTTTAATTTCATTAAACTACCTCCTGGTTTAATGGTGTGAATAACACTTCCTAAAGGTACACCCCATACTCCAATAAAATCCAATCTTGAACCTCCTCTATGAGATCGTTAAACCTAAAATCAATACCAAACAATAAAAACAAATTGATCGATTTTTAGCTTTCACCTACAACACACTAACCTGCTTACAACCGGTGTATTTTGCTCCAATTTCTACATTATGGTTATGATCTTTTTTTCTTTTTCATCAGTCATTATTTTCATCAGTTATTTTTATTATCATCATCATCATCATTATTATTATTATCAACAAGGGCGGTGGATTGGCAGCATTGGAAGAGGGTCGGACGCCATGCTTTCCAGCATAGTTACGTTCCTTTACGGTCTGAGTGCAAATCCCGTCGAGGTTAACTTTGCTTTCATCCTTACGGGGTCGATATAATAAAGTACTAGTAATGCACTGAGATAATTGCTGACCTTGTGCCAAAAGTAGAAACAATTATTATTATCATCAACATCATCTTCATCATCATCATCAATATTATTATAATTATTACAATTATTATTATGGTGGTGGAGGATTTGCCGAATGATTAGAACGTCAAGGGAAAACCCCTTACGGTATTTGTTCTGAGTTAACTCTGTTTTATTCTTCCGGGATAGATAAAATAATTGTTTCTACTTTGGGCACAAGGCCAGCAATTACCCCAGTGCATTACTGGTACTTTATTTTATCGACCCCGTAAGGATGAAAGGCAAAGTTAACCTCCACTAGATTTGACCTCGGACCGTAAAGGGACGCAACTCTATGTTGCAAAGCATGGCGTCCGACCCTCATGGTGTAGTAGTAGTAGTAGTAGTAGTAGTAGTAGTAGTGGTAGTGGTGCTGATGCTGCAGATGCTGATGCTGATGCTGATGATGCTGATGATGCTGGTGGTGGTGGTGGTGCTGGTGGTTGTGGTGATGGTGCTGTGGTTGTCCTTGATTATTAAAGGGAAATCTGGCTGCTATTTCTAACTCTCGAATGACGTCGTAGAGATCCACTCGTTGGTATGACTGTGAGTAGTAACTATACACAGAGCGTGGGTGCGTAACCTCGTAATTATGATATTCGGATGAGGATTGTAGGGTCATGTGTCGGATTCAAATCCGCAGCTTGTTCTCTTCAACAAAATAATTTGCTCCAGTCCACTCAGCTGTAAAAGTCCACTCATGATTCAAAGAGCAAGCCTCGTCACACGCCGTGTCAATTTGAATCGCCGTGAAAATGACACATAAGATACAGCTAACTGCGGAATGTTAAGCCACTTGTACGCTATATTCACGGTTAGACTGCTCCACTAATCAAACAACACGAATGCACAATGTCGGAACCGGCGAAGATACAACGCATTTACAGCCAGTAGATGTGGAATATTTCTTGAGAAATATGAGCCAACTTCTAGGCGGTAAATTGGC
>OZ024741.1:329080528-329120528 GCA_964016885.1 Eledone cirrhosa
ATATTGTCAATTACGATTGTATTTGATGTATCATATCTACATGTATATATACTTGCGTATAATATCAATATACACTCTACACATGCTAGCAGAAAACCACCCGAGGGTTGTTTTTCTACTAGTATATATAATTATATATATATAGGTGTATAGGTGCAATATAATTGCGTCCGTAGGCGGTATGCCGGGTGAACACACGATGCTCTCGCAGAGCAGAGTATAATTGTATAAGAATAAAGGAACAAAGAATCAATATTGCATCATAACATATTTAATAACATAAGATAATACATATGTTTAACTGTTGATCGACTCGAGGAACGATCTATTAGTGATCGAACCTGACTCCTGAATCGAAAGATCCTCAGATATGCTTTAATATGTAAGACGAGCATACATATTGAGGCATATCTGAGGATCTTTCGATTCCAGAGTCAGCTTCGATCAATAATAGATCGTTCCTCGAGCTGATCGACAGTGGAACATATGTATTATGTTATTAAATATGTGATGATTCAACAAAAGAAATTCAAAATACAACTGGAGGTTTTTAAGAATATTTGTGTTTTTAAGAATATGCTGTGTATGTTAAAACGTTGTGCTTGCTAAAACGTTGTTTGTTATAGCGTTGTATTTGCTAAAATGTGGCGTTTGTTAAACCACATTTGTAAATACTTTGTCTTCGTTAAAACGTTGCCTTTGTCAAAACGTTGTGTTAGTTAAAACGATGTGTTTGTTAAAATGTCGTGTTTGTTATAACGTAGTATTTGTCAATATGTTGTGTTTATTAAAACGCCGTCTTTGTTAAAACGTTGTGATTGTTATAAAGTTTATTTGTTAAAACGATGTGTTTGTTAAAACGATGTGTTTGTTATAACGTTGTTTGTTAAAACGTTGTATTTGTTAAGACGATGTTTGTTAAAAGGTTATGTTTGTTAAAACGATGTGTTTGTTAAAACGTTATGTTTGTCAAAACGATGTGTTTGTTAAAACGATGTGTTTGATAAACGTTGTGTTTGTTATAACGTTGTTTGTTAAAACGTTGTTTGTTAAAACGTTTTGTTTTTTAAAACGATACTTTTGGTAATACTTGCATATTTCTATTTTGAAAAGGGAAATAAAAATGAAAACAAGTTAATGAAAAAATAATAAAATTAACTCTTTCATAATTATATCATTACTCTCTAAATACGTTGAGACAACAAATTTAAAATACACTCCTCTCCCTTTTGAGCAACCGTTATACACACGCATACAAATACACACAGGCACAGACAAACGCACACACACTCACACAAACACACACAAATACATACACATGCACATACAAACACACAAACACATACACACAAATACACAAACATACAAAAACACAGATACACAAAAACACAGATACACATACTGAAATCTTCCATATTTGCTTGCCGTCTTTTTAGGTTTTGTCTGTTTTGTTTCATTGTAGGTGTTTGGTAGTGGTGGTGTTAGTGGTGGTGATGGAGGTGGTAGTGGTGGTGATGGTGGTGGTGGTGGTGGTGGTAGTAGAGCTGATGTTAGTGATGGTGGTAATAGTGGTGATAGGAATGGTGGTGGTAGTGGTGGAGGTAGTTGTTTCGTAATGGTGGTGGTGGTGGTAGAAGTGGTGATAGTGGCGGTGGGGATGGTGTTGGTAGCGGTAGTGGAAGTTGTGGTGGTAGCAGTGGTGGTAGCTGTGGTAGTGCTGATAGTAGAATTGCTGGTCATGATGGTGGTAATTGTGGTGGTAGTGGTGGTGGTAGGGTTTGTGGTAATAGTGATGGTAGGAATGATGGTGGTGGTTGTAGTGGTGGTGGTAGTGGTGGTGGTAGTGGTGGTGGTAGGGTTTGTGGTAATGGTGATGGTAAGAATGATGGTGGTGGTTGTAGTGGTGGTGGTAGAGTTTGTGGTAATAGTGATGGTAGGAATGATGGTGGTGGTTGTAGTGGTGGTGGTAGTGGTGGTGGTAGTGTTGGTGGTAGGGTTTGTGGTAATGGTGATGGTAAGAATGATGGTGGTGGTTGTAGTGGTGGTGGTAGAGTTTGTGGTAATAGTGATGGTAGGAATGATGGTGGTGGTTGTAGTGGTGGTGGTAGTGGTGGTGGTAGTGGTGGTGGTAGGCATTGTGGTAATGGTGATGGTAGGAGTGATGGTGGTGGTTGTAGTGGGAATGTTGATGGTGGGGGTGATATTTATCATTTTGTTCTTGTTTTGTGGTATATTTTTTGTTTGTTTAACTGCGACTCTTAGAGTTTTTTTTATTTGATTCGAAATTAATTACTGGAATGTGGAAATTGTTCTGTTTCCGGTGAAAGGTAATTATAGTTAGCATTTCTCGCAATAATAATAATAATAATAATAATAATAATAATAATAATAATGATTTCTTTATTAACCACAAGGATTCACATAAAGTAGACATTAAGGACAGTGCAGGACAATACAGGACGGTACAAATGGGCATTTCTGCGTGTAAAAAACAAAAACAGAGGATGTAACAAAAAATAACAATGAAAAATTCCCCAATAGTGGGGAGACTTCGGAGGCATATTTGTGGAGAAAGCCCAGTAAAAGGCCACAATGACCCTGACCACCAAGGCAAGTGCCCTCTCCCAGTTTTCCACCTTTAATTTACAGATATATACTCAGAGTAGGCCCATTCACTCGGGCCATTCTTGCTTCTCTCACCCATCTTTCAACAAAATGCTGGGAAGAGAGCACTTCCCTCTCTACCCTGATTTTCCTTTTCAAATGAAATTTGAAAAAGTTGATCAGGGCATCACCGAAGAGATAACAGCTCGTCTTCAGCCCTTTCAAACGTGTCCACCATACTATCTCTTTCGCCATGGCCACCAGACAGGTAAAAACTGCCTGCCCTTCCCGGCTAAAGGAGGAGGGCGGGGCAATCCTCACGATGGACTCAGATGATAGCCGGATCCGTCCTACACGCGACAGCAGGTGTTAGACATAAACCCACAAGTCAGCAATTTCCGAGTGCGTGCAGGACGGTTTCGTCGCCCTGCGCGCATCTCGGACATGCCCGGCTGACGGCACCTCCATGCCTGTAGAGTTTATCCCGAATTGGCAAGGCTCCTCGGTAGCACTGCCAGGCCAGAGATTTCTGGAAGTTGTCCATAGGCCCTGGCCCGAAAGTTCTTCCGAAGAGATTGACTAGTTGATTTTCGTCGACGCCTAGAGGTTCCCCAAGTACATCGTCGCTCTTCCCCTCCACTAATCCTCTATAGAACGCCGAGGTGGAGTTTCCACCGATCACATTGCCCGATTGGTCGAGGGCTGTGAGCGCCTGAAGACATTCCAGTCTCCAGGCGCTCCCTCTCGGTCTTCGCTTGACCCAGGACTGCAGCTCCGTCAAGGAAACGAGTTGGGGAAATACGTGTCTAGCAAACGGCGACCACACCTGATCACCGTCGAGGAAGAGGTGGAGATGTCGTAGCCTGAGCGCGTGCCTGCGCATCATCAGCCACGGCATGCCCAGCCCTCCACGTAGCGGGTGTTGACAACAGATGGACCGCCTGACCATCGGAGCGCGTCCCTTCCACAAAAAGCGAAAGAGCAAACGCTCCAGCGCAGTCAGGCGAGGCTTAGGACAAGGTACGACGGTCAGGCGGTAGCAGATGACGGACGCGATGTACGCGTTAGCCACATCCGCTCGAACTTTCATGGATAGTTTCCTCTCCGCCCATTTCTGGGTGAGAGAAGCCACCCTGCTCGTCACCTCGTCCCAGTTTTTGTCCATCTGGAGGTCCGGACCGAACCAGACCCTTAGCAATTTAACCGGTCCTTCCGTCCAGCGTCCGACGACGCTGTTGGACGGCATGGACCTGCCTCTCCAGGTGCCGAGCTGCAGGCCCACTGACTTTTCCTGGTTGATCATTGCTCCTGTCACCGCTTCGTATTCTCTTAGTGTAGTTCCGGTCGCCTCGATGTGTTTGGCGTTCGACACCACTACAGTGACATCGTCCTCATATGCTGACACGGATCTTCCGCATCCTTGTTCGCGCGGGACGCCCCTCAACGTCTCCAGTTTGTGCAGTAATGGCTCGAGAGTCAATACGTACAAGAGGGACGAGAGGGGACATCCTTGGTGGACCGAGCGCATGATGTTGAACGGTTCCGACAGGTGACCGTTCACTCTCACCACAGAGCAGATGTCGCTGTGCATGGCAGCGATCCAGCCTCTGAAGACGGGCCCAAAGCCAGCCGCCCTCAGGACTGCCGCTAGGTAACGATGGTCAACCCTATCGAAAGCTTTCGACTTATCTAAATTGATCAAGGACCCACCCGTGCCAGGTTCCCTAGCTACCCTTTCTACGATGTATCGCATGAGGTGGAGGTTGTCGTGGATGGATCTGTCGGGAATGGCCCATATCTGCGCCTCTCCCACCAGACCACCAACGACAAGCGCCAACCTCTTTGCTAGCACCTTGGCCAAAATCTTGAACTCTGTGATTAGCAGAGTTATGGGCCGGAAATTGTCTATGTTATCCCCCTTGTTCGGATCCTTTCTCAGCAGCGCCACCGCTCCTCGGCTCACAGAACTGGGAATTCTCCTGTTCTGTTGCCAGTTGCAGTAGACGTCCGCCAAGAGGCCTCCGAACAAGTCTGGCATCTGTACGTAAAGTTCATAGGGCAGACCATCCAAACCAGGTGATTTACCCCTTGTGCATCTAGTCATTGCCTCCCTTACTTCAGCGGCTGTTATCGGCTTTTCGCAACACTCCGCCTCAGTGGCCGAGAGCCGCGGCAGTCCGTCGAGGTAGACACTAAAGTCCATCACTCGACCCGGACCACCGCTGCCCCCGAACAGCTGAGCGAAGTGTCGCTGAAAAGCTTCACACATTTCTCGGAATCGAGTAGCATGCGCCCGTCGTGGTCCACCAAAGACCGGATCGTGGCTTTGTTGCCACGACGCGCCTCCGCCACTCGAGCCCATTGAACGGCTTTCGTCCCCTCGTGTCTGAGAGCACGCACACTAGCTCTGACAACGCAGCCTTCGTGCTTTGCATTGAAGAATTTGTCAAGGGCCAGTTTCGCCGCAAGCACGTCGGTCGCAATGCCTTTGCTAAGCGCCTCGTCTAATTTTCTAACTAGTTCTCCCTCTGCTCTATTTTTCTCTATTGCTAAAGCCTTACTAAACCTAATCGATTCTATTCTAATCGCTCTTTTCAGAGCAAACCACCACTTTTTGTTGACGATGGCCCCCGTCAACGCCCGCTTAACTAGTTCGCTAATCCGGTCTCTGTAGGCCTTGCGTGCTGGTAAGGACGCGTTTAGCTTCCAGTAGCCGGGTCCTCGTCTATGAAGCCTATCTAAGTCAAGCACACAGATCACGAATTTGTGGTCCGTGTAGCTGACTATCTTGAATTGTGGACAGCCTATGCTAGACCTATCTATTTCCCTACAAAATACTCTATCTAAATATGATCTGGATGACCCTATGCGATTTGTCCAAGTCCACATTGGCACATTCAGGAAATCCAATCGGTACCTGTCAGACAGTTCAAAACGCCTGAGCAAGTTGGTGAGGCTCTTGCACCCTCCACCCCTATCCGCTAATCCCACACAGTCCCAGTGTGCATCTAAGATCCCGTTCCAGTCGCCCACTAACACTAAAGAGCGGGACGTTCCAAGAAAGGTCTCCAGACGCCGGAAGAAATCAGGCCGCCCTGCCCCTGTCGGGGCATAGACGGCCACTAGCCTAAAAGCTTGCCCGTCTCCGCTGGTCACGTCCAGCACCACCAACTTACCCTCTGGGTCCAGGAAGATGGCCCGTATGGCGAGATCCAAACCTCTCCGAAAAAGCACAGCAACTCCTCCCCCCCGGTCCAGGACGGCTGGGAGATGCGTACACATCGTAGCCGCCGAAGATCGGTGCGAAGGCCCGTGTTTCGGAGATTCTGGTCTCGCTGATGGCCACTACATCTATGTTTAGTGACCTGAGGTCGTTGAGCAGGTGACCCTGCTTTCATGACGACCCCAAGCCACGCGCATTTATGCTGCCTATTCTGAGTGAGGTCATGTTTAAAATGGAGTGGAAAAGATCGGAAAGACCACTTACCGGACTTTTCGTAGAGGAGGAGTTGTTTCTCCATCCCTTTTCACTTGAATCGTCCCTTCGGCTGGTCATCGGCTCTTCTATGAGTATGTCCGAATATACTCTCCGGTTGAGAGTCCCTCCTAGGTCTCTGAAATCACCAACTGTGTTGGGGAATTTCGTTTTAATGTTTGTGTATTGTTTCTGTGCTATTTTTACCAGTCTTATGTTAGTTGGCGTTTTGATTGGTGCTGGTATTATGTAGTCGTGCTGTGAAATGTCTGTGTGTTCAATTATGTAAGTCATTAGTTTCTTGATGTGTGTATTTATTGCCGTGCATTTGTTTTTCTGGGGGTGGGGTGTGGTTCTGCTATTTTCTTGTCGTTGTTGCTGGGTGTGTGTGTTTTGTTGTTGTGTTTGCGATGTTGGTGCTTGTGGTGGTGGTGTTGAAGGTGCTGTTGTTGTTGGCGGTGGGGTTGTCGCCGGTGGTGATGGTAGTGCTAGTGTGGGTGGTGATGATGTTGGTGGTGTTGCTGCTGTGAGTCTCTTTGCAGTAGCCTTTACCATTTTTTCATTTCTTTCCTCCCTTTTCGAAGGCGACGATGCGCTGCTTCTGCGTTTGTGCCTTCTTACGACCTTTTGCCATCCCTCTCCCACCTCACACTCCATATCTGATTCTGTGAGGTCGGGGAGGGGTACCAGCTCCACTCTTTCACTTCTTGTTGTTGGTGATGTTTGCACTGGAGTCTCTGTTGCAGCTGCATTTTGTATTGCTGTTGTTGTTGTTAATACTTCCACTGCTGCTGCTGTTTTTGATTTCCGTGGTGTGGGTATGGGTGCCACGGACCTATCGTTCCAGGTTGCCGCTTGTCCTGTTGCTGGTTGCCGTGGAGTCGGTTTCAGAAGGAGGGGGGTTTTCTCTT
This sequence comes from Eledone cirrhosa, assembly GCA_964016885.1. Lineage (NCBI taxonomy): Eukaryota > Metazoa > Mollusca > Cephalopoda > Octopoda > Eledonidae > Eledone > Eledone cirrhosa. Next base: position 329,087,519 of record OZ024741.1, read on the forward strand.
TTCTCAGGGTCTTCTCGTTGCACAAGGCCCTGAGGTGAGTCTTCGATCCACAGCGAAAGCATTTCGGGCGTTTGCCCTCAACACTTATGGGCAGTTGAGTGCCGTTATCGAAGTCTATCACATCCGGGATAGCTTCGATGTACTCCTGGTTGGTTTGGATTAACATCTCAATGGAGGTGCCGACCCAATCTTCTCTTACTTTTTTCTGTACTTGCAGTACAGTTGTTTTATCCTCGATTCCGACGAGGACAGACGCGGCCAGCCAAGGAGGGGCTATCTCGGGGGGGGGGGACAGTTTGACCCTCACAATTTTTTGCCCGCAGTAGGAGGGCACCATTTCCTCTCTTCTTAGGGTCACTAAGGATTGAGCCTTTGCCTCCTGGGGTGTGGCAAAAAGCACGTCTACGGTGGCATATTTCTTGCCTCGGGTGATATGCGTTTTCCGCTGCCACACAGACCCTAAGGCTTTTTGCATTTGAGCCTCTGTGGTTCTTTCAACCCTACGGGATTTTGTGCTTACTGTACGGTACGTGACCGTACAGTGCTGTTGGGTTTCGAAAAAATGTTCGGCTGCCTTGCAGATTGCTCGGTGTCCGGTTTTCGTCACCATCTTCTTCGCTTCCTCTAATTCCTCATTTGTTATGAGGATGGTTTCCAGGTTCTTTGCGATACCTGCAAACGAGATTGGTTTTTCTTTGCTGCTGTTGTTGTTGTCGTCAGAGCTGCTGTTACTTTTGTTGTTGCTGCAGGTACTACGACTACTGCCGCCGCCGCTGTTGTTGTTTTCCTTGTCACTGTTGCTGCTGCTGCTGCTGTTATTACGGCTGCTACTGCTATTATTCATGACGTCAGACGAATGAAATGGGTTTTCGTATTTCCCGCACACCTTTTTCGTCGTTGTCGTCGTCGTCGTGGAGAAATTTTGCACGCTTTGCACGTGATTTTTCTTCTTTACTGGCGTCGCTTGCGAAAGAGAAAGGAGGGAGAGAGACACATTTAGAGAAGGGAGCGAGAGAGACAATCTTCTCTCTGGTGTAGTGACGATTGAGGAAGAAGAAGACGGAATGAGTGGGAGTGATCTATGAAAATACTTTTTCGTAGCCATGTTTTTTTTGTTTAAAATAAATATTGGGCACAAAACCCCAATAAGCGGTTATTTAACCCCGAAGGGCCAAATAACGGGCAGAAAGACCCCTCTCACGAAGAGGTGGGTGTTTTTGTCTACAATTTGATTAAAGTTTTAAACAATTTACAATTGTTATAGCGGTCAAAATTTACAATACCTTATAGAGCCGAGCCTCCGTCAACCATAGCGTTCAATAATAATAATAATAATAATAACAATAATAATAATAATAATAATATTTAGGTGTTCTGGAGACAGATGGCATCAAGAACAAAAAAAATGAAGGAAATGATAAGATCTGAATACATTCGGAGAGTAAGGTGCGTATAAAAATCACATCTGAACAGTAGGAATGCCATAAGTGCAGTAAATTCCCGAGCTGTGTCCATTATTAGGTAGAGTGCAGGAATTCTCAGATGGAATGTTACTGAACAAAAAGAAATGGATAGGAAGACTAGGAAGCTATTGACTATCTACATGTTCCACAAGAGGAGTGATGTCGATAGACTCTACTTAAGGAGATCTGAAGGTGGAATAGGTTTTATCAGCATAGAGGACTGTGTTCAGACGGAGCAAAACAACCTACACAAATACGTGACTGATAGTAGGGAGCCAATGCTCAGAATTGTACTTACGGAGATGAGAATAGACCAGGGATGTCCAAGGATGAAATAAAAACAAGGAGGAGGAGCAACCTTCATGAAAAATCCCTTCATAGTACCTTCTTTGAGAAAACTGAATTTAGAGATCCACAGACATGGAACTGGTTGAAAAGAGGAGACCTTAAAAATGCTACAGAAGGAATGCTAATGGCTGCGCAAGAGCAGGCTCTCAAAACGAAGTGGGAGAAACACCATATTTACAAGGAACAGGCTAGCCCACTGTGTAGGATCTGTTGAGAGAGAGAGGAGACTGTGGCTCACATTGTATCCGAGTGTAAACATTGTATCCGAGGGAGAAAATTAACCGATACCAGGACTTAAAGTGGGAGGTAAAAAGGATTTGGAAGTGCCATGAAGTCAAAGTGGTCCCGATTGTCATAGACGCACTAGGAACTATCTCAAAAAGTTTCCAGGGATGGTTAAAGAAAATTGGCCCCGCCCCGCTTTTTGGAACACTTCAAAATGCATGTTTGATGGGAACAGCAAGAACCCTCCGACACGTCCTGAATATCTGAGGCTGCAGGTAGTGGCTTGATATTCATTTCAACAAACTTTCCAGTTAACTAACATCAATGACTGAGACTCAAAGAACAATAATGATAATAATAATAATAATAATAATAATAATAATTGTTTCTACTTTAGGCACAAGGCCAGCAATTACCCAGTTTATTACTGGTACTTTATTTTATCGACCCCGTAAGGATGAAAGGCAAAGTCAACCTCGGCGGGATTTGAACTCAGAATGGCAAGGGCCGTAACTCTATGTGTTAAAGCATGGTGTCCGACCCTCTACCGATACTGCCAATTCAATGATGATAATAATAATAATAATAATAATAATAATAATAATAATAATAATAATAATAATAATAATAATAATAATAAGAAGAAGAAGAAGAAGAAGAAGAAGAAGAAGAAGAAGAAGAAGAAGAAGAAGAAGAAGAAGAAGAAGAAGAAGAAGAAGAAGAAGAAGAAGAAGAAGAAGAAGAAGAAGAAGAAGAAGAAGAAGAAGAAGAAGCACGAGGTTGTAGAAGGTCATGAAATCGCTCCCGTAAGTTTTTGATTTTTAACATATTTAAATCAATTGTGAAATAACAATTCTTAGTACAAATGTTGCATAAACCACCGAATCAAGTCCCATAAAATTTCGGATCCATATTATATTGTTATATCGCTCAAATATTCAATTTTGTATTATATATTTTATATTCAAAAAAAGAAAATGGTTATAAATGGAAGAAAACATCCTCTGTCTACACTATATAGAACAGCCAAATCACAGCAATTTCACCAACACCAGAAACTTGATACACCACCTACCCCATCACACTAAATATAACAGCCAGATAACGGCAATTTCACCACCACCACCACCAATCCCAGCATCATAATAATAATTACTATTATTATTGTCTCAAGTTTTAACAAAATGTTTAATTCCAATTTTACGGGAATATGTCAACACAATATATATTAAACATACGAACACAAACTCATAGATACTACATATCACAAAACTCAGTAACGACAACGCCACCGCCGCCACCACTACATCCATCATTGCTACCACTATACCATCACCGCCGCCACCACTCCTTCATTGCTACCACCACTATTCCCCTGTTAACTTGAGAGAGAAAGGGGAAGGTGGCGGTATCACTAGACAAGGGAGAGGCTAGCAAAAGATATAAATAGATTGACTTAGTGACCTGGCCACCGGCCAAACGTCAACATCAACAACTATGGCACTGCTGGCTCACCCCTTCCTCACCAACAATATAAAAAGCCCCGGCACCACCACCGACATAGCCAACAACAATAACAGGCAACTTCAGCAAAAAGTATATTATATTATTGTAATGCACTGGGTGATTGCTGGCCTTGTGCCTGGAGTGGAGACAATTATTAATAATTTCATTCTTAAGCCACGCAATGCTCACATTAAGGAACCACTCATGATAATAACAATTTAAAAAAACAACAAAAAGAAAACCCCGTGACCAAGAAATACCGGGATGGCGGCCGGCGGGGAATAGCCGTGTCTCTTGGGGAGAACGACCCCTCTAGTCTTGGTTGACACTCGTTCTAGAAGTGGTAACACGAAATGATTACCCCTTGGCGGATAAGGATAAAACACGACAAAATAAAGTAAATGTCTAATGATAAAATCTCATACCGGATCGGCCGTCACCCGGGTAAAAAAGGGCCGCGTCCCTCAGAGAGGAACCAGACTGGGGTCGAAAAATCAGCTAATGGTTCAAACCTTCCCATCACTTCGGAGCTGGAGACCTCCCATAACCGGAATACTCCTACTGTTGGCCCTCCATGCTCACCACCAAGAAATCCAAAGAAAAAGAGAGAAAAATGGTCAAGGGAAGATAATAAAGAAGTCCTTGAGGCTTTCTACACTGCCATGTACTACCCATCAAATACATCGAATACAGAACAGACATATATCAACTGGAAAAAGAAACATCCTGAAAACAGAGGCTATATTGACAGTAACAAACTAGCCAATATACGAAGAAATATTGTAAGAAAAAAGTTACTAACTGATATAGAAATTGATCAGATCAAGCTATTAGCACAAAGTCAGCGAAGGGAAAATGAAACATGTGTCAGTGAAAACGAGGTAAACTGTAACACTTCGAATCCCAGGGTTGGGGCGGAATCACTGGCAACAGAACAAATTAAAGAAAGGATCGAAAAAGTGGAGGGAGTGCATGCTCAAGATGAAACTGCAAATGAAAATAATAAAATCGTAAATGATAAAGAAATGAATGAGAATGAACTTGCCAACTTGAAGGATGAAATTATGATCGAATGGATGAAAATGAAAGAATCTGACATGGGGCAACGAGACACCCTCCCTAAGATCCAGAACTCCAAACAGAACCAAAAGATAATACACAAGACTAACATAATTCTCAAAAACATTATCATCACAAACAAACTAAACATTACTGATTTAAATCATCTCTATTATGCATCGGCTAAAGTCACCACTCACTTATGTGGAGTGAAGATGAAAAAACAAAGGAATTCGCACAAGAAATCTACTTGGCAAGAGAACATCAATCGCCAAATAAACCTTCTCCGATCTGACATAGAAATTTTAAAAAACTATAAAGTAGGTGAACATGTTAAACAAACTAAACTTAGAAAATTGAAAAAAAAGTACAGTATAAAATCAACATGTGACATAGACATGCTGATAGAAATAATCAAGCAAAAAGTGTCGGCCAAAGCTGCCCGTATAAGGCGCTTTGAAAAACGATCTAGATTCTAGGACAATAATATGTTCAAAAACAACCAAAGAAACTTCTACAGAAAAATTGGTAAGTCAACAATAACTGCTAAATCAATACCACCCAAGGAGGAAGTGCAAGAATTCTGGGAAAAGGTCTGGGCCGAAGAAAAAGTTCATAACATACATGCCCCATGAATAGACAGACAAATGAAAGATACAGCTCACCGTGAGGAACAAATATGGGAAAATATAACAGTTGAAGAGTTGCGCTTGGCTCTAAGAAAAACCAGCAAATGGAAATCCCCAGGAAAAGACAAAATACAAAACTTTTGGATAAATGCCTTCACAGAGTCTCATGAGCTGTTAGCCCAACTTTACAATGAAATAGTTAAGGAGCCAGAAAAGATACCATCATGGCTAGTTAACGGCATTACATTCCTGCTTCCGAGGAATGATGAGACAAACAATCCCAAAAATTACAGACCGATAACTTGCTTGACCACAATGTATAAAATTTTAACATCAGTCCTAACTGAATACACATATGACCACCTGATAACAAATGACCTATTTCCCATTGAGCAGAAAGGGTGTAAACGAGGCTCATATGGCTGTAAGGATCAGCTTCTGGTTAACAAAATGATACTGGAAGATTGTCATAATAGAGACAAAAATCTATCGATTGCTTCGATAGATTATAAAAAAGCATTCGATAGTTTGCCACACAGTTGGATTGAAAAATGTTTAGAGATTTTCAAAATATCCCCCGTTGTCAGGAGGTTTTTGTCATTCAGTATGAAGACATGGAAAACGACAGTCCGTTTGAATAGTGAAACAAAATCACTGGAAGCTGGAGAAGTTAATATTAATTGTGGAATTTTTCAGGGTGACTCTTTATCACCGCTTTTATTCTGCATCGATAATATTCAATATGCATATTTGATAATATTCAATATGCATAAACTCGTTCAGGAAATAACATCACACGTCCGGTCGGTCCCTCATATCAAGAAATGTAAACCATTTCCAAATATTGAGTTGGCAAAAAAGTAATTTCGTTTTTTTTAGTGTGAATAAAAGTCTTCTTTTTTTTTTCATTCAAAAAAATGAACTTTAATCAATTACATATTTTCCATTTTGTTCGATGCTCTTTGGCCATCTTTCTGGCAACTTCATGATCCACGCTCGTAGAACTTCTGGTCCTTATCAGTCAAAAACTGAAGCAAGTGCTATTTCAGGCCATCGTCATTATTGAAAGTTTAGAATTTTGTAAACTTCTAAATAAATGGTATTCTGATGGTGCAAGGTCAGGGCTATATGGTGGATGTGGTATCACTTCCCAACCAGGCTGCAATAATTTTTTACGAGTTAGCAGAGACGTATGTGGTATAGCATTGTCATGGTGGAACACGATTCCTTTACAATTTGCCAATTCTGGCCTTTTCTCTTTGATTGCTGCCTCCAGCTTCATTAGTTGTTGACAGTAAACATCTGAATTGATGGTTTGGTTCCTTGGAAGCAGCTCAAAATTCACAACACCTTTGTAATCTCACCAAATTAACAGCATGACCTTTTTTTTTGATGCCATTTAGTTTTCGATGTGGTTTGTGCTGATTCACTACGCTTCAACCATGATCGTTTTCTCATCACAAGTGATGATTTGTTTCAAAAAAGGTCGATTTCATTGTGTTCGAGATGCATATCGCAAATATTGATTCGTTGTGTGAAGTGAATCTTTTTCAATTTATGTGGAACCCAAATATCGAGCTTCTTAACGAGTCCAAGACATTTTAAGTGATTTTCAATTGTTGTGTATGATACATTTAACCTCTCTGCAATCTCTCGCACAGTTATATGACAATCAGATTCAATTATGGCTTTGGTTCGGTCATCATCAACTTCAGTAGGTCGACCAGAACGTTGGTCATCTTTGAGTGAAAAATCTCCAGAACGGAATTCTAAAAAACATTTCTGACATGTGCGTTCTGTTAAGCAATCAACACCATAAGCTCCACATATCTCTTTGTGAGCATCAGCAGCCCTTTAGCCTTTACGGAAAGAAAAAAGTAAATTAAGGCGAAAATGTTCGTTTTTGATCTCCATGTTAAAATTGATACTGGACTAACAGCTGTAAACAAAATTATGTGCAATTTGCTTCTAAAGTAAGCTAAAGCTAACGGCTATCAAATGTCAAAAGGAAAAAATCATAAGATTCACAAAAATCATTCAAAGAAATCGTAACTCTATCTATTTGTGGAAAACGAAATTACTTTCTTGCCAACCCAATTTAAAGTTTTTTGTTAATAATATTTCATTGTTTTATAGGTTTATCGTCGGGGGGGGGGGGACAAGCTTTCATAAGTGATCGTTCTTAGTGAAATGTACATTACAGATTTTAATAAACTAAAACGAAATGAATATGACATCAGATTTTCATATATATATATGTGTGTGTGTATTTTTCCCAAAACTTTGGATACTCTTATGTATTTCGGTAAACGATGATCCTGGTTCTTTACAAACAACAGATCAACATTTGTGTTTTATGGTATTATTTTCAGCATTCATGTTGAAGAAATTATTCTTATTATCCACTCTGCAAGTGAAATTATTTATAGCAGTTACACGGCTTTAATTCTGTGTGGTGGTAGTCAGAAGTTTATTTTCATGCGTCGAAACATCGGTATTATAGCAGTAATGCATTGATTTTATCTTCACGTGTATTGGAAGGTGACCACATTTAAAAAAGGGTACTCAATGCATTAGTAGAGTGTTGTAGGTATCTTTATTTTAATACAGAAATGACGTCTACAGGAATAGAACTCTTTCATTCATAAGAAACAGTTCTAAACCAGTAGAATCTATTTCTATGATAATAATATATATATATATATATCTATTTATCTATGTATGATATATGATAAAGAACACAAGAGCGTCTACAACATCAACAGATTTTTATTGGCTTACAATGTTTCTTCCTTACGTAAGCGTAGGATTCGTCAGAGCTATAAAAGGGGTTTGATTGGTGTTATGGACTCTACCAACCAAACATTCAAGAACAAAGAGTAAAGAGAGTAAAGAGCAAAAGTAGGGGACGTTAAACCACTGGGAGTGAAGAACCCCTAGCCCTTGTCAGGGCATTCTTCTAGGAGAAGGCATCTCAGGAAACTGGGTTAACTCCGACATAAAACCTGCGGCTCGGTAGTTGCCGATGAGGTTGATCTTTTCTTCTTTTCGGGTTATAGCTACTTTTCGGGTTATAGCTACTGGGATTGGCTCAGTGCACAGTCTTTCCTCACTTTAAAAATACTCGTCACGCACAGGCATTGCACGAGTGCATTAATAATTATTAATGGTGTACTATTATTATTATTATTATTATTATTATTATTATTATTATTATTAGCTGGATCTGTGTGTTACCAACACCATGTTCCAACAAAAGAACAAATTCAAGACCACATGTATGCATCCTGCATCTAAGGAATGGCATATTTTGAACTACGTCCTAGTCAGGATGCGTGACAGACAGGATGTGCAGTGTGTTCGTGTTCTTCGTGGAGCTGAGTGCTGGACGGACCACCGCCTGGTACGCGCAAAAGTGAAACTAATCCCTAAACGTAAAATCTGGGCTCCTGGTGTTGCCCTGCCCAAAAGATTGAATGATGCTCGTCTTAAGGATAAAAATGTGAAGAGGACATTGGAAGAAGAGATGCAGGCTGCAGATCTTGGTGAGGATTGGCCGACCCTTAAAAAGTCGGTTTATGATGTAGGCAGGCGTGTTCTGGGATTGGCAGAGAGGAAACATCAGGACTGATTTAATGTGAATGATGTACATATAGAAGACTTGTTGGCTGATAAGAGGCGTGCTCTGTCATGCTACTTGACGGCAAAACCACAGGAGAGGAATACGTTGCATGAGGAACTCAGGGATGTAAAATCACGTGTTAGGCGGAGTCTTTCTCAGATGAAGGATCAGTGGTGGAGTGAGAAGGCTGGTGAGATACAAACTGCGTCTGATTCCAATAACACAAAGCTGTTGTACAGTCTCTTGCGTGAGGTTTATGGACCGTCTTCTTCTCTGGTGACACCGCTTCGCAGCAAGGATGGCAAAGAACTTCTTCGTGACTCACAAGGAATTCTACGAAGGTGGCGAGAGCACTTTGATGATCTTTTGAATCAGCCGTCTGTCGTCAGTGAAGATTTCCTCAATCTCATTCCAGAAAGTCCTGTGAAAGTAGCTCTCGCAGAACCTCCGACGCTTGTGGAGGTTGCAGTGGCTATTTCGAAGCTGAACAGTGGAAGATCTCCAGGTATGGATGGCATACATGCTGAGCTCCTACAATATGGTTGTGAGAGACTCCTGCAACATCTTCACTCTTTGTTTGGCAGGATATGGGCTAATGAATCCGTACCTGAGGACTGGAGAGATGCAGTAGTGGTGGTCTTGTACAAGGGAAAGGGTAACAGGAACGATTGTGGGAACTACAGAGGTATATCATTGCTTTCTGTCATGGGGAAAGTTTTATGTAGGGTGCTTCTGGACTGTCTGCTGACACACATTGCAGATTGTGTTCTTCCTGAAAGTCAATCTGGTTTTCGTGCTGGACGCGGCACTACTGATATGGTCTTCTCAGTTAGACAGCTCCAGGAGAAGTGCATGGAACAAGGCTTGGATCTGTATCAGGTTTTTGTCGATCTGACAAAAGCTTTCGATACTGTTAACAGAGATGCATTGTGGAAGGTTTTCCAGAAACTTGGTTGCCTTGATAAGTTCCTTGCTTTAGTTAGGTATTTCCATGACGACATGAAGGCTTGGGTTAATGTCGGGGGTAACATGTCGGAGCCTATCTCAGTAAAAAATTGAGTGAAACAGGGGGATATTCCAGCACCGACCCTGTTTGCCATATACTTTGCAATGGTTTTCTGTATTGCATTCAGGAATTGCGAGTATGGTGTTTATATCCGATATCGAACCTCAGGGAGCATATTTAACATCAGGCGCTTTGCTGCGAAGACAAAAGTATTTACATCAATCATAAGAGACCTCTTGTATGCAGATGATTGCGATCTTGTAGCGCACACAGAGAGTGATATGCAGCACATTTTGAGTGCATTTTCTGACGCTTGCACTGCCCTATGTCTGACTGTCAGTCTCAAGAAAACCGTCGTCATGTACCAACCTGCCCCTGGTAAGCAGTACACTGAACCAAACATCTATGTGTATGGCAAACGACTTGGAGTGGTTGATCAGTTTGTCTACCTGGGAAGCACTGTCAATCGTTACAGCAACCTTCACGGTGAAATCTCACTTAGGATTAGGAAAGCAAGTGATGCTTTCGGAAAGCTAGAAAGGCGACTCTGGGGTCGGCGAGACATATGCAGGAGGACAAAGGTAAAGGTGTACAGGGCATGTGTGCTCTCTTGTCTTCTTTATGCCTGCGAGACCTGTGTCACATATCGACACCACCTTAAGCAATTGGAGCGTTTCCATCAGATGTGTCTCAGACGGATCCATGGCGTTCACTGGAGGGACCACATCAGTGATGTCGAGATTTTAGAAAGCTCTATGTGTGACAGTATAGAAGCTCTTGTGCTTGAGCAACGACTCCGTTGGAGTGGTCACCTTGCCAGGATGAAGGATTCTAGAATACCAAAACAACTCTTTTATGGAGAGTTGGTTAAAGGAAAACGACCGCCACATAAACCAAAAAAGAGGTATCTTCGCAGTCATAAAGTAAGACCAGTGGTTGACTACCAGGCTGCTGTTGGAGATGCTACTCATCATGCTTGCCAAACATGTGGTAGAGAATGTAAATCAGCAGGAGAGCTCAAGCGACATGCAAAAGTACACGAACTCCAACCATAGCCGACTATTCCCAGTAAATGTTTTGGATGCCGACTCTGTGCAAGACATTTTAGATCATTGGCTGGGCTAAAAAGCCACATTCGATCGCAGCGCTGTTAGTTGCTATCGTGTGTGTGTGTGTGTGTGTGTAGATATGCTTATGTGTGTGCGTGTGTGTGTATATATATGTGTATATGTATATTATTATTGTTGTTGTCGTTATTATTATTGTTGTTATTATTATTATTATTATTATTATTATTGTTATTAATGTATGCGTGTGTGTATATGTGTGTGTGAGTATGTGTGTGTGTGTGTGTGTGTGTGTATATATGTATGTATATGTATATATATATATATTTTTTATTTATTTATTTATTATTATTTTTTTTTTTTCTTTCTCCTCGTGCAATGGCCATACTCGATAACGAGGGGGCAGCCATCATGTATGTATGTACGTATGTATATGTCTACATACAGCTTCTAGCTCACAATTTACAACCATTCATTGTCAAAGCCGGATCTGTCAATGTTTAAAAATTTGACATATTGTAAATATGTAATAATGTATATTCGATACGGTTAGGTCGTATCGAATTAGCGCTGTTTTTATGGAGACTATGAGACTATCCAGCAACTCTATGGCATATTTGTTACAATGTAAAAATTACCAATCAGAGAGAGAGGGAGGGAGAGAGAGAGAGAGAGAGAGAGAGAGAGAGGGGGGGGAGATATCTTGAAGTTGGTCTTGTAATCCCTACGCAGATAGAATGTGCGATATATTTTCAAGAAGCTACAAAATACAACCAAGATATTTCTGTACATGGTGGCTAAAAAATGATACAACAAAAATACCCTTTAGCTGCTTTATAATTATTCTTGTTTTGAATGTTTTTGTTATTTATACTTCTTTGCTTATGTTTTCTGCCACTGTTCATTTTCTCGCTCCGTCTATCTCTGTCTTTGTTTGGTTATGTTTCTTAAATAAAAGAGGTCTGAGGTAATTCTTCTTGTCTTGCATCACAAGCTCTATAGAGATATATATTATAAATTCTATAAACATATACATATTTATATATATATATATGTATTAAAGTGTTAAACAATATTCAATGAGTATGTCAAAGAATGAGTTTTACAGTAGATTGGAAGCACTCTACGAAAAAAATAATTTTCCCGAGTTATTAATATTAAAATATAAATATTAATAAAATAGATGTTCTTTTGATCAATTACATTTTATTATACATATTTCGGGTGTACAACAGTACGTCCTCATCAGACAAAATATAATGATACATGACATACCCTGAGATGTTAAATGGTTAAGATTTAATCAAGGTAGTGATTAACCTAAGAGAAGATTTAACATATATACCCTAATTATGAGAAAATGCGAAAACGTAATAAATTCATTAGACAAAGTGTGAGTAAGAAAAACGTTGCTTAATGTAACTGTTATAGAGATTTTAAAATGTATGATACTACAATATATCTAGGAAAACATCTCATGAATCATAACGGCCAGTGATAGCCACTGGAAAAGGGTTTATAAGGAGGGAAAGATAAAGGGGGGGGGGGTGATAAATGCAGAAGGAAATTTTTTTCCGAAGGTTAAACGGTTAAATTTGAAAATATTTAATTTATAATATTAGGGTGAAGACTCAAGATTTCAGGATTTTTTGCTGGTTATTTATATATTAGTTTTACAAATTCAATAAGTGTGTTATCATTTCTAAACTTCTGTATATATATATAAATATATATATATACCCTGGTCACTCACTGTCAGCTGGCCCCTTCTTCCCACTTTCACGCACTCCCTCTCTGCTTCTGATTTTAGGGATCAAGTCTTTAATGCGTCGAAATGCCAACGATAATCAGCAGACTACTGATGAGGACATTTTACCCCTTGTCTATTTTTATTCATATGTTCATGTTCGCAACAAGGCAGCACGCCATTCTGCATTCACATATGTTTTCCCTTCGCTGTGGTTCGTATTTTTTCTGTCACTTTACTGCTATCACCCTTTCTCTCGCCTTCACCACTTGCCTTCCTCAACTCCCGCCCGCTGCTGGTCACTCACTCTCGGCTGGCCCCTTCCTCCCACTTTCACTCACTCCCTCTCTTCTTCTCCCCCCCCCCCCCCTTTCACTTCCTCCCGCCTGACCTGCTTGAATTTCTTTCCTCTCTCAATCTTCTCGCGGCTCGGACGTGTCTATTTCTCCTCGTCAATTTGATTTGTCGGGCTTAAGCCCACCGGATTCATTGACTTGTCTCTATTTTCCTCTCTTTATGTTGCATACCACCATGTGTTTGTTTCCTTCCCTCTGTTTTCCCACTGTCCCGATAACTTAATTGAGTTATCGCTCGCACTGATTTTAGGTATCTGGTCTTTAATGCGTCGAAATACCAACGATAATCAGCAGACTACTGATGAGGACATTTTACCCCTTGTCTATTTTTATTCATATGTTCATGTTCGCAACAATGCAGCACGCCATTCTTCATACATTTATATATATATATATCTAGGGCAGGTAAAATTCCCGAGATCCATGGACGAGTTCTCTCCAGCGGTCTCTGTCCCTCATTATCGCTGCCATGTCCTGCGTCTCCAACAGACCAGTGTCTGTCCTTAGGGCATCAACATACGTTAACCTTAGTCTTCCTCTTCCATTGTGTCCATGTAGGAGCTCCCACAAGAGCATTGAGTGCAATGTCAACTCTGGATGTCGGTGAGCATATCCAGCTAACCTCAGTCTCCTCTGTGTCACTTTTGAGCTGACTTTTGGGAGGCTCCCATACAGCTCTGAGTTTTCATCCTCAGTGTATACTGATTAATGTTCAGAGCCATCCTCAGCAATCTCGTGTAGCACACATCCACCATCTGAGTGAGTTTCTTGGTCAGTGTCCAAGTCTCAGACCCGTACAGCAGCACAGACTCCACTACAGCAATGAAGAGGCGGATTTTCAGTTCTCTACGAAGGTCCGACTTCCACACCGATCTAAAGCTGTGTCACGCCGCCCAGGCTTTGCTCTTCCTCTCAACCACCTCATCTTCCGTATTCCCAATCTTTGCTTCCAAATACAGGAAGTCCTCAACCAATTCTAGCGGCTTCCCGCCTACATTAATGATCCCCTCTGGCTTCTCAACATTCTCTACCAGATATTTTGTTTTAGTCTCATATATATATATATATATATGTGTGTGTGTGTGTGCGTGTGTGTGTGTGTGTGTGTGTGTGTGTGTGTGTGTGTGTGTGTGTGTGTGTGTGTGTGTGTGTGTGTGTGTGTGTGTGTGTGCGCGCGTATGATGGCTGCCCCCTCGTCATCGAGTATGGCCACTGTACGATATACCATTATTAATAATTATTAATTAATTCTATCGTGCAATGCCTGTGTGTGAAGATATTTTTTTAAGTGAGGAAAGACTGTGCACTGAGCCAATCCCACTCTCTGAGCGACAGTAGCTATAACTCGAAAAGAAGAAAAGATCAACATCATCGGTAACTACTGAGCCGCAGATTTTATATCGGAGTTATCCCAGTTTCCTGAGTTGCCTTCTCCTAGAAGAATGCCCTGACAAAGGCTAGGGGTCCTTCACTCCCAGTGGTTTAACCGCGCGCTCGAGTGTCCAGCCCGACTATGTCTATGTCCCCGCGCATGTACATATGTACATGTGTATATACATATTTACACACCTCTGGATGGCCGTTGACTCTTATGAGTTCTTCCACCCTTTAATTAAGTCAGTATCCTTACCATACCAACAAAAAAGGCAAGCAGAGTGCACACGAATACATTAAATATATGAGTGTGTGGCTATATTCAGATATTCCCAATCGCTTGAACCTTTAATTAATATGATTCAGTCAGAGTGTCTATATTAATATTCACACACACATACACACACACGCGCATATATATATATATATATATATATATATATAAATATTGTATGCATGTGTAGACTTATATACAAATACGCAAACACATATATATACATATATATACCTATGTATATATATATATACGTATATATATATATATATATATGTGTGTGTGTGTATACATATATGCATATATATATATATACATATATATATATATATATATATATATATATATATATATATATATATATATATATATATATATAATAAGGGTTGACGGTCCCAGCATATTTATCAATGCCAGTACCGGTTATATATATATATATATATATATATATATATATATATTTTATATATATACATGTATATATGTGTGCATACATAAATGCACAAGCTAACAAATACATACATTACATTACTTCTATACATATATACATGCATGCATACATCATACATACATACATACATACATACATACATACATACATACATACATACATACATACATACATACATACATACATACATACATCAACACGGATGATGCCAATGAGCATTAATTTTGCCCGAGAAATAGTAAACATCAATTAGCTAAATTAATGTTATTATTAATTCACAAATAAATATAAACATATAACATATATATATATATACATATATATATGTGTGTGTGTGTGTGTGTGTGTGTGTGTGTGTGTGTGTGTGTGTGTGTGTGTGTGTAGTACTAATACCACAAATGTATATGACAAACATATATAATTGATAACATAAATATATATAATTTTACGTGAATTCTTATCAATATCAGAAAAATTCGGCAAAAATGGATATTTATCATAAACAATGAAGTTGATAATTAAAATAGTACATATATATATATATATATATATATATATATATATATATATATATATATATATATATGAGTGTGTATATATATATGTGTGTGTGTGTGGATGTGTGGGTGAATGTATGTGTATATATATATATATCTTATATATAAAGTGAAGTTGGGCGTTGTTTGGTGTACCGAACTTGCATGCTACACCGTTCATCCAATTTTCATGAAACCTCATACATATATAAAACTCAACGCGTAGAGTGGAATAGGCTACTTGAAAATTTCGAAAAATCGATAAACGGGACCCCAGAAGCCAAAAATCGATATTTTCAAAAATCGATGAAACTCGACGCAAGTGTGTACTTTGATCTGGGGATAAGCGTGCGCTACATTAAATTTTCGAAAAATCGATAATTGGATCACCAGAGGCAAAACTCAGGACAACTCTAACTTACTCTCTTTCCCTCTCTTCCACCTCACTGGCTCAGCGACACCTCCTGCCTGCTGATGAAATACATAGATAGATAAACACACAAATATATAGTCATGTATATACTCTCTTTTCCTCTCTTCCACCTCACTGGCGCAGCCAAAACCTCCTGCCTGCTGATAAAATACATAGATAGATAAACACACACATATATAGTTATGTATATACTCTCTTTCCCTCTCTTCCACCTCACTGGCGCAGCCAAAACCTCCTGCCTGCTGATAAAATACATAGATAGGTAAACACACACATATATAGATATGTATATATGTATGTGTGTGTGTATATATATATATATATATATATATATATATGTGTGCATATATATGTGTGTATATATATATATATGTGTGTGTATATATATGTCGTCCCACTGCATCGTCATGCCTCACCATGCCGCATCCATGCTCTGTCAGCCACCATGCCCTCCCCTTCCCTCTCCCTTACCCGCACGTCTTGGTCCTTCACGAGTGCCATGGTTCACCATGCGGAATCCCTGCAACCGTCAATCCCGGCCATCTCCCTTCCCTGCACGCCGTCGTCCCACTGCATCGTCATGCATCACCATGCCGCCATCCCCTCCTTGGCCCTTTCTTTTTCCTGCCCGCAGTGCTCCTTCAAGACTACCATGGATCACCATGCGGCATCCTTGCCACCGTCCACCCCTGCCCTCTTCCTTGCCTGCTGGCCGTCGCCCCACTACATCTTCATGCCTCAGGATGCCGCCTCCATGCACTGTCAGCCACCATCCCATCCTCGGCCCTTTCTTCTGCCTGACCGCCGTGCTCCTTCAAGACTCCCATGGCTATCTATGCCGCATCAATTCCTTGCCACCCGCTTAAACGTCATCAGTATGGCTTATTGTTGCCTCATTTGATCACCGATTTTCGCAGGCTAAACACAATACCAACGTGCACGATAGTCCATGGTAAATCTTTTTAATTACATGTTCTTGAGGCTGTTGCAAAGGGCAATAATCCTAGACGCAATTTTGATCAACTTTTTTTCACATATAGCAAATTTACCGGGACAGGTCTTTAGCTACTCAAATCTACTTCAGAGGTCACGCGTTCATGTAAAAAATCAATAAAACTGAAGCGCGGGTTCGACTTTGCGCAAAAAACAAGGCAAAGTTGCAGATGGGATAATTTTTTACAGGAACGTCCGATTTTCGTGAAAACTGTCGCAAATGAATCGTCCATTATGCCGCGATTCAGATAAAGTCCCTTTTATTTCTTCTTCTGCACATGTGAGCGCCAAAATTGTAAAAAAAAAAATATTTGAAAAAATCGACTTTTTCACCCTGCTTTAAAAATCAACTGAAAATTCAATTTCAAGTGTATTTGACTTCCGTCAGTCTTGCAAAGAACAATTTCAACGATACACTGTGAACCTACAATTGATCCATTATTTATGCTCAATTACACACCTGCGTATACTAACCTCTGTTTTTTTCCTTGAGGTTCGAAGGTTTTTGCACCTGTGATGCGCGGGAAGTAACTTTCAAACATTTTAACAACAGACCAAAGGTCGATTTACACCCGGGCAACGCCGGGTACTTCTGCTAGTATATATATATATATATATCAGCGTTTAACATATTGTTTAGATCTGGCTTTTTAACTATGGAGCGCTTGGCAGCATAATCCTGATTATTGCGTTTCGTTTCGCTTTTTCTATCCCCCGAAATGCGATTCTCGCTGAATTTATATTTGTATATATATATATATATATATGTGTGTGTGTTTCTGTGTGCGCGTAAATATATATATATATATATATATAAATATATATATATACAATATATATTTTTCAATCATATTTTTTTATCTGTTTGACCCGAATTACTTGGTCGTTTCTATGGCTGTGTGGATAATGGTTTAACCATCGTCTCAGTGTTTTGGGCCTTTTAACGTATGTTGCAGCCCTGGTTCGTTAGAATATATTGAGCGTTTGCCACACATCTCGGAAGTTGTTTTTCGCTAATTTCCAAAGCCGAAATACGATTCTCGCTAATTTATATATATATATATATATATATATATATATATATATATATATATATATATATATATGGATAATAAAGTATGAATTCCGACATGTAAAAAATACATATAGGGAAACAAGTACTATCCAACCGTATGCCAATGTGGTTCTATGGCGGGTTAATAAATTAACAAGCCAGAACATATAAAACCAAGGTCTAGCAAATAGAGAAAATGTTTTAAAATAAATTTTAAAAAATTCGCAGTCCTTACTATATGTGCCTTTACCGCGGTTTCCTGCTCCAGAATAAACGGAAAATCCAAGCGGAATTCCATTGAGAAAGAAGCAATCTTCAGAGGGCTCTTCTCTCTCGGAGAATATAAAATTCTCGAGTTCAAATCACACACTGACGCCATACAAAACCATTCTGCGAATTTTTTAAAAATTTATTTTAAAACATTTTCCCTATTTGCTAGACCTCGATTTTATATGTTCTGGCTTGTTAATTTATTAACCCACCATAGAACCACATTGGCATACGGTTGGATAATACTTGTTTCCCTATATGTATTTTTTACATGTTGGAATTCATACTTTATTATTATGGATAGATAGATAGGTGTGCATGTATGTATTTATGCATGTATGTATTTATGCATGTATATATATGTTCTTCTGGTTTTATTATTTTATAAGTATTTCACCAATAGAGAGACAGAGAGAGCCTGTTTCTAACATAGACACAAGACACTTTCATTAGAATTTAGACAACATCCACTATTTAACTAGGTTCGTGTTGGTTGGTGTATGTGTGTGTATGTGTGCGTGTAAGCTGGTATGGGTGTTATTGCATGTATGAATCTGTATGTTTTGTGTTATAGGTGTACACATGCATATGTTTCTGTATCTGTACAGGTGTATACGCAATTACCACATATTGAATTTCTTTATATATATATTATGTAAATATGTGCGTGTGTGTGTGTGCGTGCGTTTGAACAAGTGCCATACGACAAAAAGGAGGACTCAATATTATACTTTTGGCTGTATCGATATAGGGTCGGGCGCCATCCTTTGCAGCATAGAGTTACGGCCCTTTATGATCTGAGTTCAAATCCCGCCGAGTTTAACTTTGCCTTTCATCCTTACGAGCTTGATAAAATAAAGTACCAGTAATGCACTGGGGTAATTGCCTGCCTTGTGCCAAAAGTAGAAAGAATTATACTTAATACTATAAAAATAGAGATAAAGTTGTATATTTACATTGAAGAAGCTTGTGAACTCCTACTACTTAAATTTCAGATAATTTGAACGGGAAATATACGATTTGAACGGGGTGGGGGATAAACACCACAAAGGATTCTATCCGAAGATCTATAGTTTTCGTCACTGCACAGATTTTAAGGTGTCATTTTATATACCCACTCCGGAAGAATGAAAATAAATTTCCAACTAAGAATGTGAGATGGCGAGACTAATTTCACAAGTTATTTTGTGTGATGCTCTAACAATTCTTATATTCTGTTGTCTATAATGCTTTAATTCTACCCTAAATACATTGCGTTAGGCTATGGTCGACTTTCCTTTCTTCACTGATTATCAGATAAGTACCAGGCCACCCCAAAGGGTCAATATATTAAAGTAAAACATTTAAATGAATTGCTCCAGCCTGGTCATAGTTTTCATGACTCTCCTACTGGGCGCCTCCTAAATCTTGTCAATTTTCTGTGTGGTTTTGGTCATTCCAGGGGAGTAGCCGTACTTACCACGTTTGGTCTATTGCGGATTGGATGGCCGTTGACTCTCAGGAGTTCATCCGCCCTTTTAACAGCACTTGCTTTTATTTGTTTTGCGTGTGTGCTGCTGGGGTTTCACCTACCCTCCTCACCAAAGCAGTGACAGGTAGGGGAGTCGGTTTAATCGCCGACCAGTAAAAAATAAAATAATGTATATTCGATATTTGTCTGTTGGTTCAAATGTGTGATTATGCGAGTGTTCCAATTGTGGGTTTTCTTCGAATATGTATAAAAATTAGTGTGTATGTATGCATTCACATGTAAGTATATACATACATCCTTTTGTCTGTGTATATTTTCATTTTGCAGTTGTATATACATGAATGTATGAATGTATGAATATGCATATGGTTGCTCAGTGTGTATGTATATTTATGTATGTATGTATATTTATGTATCTTAGTATGTATGTATGTATGTATGTATGTATG
The DNA here is from genome assembly GCA_964016885.1 of Eledone cirrhosa. NCBI lineage: Eukaryota > Metazoa > Mollusca > Cephalopoda > Octopoda > Eledonidae > Eledone > Eledone cirrhosa. Next base: position 329,107,852 of record OZ024741.1, read on the forward strand.
TATGTATGTCGGGTCACTCAAGTGCTACTGGTAACATGTAACCCAGTACGACCAGTCGCATGGTTGGGTCGTCGGCGACTAAACCGGCAACCCCACCAAGTTTACTAGGGGAAGAGGGTGATTTTGGACACCCTGCAAGACAAAAAACAAAATCTGACAAAGGGCGGAAGAACTCATAAGAGTCAACGGCCATCCAAAAGTGTGTAAATATGTATATACACATGTACCGCGTGGTTAAACCACTGGGAGTGAAGAACCCTAGTCTTTGTCAGGGCTTTCTTCTAGAAGGCAACTCAGGAAACTGGGATAACTCAGATATAAAACCTGCGGCTCAGTAGTAGCCGACGATGTTGATCTTTTCTTCTTTTCGGGTTATAGCTACTGTCGCTCAGAGAGTGGGATTGGCTCAGTGCAAGGTCTTTCCTCACTTGAAAAAATATCTTCACGCACAGGCATTGCACGATAGAATTAATTAATAATTATTAATAATGGTATATCGTGCAATGGCCATACTCGATAACGAGGGGGCAGCAATCATGTATGTATGTATTTATCTATGTATGTATATGTCTTTATGTATGTATGTATGTATCTATCTATGTATATATGCATGTATATATATATATGTTTCTTCTCTATTTCTCTATGTATGTGTGTGTCAGTGTGCGCGTATTTGCTTGTGTGTGGGGGAGGGGTGGATGAATAGTTTATTTTCAAGTTACCTTCATAAAGTGTTTTACGACATGGTGGTCATTATCAAATAATATTTGGGGAAAACTTTTAAATTTTGAAGCTTTATGGTCCACAGATTTTTTATGTGGTTTATTGTGTGATACAATAACGGCGGTAGGTGAGTCATGCATTTGCAATATATATATATGTATATATATATATATATATATATATATATATATATATATATATATATATATATATATATATATATATATATACATATATGTATATATATGTACATATATATATATATATATATATATATATATATATGTGTGTGTGTGTGTGTGTGACTGTGTGTGTTTGAGTGTAATATATTGTCTCTATATATAATACATATATTTACACACATATATATACACACATATATATATATATATATATATGTATATATATTTATAACTATACATGTTTTCATGTATAGTTGCCTACAATAAATATATGCTGACATGTATAATTATTAGTGCGTTAGTGTATTTGTCTATGTTTATATGCGCGTATGTTTATGTCTCTGTTTCTATATGAGTATATATACATGCTTATATATATATATATATATATATACATATATACATATAATATACGTTTGTGTATAAATCAATTACAGCAGATTTCCAACGTTTTATCGCAATACAAACGTTGCTTGGAACCAACCAGTGTTTTTATGACTTACACAATTTATGAGGATTTATACAGTTTATGTATAGCTTAATATCGTTTATATACATTTTAGCATTATTGTTTTGTTGTTATTGTTGGTTTTATTGTTTAGGATTTTTTTTTCTATGGAATATCTTGATGAGCGCTAATAATACAAAAACTCTATAACACTCAGGAAACCTTTTGAGTCGTAGAATATACGTTCGCTTCAATTGTGTTTCTTTTATACATGTTATATAATTATTCTTTCTTTGCTTCATAATTTCTCCCTTTAATTTCTTACTTCTTTCTCGTTTTCTTTATCTTTCTCCTCTTTTCCGATATCTCATCTTTTCATCTCTCTTATATTTCCCTATCTATTCATCTTCATCTCTTTCTCTGTCTTTCTCTTTCTTCTTCTTCTTCTTCTTCTTCTTCTATTTCCCCTTCTTCTTTCTTTTTCTTCTTCTTTTACTTCTTTTACTTCTTTTACTTCTTCCTCTTACGCTTCTTCTTATTTTTCTTCTTATTTTTCTTCTTCTAATCACCCATCCTTTTTCATATATATCTCTTTGTCTCCTCTCTCATCTTTTTCTCTTTTGTCTTTTTTTACGCTTTCCTGCCTCACCAAACCTCTCTCTCTCTCTCTCTCTCTCTCTCTCTCTCTCTCTCTCTCTCTCTCTCTCTCTCTCTCTCTTTCTCCGGTTATCTTCATCTATCTCGTGGATTTTTACTTGTCTTCTATTGGCGTTGTTGTTGTAGTTATTGTGTTTGTTTATTTATTGTTTGTCTTTCGTTGTTGATGTTGTTGTGGTTGTTTTTGTGCTTCTGCTTGTAATTGACCTTAGAGAAGTTAAATTTTTCAGTTCAAATCCATGAGATAGAATAACTTTCAAATAGAATTAACTTACGATTTGAGACATTTGAGTTCATAAATTGGCCACGAGGACATGGTTTCGAGAAAGTTAGGTAGAGCAAATAAATCACACTAAAATGGATATATGAGTCCACAAGGAAAAAATAGCAGCGAGATTTTCTTATAATGACCCTAACGATCTCTAATGCGAAAATGGACTGCTTATTCAGATGTTTATTGCACTGGAGGTTCGAAAATTAAATAGGCGGCGTTATTAAGAAATGAGAAAAAGGGCGGTGGATAGGCAGTATTGTTATAGGGTCGGACGCCATGCTTTGCAGCATAGAGTTACGGCCCTTTACGGTCAGAGTTCAGGTCCCGCCGAGGTTAACTTTGCCTTTCATCCTTACGGGGTCGATAAAATAAAGTACCTGTCATGCACTGGATCGATCTAATCGACACCCCCCTCCCCCAAAATTGCTGGCCTTGTTCCTATATAAGAAACAGTTATTAAGAATGGAGAATATGATGGAAGGGAAGTAACCGTTAGAAACTAGAGAGTTGGAATGTGGTGAAAAGATGTAAACTTAATGTTGTCGTGGAACTGGCAAAGCCATTAACAGATCGAAGAGAAGACATTGTGGTATTATCTACGGTTCTCTGAGGTAACATTTTCCTTGTACCCTTTCCCGCTCAATAAAGTGCCAGTCTATCTCTTTCTCAATTCCTCCCTGTTACTCTCTCTCTCTCTCTCTCTCTCTCTCTCCCTCACTCACTCTCTCTCTCTCTTTTTCTCCTTCTCTGGAAGAAATTAGACGTGTTGTGACTAGGAGAGCGATGGGCTCTGACAGGTTAAAAACCTCAAGAAATGCAGACTCTACCAGGTGTTGCGGCTTGAGCCCCAAAAAATTCGGACCCAAAATATATTGTTATAAGGCTCAAATATTCAAATATTCAACTTTGTATTGTACATTGTATATTCAAAAAAGAAAATGGCTATAAATGGAAGAAGAACCCCCCCCCCCTCCTCTGTCTACGCTATATAGAACAGCCAAACAACACCAATCTCACCAACACCAGAAACTAGATACAACACCTACCCCATCACCTCTCTGTGTACACTAAACACAACAGCCAGATAACGGCAATTTCACCACCACCACTCACTACTGCCATCATTACCACCACTATCCCATCACCGCCGCCACCTCTCCTTCATTGCTACCACCGCTACAACACCATCACTACAGTAATACGATCACATCACCACCACCACTGCCTCGGTATCGACATCACCACCACCACCATCTCAGTATCGATACCGCCGCTACTGTCTCCCACATATCCCCGCCGCCACCACTCCTTCAATGCTACCACCACTATTCCCCTGTTAACTTGAGAGAGAAAGGGGAAGGTGGCGGTATCACTAGACAGGGGAGAGGCTAGCAAAAGATATAAATAGATTGACTAAAGTGACCTGGCCACGGCCAAACGTCAACATCAACAACTATGGGACTGCTGGCTCACCCCTTCCTCACCAACAATATAAAAAGCCCCGGCACCACCACCGACATAGCCAACAACAATAACAGCCAACTACAACAAAAAGTATATTGTATTATTGTAATGCACTGGGTGATTGCTGGCCTTGTGCCTGGAGTGGAGACAATTATTAATAATTTCATTCTTAAGCCACGCAATGCTCACATTAAGGAACCACTCATGATAATAACAATTTAAAAAAAACAACAAAAAGAAAACCCCGTGACCAAGAAATACCGGGATGGCGGCCGGCGAGGAATAGCCGTGTCTCTAGGGGAGAACGACCCCTCTAGTCTTGGTTGACACTCGTTCTAGAAGTGGTAACACGAAATGATTACCCCTTGGCGGATAAGGATAAAACGCGCCAAAATAAAGTAAATGTCTAATGATAAAATCTCATACCGGATCGGCCGTAACCCGGGTAAAAAAGGGCCGCGTCCCTCAGAGAGGAACCAGACTGGGGTCGAAAAATCAGCTAATGGTTCAAACCTTCCCATCACTTCGGAGCTGGAGGCCTCCCATAACCGGAACACTCCTACTGTTGGCCCTCCATGCTCACCACCAAGATATCCAAAGAAAAAGAGAGAAAAATGGTCAATGGAAGATAATAAAGAAGTCCTTGAGGCTTTCTACACTGCCATGTACTACCCATCAAATACATCGAATACAGAACAGACATATATCAACTGGAAAAATAAACATCCCGAAAACAGAGGCTATATTGACAGTAACAAACTAGCCAATATACGAAGAAATATTGTAAGAAAAATGTTACTAGAAATTGATCAGATCAAGCTATTAGCACAAAGTCAGCGAAGGGAAAATGAAACATGTGTCAGTGAAAACGAGGTAAACTGTAACACTTCGAATCCCAGGATTGGGGCGGAATCACTGGCAATAGAACAAATTAAAGAAAGGATCGAAAAAGTGGAGGGAGTGCATGCTCAGGATGAAACTCCAAATGGAAATAATGAGATCGTAAATGATAAAGAAGTGAATGAGAACGAACTTGCCAACTTGAAGGATGAAATTATGATCGAATGGATGAAAATGAAAGAATCTGGCATGGGGCAACAAGACACCCTCCCTAAGATCCAGAACTCCAAACAGAACCAAAAGATAATACACAAGACTAACATAATTCTCAAAAACATTATCATCACAAACAAACTAAACATTACTGATTTAAATCATCTCTATTATGCATCGGCTAAAGTCACCACTCACTTATGTGGAGTGAAGATGAAAAAACAAAGGAATTCGCACAAGAAATCTACTTGGCAAGAGAACATCAATCGCCAAATAAACCTTCTCCGATCTAACATAGAAATTTTAAAAAACTATAAAGTAGGTGAACATGTTAAACAAACTAAACTTAGAAAATTGAAAAAATAGTACAGTATAAAATCAACATGTGACATAGACATGATGATAGAAATAATCAAGCAAAAAGTGTCGGCCAAAGCTGCTCGTATAAGGCGCTTTGAAAAACGATCTAGATTCTATAAGGACAATAATATGTTCAAAAACAACCAAAGAAACTTCTACAGAAAAATTGGTAAGTCAACAATAACTGCTAAATCAATACCACTCAAGGAGAAAGTGCAAGAATTCTGGGAAAAGATCTGGGCCGAAGAAAAAGTTCATAACATACATGCCCCATGGATAGACAGACAAATGAAAGATACAGCTCACCTTGAGGAACAAATATGGGAAAATATAACAGTTGAACAGTTGCGCTTGGCTCTAAGAAAAACCAGCAAATGGAAATCCCCAGGAAAAGACAAAATACAAAAGTTTTGGATAAATGCCTTCACAGAGTCTCATGAGCTGTTAGCCCAACTTTACAATGAAATAGTTAAGGAGCCAGAAAAGATACCTTCATGGCTAGTTAACGGCATTACATTCCTGCTTCCGAAGAATGATGAGACAAACAATCCCAAAAATTACAGACCGATAACTTGCTTGACCACAATGTATAAAATTTTAACATCAGTCCTAACTGAATACACATATGACCACCTGATAACAAATGACCTATTTCCCATTGAGCAGAAAGGGTGTAAACGAGGCTCATATGGCTGTAAGGATCAGCTTCTGGTTAACAAAATGATACTGGAAGATTGTCATAATAGACACAAAAATCTATCAATTGCTTGGATAGATTATAAAAAAGCATTTGATAGTTTGCCACACAGTTGGATTGAAAAATGTTTAGAGATTTTCAAAGTATCCCCGTTGTCAGGAGGATTTTGTCATTCAGTATGAAGACATGGAAAACGACACTCCTTTTGAATAGTGAAACAAAATCAATGGAAGCTGGAGAAGTTAATATTAATTGTGGAATTTTTCAGGGTGACTCTTTATCACCGCTTTTATTCTGCATCGCACTTATACCATTAAGTAAAATGCTCAATGAAACAAAACATGGATATAAAGTCTATGACAAAACCATTAATCACCTGTTCTACATGGATGACCTGAAACTATTTGCAAAAAATGATGAACAATTGCAAGGGCTATTATCCACTGTGAAGCAGTTCAGTGATGACATTAAAATGGAGTTTGGACTAGATAAATGCGCCAAAGCAACGTTCAGCAGAGGAAAGCTGCTGAAGAGTTCAGACATTAATCTTGATCGGGGGAACGTGATAAGAGAACTTGATCAAGAAAAAACTTACAAATATCTAGGTGTTTGTGAAGGAGACGGAATCAAGCACTCGACAATGAGGGAAAGGATAAGGAAGGAATGTTACCGCAGAGTAAGAGCAATCTTAAGAACGGAATTGAATGCAAGGAATAGGATCGATGCCATAAACACGCTTGCCATACCAGTAGTAACCTACAGTTACAATGTCATCAACTGGTCAAGCACAGAGATCCGTAGGCTCGATACAAAAATTCGAAAATTCTTAACCATGCACAGAATGCATCATCCTAAGGCAGATATAGATAGAATATATCTCCCTAGGAAAGAAGGAGGACGTGGGTTAATCCAGTTAGACATTGCGTTGAAAACTGCAACAATTGGATTATCTACATATCTAAGGGAATCACATGATTGGATGATCAAACTCGTTTTGAAACACGAAAGCATCAAAAGATCATATTCCATTACAAAAGATACAGTAACGGACTACAAATTTCAGAAGTCACATTTACTGCTGAAATGGAAAACACAGAAAAAGCAAAGCAGGTAAAAGTAACCGCAAAGAAAGAACTGCTACAGAAACTGGCTAAGAAATGGTAAGAAAAGCCTCTGTATGGAAAATACCCAGAGCGAGCTAACAATCCTTATGTTGACAAAACTTTAACCCATCAGTGGTTGGCATCCTCTGGACTGAAATCGGAGACTGAAGGACTGATTATATCGGCACAAGATCAGTGTCTGCCAACAAAAAATTACCAAGCCAACATAATAAAAAATGGGTGCAGCCCATTATGCCGTGTATGCAAAAAACAACCAGAGACCATTGACCATATAATTTCAATGTGCAGTCCTATAGCTCCAACCGAATACCTAAACAGGCATGACAGAGCTGCACAATACATACATTGTATAATGTGTAAGCATTTTGACCTGCCCCATCAAAAGAATTGGTGGGAGCATCAACCACCTCCCATACTTGAAAAAGATCACATCTCAATCTTGTGGAACTTTAGCATCCAAACAGACCGAAAAATAGATGCAAACAGACCTGATATAATATTGAAAGACTTTCAAAAGAGGTTATGCCTGCTAATTGATATGTCTGTTCCAATAGACAAGAATGTATCTATAAAAACATTTGAAAAATTGAGCAAGTATAAGGACCTGGAGATAGAAATTGGAAAAATGTGGGAATTGAGAACTAAAACAATACCAGTGGTTGTAGGCGCTCTGGGAATAATACCTAAGGGGTCTAATGATTACATATAGCAAATCCCAGGAAACCCGCGTATAGGTGAAATACAAAAGATAGTACTAATGGGAACTGCCCATATACTAAGGAAGATTCTGTCAATATAAGTTCATCACAAGTCTAAACACTAAAGATGAATGTGTGAATATGTATGTTCTTTCTTGAACATGGCGGACCTTGTTGTCTCTTGAGGTCACTGGTTGTGACTTGGTGATAACTCGTATGAACATAAAGCAAGATAAATGCAACTGTAATAATAATAATAATAAATAAATAAAAAGAAAATAAAAATAATAGAAAAGAAATATATATATATATACATATACATACACATATACACACACACACACACACACACACACACACACACTCACATATACACACACACATACATTAATAACATTGGCCTCAGCCGGATGGCTGAAACAGGTAAAAGAGTAAAAGAGTAATAATAATAACAACAATAATATTAACGACAACAACAATAATAATATACATATACATATATATAAACACACACACGCACACACATAAGCATATCAACACACACACACACACGATAGCAACTAACAGCGCTGCGATCGAATGTGGCTTTTTAGCCCAGCCAATGATCTAAAATGTCTTGCACAGAGTCGGCAACCAAAAGATTCACTGGGAATAGTCGGCTGTGGTTGGAGTTCGTGTACTTTTGCATGTCGCTTGAGCCCTCCTGCTGATTTACATTCTCTACCACATGTTTGGCAAGCATGATGAGTAGCATCTCCAACAGCAGCCTGGTAGTCAACCACTGGTCTTACTTTATGACTGCGAAGATGACTTTCGAGTCCAGCTTTGCTTAGGCAGAGTCTCGCACATACGCTGCATGTCAGCACCATAGGAGGACCCTCGCCGTCTGGAAGTGCAACAGCAATGCCCTTCCTCACATCCCGCTTTACTTTCTCGTATGCGATTGGAGATGCCTCAAAGACAACTTTTCCCTCATATACAGTCTTTCTCCATTTATTACGATCAGCAGCAATATTCTCCCATGTATCAGCAGCGATGTTAGCGTTTTTCAGAGAGGCTTTCAAGGAATCCTTATACCTCTTTTTTGGTTTATGTGGCGGTCGTTTTCCTTTAACCAACTCTCCATAGAAGAGTTGTTTTGGTATTCTAGAATCCTTCATCCTGGCAAGGTGACCACTCCAACGGAGTCGTTGCTTAAGCACAAGAGCTTCTATACTGTCACACATAGAGTTTTCCTAAATCTCGACATCACTGATGTGGTCCCTCCAGTGAACGCCATGAATCCGTCTGAGACACATCTGATGGAAACGCTCCAATTGCTTAAGGTGGTGTCGATATGTGACACAGGTCTCGCAGGCATAAAGAAGACAAGAGAGCACACATGCCCTGTACACCTTTACCTTTGTCCTCCTGCATATGTCTCGCCGACCCCAGAGTCGCCTTTCTAGCTTTCCGAAAGCATCACTTGCTTTCCTAATCCTAAGTGAGATTTCACTGTCAAGGTTGCTGTATCGATTGACAGTGCTTCCCAGGTAGACAAACTGATCAACCACTCCAAGTCGTTTGCCATACACATAGATTTTTGGTTCACTGTACTGCTTACCAGGGGCAGGTTGGTACATGACGACGGTTTTCTTGAGACTGACAGTCAGACCTAGAGCAGTTCAAGCGTCAGAAAATGCACTCAAAATGTGCTGCATATCACTCTCTGTGTGCGCTACAAGATCGCAATCATCTGCATACAAGAGGTCTCTTATGATTGATGTAAATACTTTTGTCTTCGCAGCAGCAAAGCACCTGATGTTAAATATGCTGCCTGAGGTTCGATATCGGATATAAACACCATGCTCGCAATTCCTGAATGCAATACAGAAAACCATTGCAAAGTATATGGCAAACAGGGTTGGTGCTGGAATATCCCCTGTTTCACTCCATTTTTTACTGAGATAGGCTCCGACATGTTACCCCCGACATTAACCCAAGCCTTCATGTCGTCATAGAAAGACCTAACTAAAGCAAGGAACTTATCAGGGCAACCAAGTTTCTGGAGAACCTTCCATAATGCATTTCTGTTAACAGTATCGAAAGCTTTTGTCAGATCAACAAAAACCTGATACAGATCCAAGCCTTGTTCCATGCACTTCTCCTGGAGCTGTCTAGCTGAGAAGATCATATCAGTAGTGCCGCGTCCAGCACGAAAACCAGATTGACTTTCAGGAAGAACACAATCTGCAATGTGTGTCAGCAGACGGTCCAGAATCACCCTACATAAAACTTTCTCTACGACAGAAAGCAATGATATACCTCTGTAGTTCCCACAATCGTTCCTGTTACCCTTTCCCTTGTACAAGACCACCATTACTGCATCTCTCCAGTCCTCAGGTACGGATTCATTAGCCCATATCCTGCCAAACAAAGAGTGAAGATGTTGCAGGAGTCTCTCACCACCATATTGTAGGAGCTCAGCATGTATGCCATCCGTACCTGGAGATCTTCCACTGTTCAGCTTCGAAATAACCACTGCAACCTCCACAAGCGTCGGAGGTTCTGCGAGAGCTACTTTCACAGGACTTTCTGGAATGAGATTGAGGAAATCTTCACTGACGACAGACGGCTGGTTCAACAGATCATCAAAGTGCTCTCGCCACCTTCGTAGAATTCCTTGTGAGTCACGAAGAAGTTCTTTGCCATCCTTGCTGCGAAGCGGTGTCACCAGAGAAGAAGACGGTCCATAAACCTCACGCAAGAGACTGTACAACAGCTTTGTGTTATTGGAATCAGACGCAGTTTTATCTCACCAGCCTTCTCACTCCACCACTGATCCTTCATCTGAGAAAGACTCCGCCTAACACGTGATTTTACATCCCTGAGTTCCTCATGCAACGTATTCCTCTCCTGTGGTTTTGCCGTCAAGTAGCGTGACAGAGCACGCCTCTTATCAGCCAACAAGTCTTCTATATGTACATCATTCTCATCAAACCAGTCCTGATGTTTCCTCTGCGCCAATCCCAGAACACGCCTGCCTACATCATAAACCGACTTTTTAAGGGTCGGCCAATCCTCACCAAGATCTGCAGCCTGCATCTCTTCTTCCAATGTCCTCTTCACATTTTTATCCTTAAGACGAGCAGCATTCAATCTTTTGGGCAGGGCAACACCAGGAGCCCGGATTTTACGTTTAGTGATTAGTTTCACTTTTGCGCGTACCAGGCGGTGGTCCGTCCAGCTCTCAGCTCCACGAAGAACACGAACACACTGCACATCCTGTCTGTCACGCATCCTGACTAAGACGTAGTCCAAAAGATGCCATTCCTTAGATGCAGGATGCATCCATGTGGTCTTGAATTTGTTCTTTTGTTGGAACATGGTGTTGGTAACACACAGATCCAGCTCCTCACACATCTGCAGCAGGATCATACCATTGCTGTTACACTTTCCCACCCCATGCCTTCCGATTACATTCCATGTGTTAAAATCCCTACCCACTCTAGCATTAAAGTCACCAAGCACGATGACTTTGTCTGCCTGATGGATATTTCTTAAAACACCTTTCAAGGCATGGTAAAAGGACACCTTTTCCTCACCGACAGAACTCATAGTTGGAGCATACACACTCACCATGGTAGCATATCTTCCCTTGTCCAGCGGAACTCTCATGGACATAAGACGCTCACTAATCCCTACTGGGAATTCTTCTAATTTGTTCACAAGCAGTCTTAACAGCAAATCCTACCCCAGCCTCTCTTCTGGTTCCTTCATCTCTTCCTTTCCAGAAGAATGTATATTCTCCACAAAATTCCGTAAGATGACCATCTCCAGCTAGCCTCGTCTCAGATAAAACCACGATGTCAAGATCGTAACGTCGAAGCTCCTTTGCAACAAGAGCGGTCCTTCGTTCAGGACGCCCCAAGGAATCCCTGTCAAGCAGCGTCCGTACGTTCCAGCAGCCAAGACTAAATGCCTTATTTGGCTCTATTACAATGGCACGATGACGAGCGGGCCCAGGCTGTGATAACCTGGGGCCCCTGCCCTTATTGCCAATGATCTTTTTTGTTCCAGAACCTAAATTGCCAATTATCTCTTTTATATTGTTCTGGAACATCATTGAATTGGAAAAAAAAAAAAAAAAAGTAATAATAATAGTAATAATAATAATAACAATAATAATAGTACACTATTAATAATTATTAATGCACTCGTGCAATGCCTGTGCGTGACGAATATTTTTAAAATGAGGAAAGACTGTGCACTGAGCCAATCCCACTCTCTGAGCGACAATAGCTATAACCCGAAAAGAAGAAAAGATCAACATCATCGGTATCTACTGAGCCGCAGATTTTATGTCGGAGTTAACCCAGTTTCCTGAGATGTCTTCTCCTAGAAGAATGCCCTGACAAGGGCTAGGGGTTCTTCACTCCCAGTGATTTAACTGCGCGATCGGGCATCCAGCCCGATTATTTCTATGTCCCCGCGCAAAGAAAAAAAAAAATCACTTATTGACACTTATACCTACGACATACACACACGCGCATACATATGCGCGCACACAGCAACACTCATACATACAAACAACACACACACAAGCTACTCTACTCACTTACACACACACACACATATATATATATATATATATATATATATATATATATTACCGTCATTACTGATACAAGATTACAAGATTATGTCAACTGTCGACTTTCAAGAGTTTGTATAGTTGAAGCCGATCGTACTACAGTCCAGTATTATTATAATTGCTTTACAGCATAGAGTCACGGCCCTCCACGCTCTGAGCTCAAATCCCGCCGAGATCAACCTTGCCCTTCATCCCCACGGAGTCAACAAAAGAGAGTACCAGCGATGCGCTGGGCCAGTCGCTGGATCCGTGCCAAAAGCAGAAAAATTATTATTAAAGTTGTTTTCTTAAGACCCGGTCGCTGGTGATGGTGATGGCGGCGGCAGTAGTGGTGGTGGTAGCAGTTGATGTTGTTGTTGTGTTG
>OZ024741.1:329125528-329163028 GCA_964016885.1 Eledone cirrhosa
AGAATTGTATGACAAACAAAAGATAATGGTCAAGAGAAATGGATGGGAGAATTGTTCTGGTTCAGTGAATATGGTTGGGTCGCTGGGGTGTCAGAATTCAGATTTTCTATTGAAATAAAGAAAGTAAAGATATGTATGTTTATTTGTGTAATTGTGTGTGTGTGTGTGTATGTGTGTGTGTATAGTGAGATGATTGTATTAGTAGATATGGAGAAGGGAGTTATGTGTGTGTGTGTGTGTGTATATGGGTGTTATGTGTGTGTGTGTGTGTGGGAGTATGTTAAGATGGAGAGAATATATATATTTTGTGTGTGTGTATGTGTGTAGGAAAGTGATTCTATTAGTAGAAATGGAGGAGGGAGTTGTGTGTGGGGGGGTGTTATGTGTGTGTATGGGTGTTATGTGGGTGTGGGAGTATGGTTAACATGTTAAGATGAAGAGAATATATATTGTGTGTGTGTGTGTGTGTGTGTGTGTGTGTGTGTGTGTGTGTGTGTGTGTGTGTGTGTGTGTGTGTGTGTGTGTGTGTGCGTAAGAAAATGATTCCGTTAGTAGGAATATTTTTGGATGAACATATTTTCCTTACTTATTCGTATTTGTTCTGTTGTATTGTCAGCGCATATAAAACAAGTAACATTCAAAGACCAACCAGATGTGAGAAGAACCACAGACCCTCCATCTCAACTCTACTTTTGAAAAGCAGAAGAACTGCGAAACCGGTAAAGGAACCAAATAAATATATATATTTTTTTTTAAAATAAGACTCCAGTTGCATTTTCGATTTCATCTTTTTTTCTTTATATATATATATATATATATATATATATATATATATATATGTATGTATGTATATATTTATATAAATACATACATAATACAGATGTCTGTGTGAGTGTGTTTGTGTGTGTATGTGCGTGAGGTGTGTGGAGGGTGTAATTACTTCGTATTTGAAGAATATATATAATTTCTAAAGCTGGCAGTGGTCCAATGAAACAGTTTGTCAAGGTAGAATCTGGTGAACAGGCTCAGCTACTGAACAATTCTTATTTTCATCCATGTTGGATTGATTGATTAAATACAGTATGCAGCCTGACAGCATTTGAATTAAGAACGTAAAGGGATTTCCCCTGGCTCTCTCCAGTCTATCGGCTGCTAGTGCTATTATAAGAGCAGACAAATGATATTATATATGCATATTCCGCTGTACATATATATATATATATATATATATATATATATATATGTGTGTGTGTGTGTATGTATATATTAAAGATATATATATATATATACAATAGTACAGCATATTCGAAGTTCGATCAGCAGCTAAGCCAACGAATGCCTTCAGCAGTGCAGCCAAGCACTCGACAAGGTATAGACCTCAGAGTAATAACATACAATTTAAAGGGCTTTGCAAATTGAAAATAGCGACCGCTAATTCAGCCGCGTGATCTGTAGCAACAAAAGAACTGACTCGTGAGAAAAGCATATGCACACACACATATACACACACATACACACACATACATATATACATATAAGAATATACATACATATATGCACATATCTGTATATATATATATATATATATATATATATATATATAGAGAGAGAGAGAGAGAGAGAGAGAGAGAGAGAGAGAGAGAGAGAAAACGGAAATCAACAAGGCAGACAGTACAGTAGAAAGAATATATACCTTAGTTAATATTGAGATATACATGTTTATGTGTGTTTTTTGCACACACACACATATATATATATATATATATACATATATATATATATATACATATATATTGTTATACTTGGAGAGGGTCATATTGTTGTAATAATATTGCCAGAAATAATAACAGAACACACTCACTGTTTGGGTGGTTTTCGCTTCTGTATCTTTTATATCTCCACAGTTAATTCATTTGGTCCTCAATGTTTACCATTGACTGACCACCGCTCAAAAACACGGATATAATATAGATATAAACACATATATATATAGTCTAACAAAGTTCTTTCGTTGCGCATCTGCAACATCATGAGTGGAACTCACAGGTAGTGAATGAATTAACTGTGGCGATATAAAATATATAGAAGCAAAAACCAAGCAAACAGTGAGTGTGTTCTGTTATTATCTCTGGCAATATTATTACAACAATATGACCCTCCCCAAGTATAACAATATTTGTTTCGACACACGATTTCATATAAAAAATCTCGCAAAACAAATATATATATATGTATGCATATATAATTATATATATATAGAGAGAGAGAGATATGCAAGTTAACTTATATGTATATATATATATACATATAAGTTAACCTCCACGGGTTTGAACTCAGGACGTAAAGGGACGTAACTATGCTAGAAAACATGGCGTCCGACCTTCTACCGATACTGCCAATCCCAAGCCCTTTATATTATCTCATAATGTATTATTTTATATTTGTACTATATTATATAAGGTACTATATTCCATCCAGCACGTGCGAAAAGCAGAATACTCACGCACAAAAGCACCAACACATGCAACAAATAAATTTCTTTATTGCATTATCTAATTATTTATGAATATAATTAAGGAATAAATATTCATGATTTAAAATAAATGAAAATTATAATTATATACTTTTATATATATATATATTCAGTAATTTTGTTGATTAACGGTGGTGACATTATGATCACTCGAGGCTATAGCAGAGTGTATATATAATGTATAACATGATTGCAACTTCATCTTAAAATGAAACTTTGCTACATCATACATAATATATATATGTATATACATTTGTGTGTACGTGTGTGTGTGTGCATGTGTGTGTGCATGTGTGTGTGTGTATGTATTTGTGCTCGTTTGTGTGTTTTTGCGTCATTGTATGTGTATATGTATGTATGCATATGATTATGGATTGGCAGTATCGGTAGAGGGTCGGACGCCATGCTTTGAAGCATAGAGTTACAGCCCTTGCCATTCTGAGTTCGAATCCCGCCGAGGTTAACTTTGTCTTTCATCCTTACGGGGTCTATAAAACAAAGTAGCAGTAATACACTGGGTAATTGCTGGCCTTGTGCCAAAAAGTAGAAACAATTATGTCTATAAGTTCATATATGTACATAAATACAAGACTTTATATTATCTCATAATTGTTTCTACTTTAGCACAAGGCCAGCAAATAGCCAAGTGCATTACTGGTACTTTATTTTATCGACCTAGTAAGGATGGAAGGCAAAGTTAACCTCGACGGGATTTGAAGTCAGAACGTAAAGAGACGAAACTATGCTAGAAAACATGGCGTCCGACCTTCTACCGATACTGCCAATCCCAAGCCCTTTATATTATCTCATAATGTATTATTTTATATTTATACTATATTATATAAGGTACTATATTCCATCCAGCACGTGCGAAAAGCAGAATACTCACGCACAAAAACACCAACACATGCAACAAATAAATTTGTTTATTGCATTATCTAATTATTTATGAATATAATTAAGGAATAAATATTAATGATTTAAAATAAATGAAAATTATAATTTAAATAAAATTTAAAATTGAATTAAAATTAAATATAAACAATCATAGATAGTGAGAAAGTGCAAGAAACACAGATAGATTGACAGTTACATAGATAGATAGATAGATAGATATATTTCTTTATTTACCATAAAGGCATAAAAAGAAGGGACAAATACAAAGGGGGAGTTTACATATAATCGAGTAAAAAGGGTGTAACATGAAAATAATCGAAAATAACCTCAAAAGGGAGGGGACGTGATGGGGGTTGCACACACCCCCGAAAAAGTGTGCAATCCTTTGCCAGGGGAGCACATGGAGAAGGTGCTCCCCTCTCCTTTACTTCTTTACCTACAGGATGGTATACAGAGAAGGCCCGCTTACACGAGCCATTCTCGCCACTATCACCCACCTTTCATAAAACTGCCTGTGGCCAAGCACCTCTCTCTCCATTCTTATCCTTCTTCCGAAGTGATATCGGAAGAAGTAGACCAGACTATGGCCAGAGAGGAAGTTGCCTGACCTCAGACCTTTCAATCGTGTCCACCAAACAACCTCTTTCAACATGGCTATTACGCACAGAAAAACCGCCTTTGCTTCCTTTGTGAAGAGGGGAGGCGGTTTGATTGTCATCACGGACTCGGCGGTCAATTTAATCGGCGCCACTCGCGACAGCAGTCGTTCGGCGTAGCGCCACAGATCAGCCACGCCCGGACATTGCACCAATGCATGCGCAAGGGTTTCTTCGTGACGCACGCATCTAGGGCAAATCTTTTTTGAGGGATCCCTGCCCGGGCTCCCGTGTCTGTAGAGCCTCTCTCGAACGGGTAGAGCCCCCGGTAGCACTGCCAGGCCAGTGACTTCTGGAAGTTGTCCATTGGTCCTGGGCCGAAAGTCCTACCGAACAGGCTGGCCAGTTCGTCTTCTTCCATGTCCAGCGACTCTCTAAGGGTGTCATCGCCCCTGCTAGCCACCAGCCCTCTATAGAATGATGAGATGGATTCTCCACCGATGGCCTGGCCCGCTTGCCAGAGAGCCCTGAGTGCCTGAGCACACTCAGTGTGCCAGTCTCCCAGTTTTCCGGATCTTTCCTTGACCCAGGACTGTAGCTCGGTGAGCGAGACGAGTCTCGGAAAGGCTCGTTTCACGAACGGAGCCCACATCGGTTGACCAATGAGGAATACCTGTAGGTGCCGTAGCCTTAATGCGTGCCTACGCATCATCAACCACGGCATCCCCAGCCCTCCTTTCGAAGGTTGTTGGCAGCAGATGGATCTTCTCACCATAGGAGGACGCTTCTTCCAAAGAAATTGGAAGAGCATGCGTTCCATGCTGGTGAGTGTTTCCTTAGGGCAAGGCACGACAGTCAGGCGGTAGTAAGTGACGGACGCTATGTAAGTGTTCGCCACCTCCGCCCGGCCTTTTAGGGACAGCTTACACTTGGCCCATTTCTGGGTTAGTGCAAACACCTTGTTCGTAACCTCGTTCCAGTTCTTTTCCACCTGGAGGTCCGGTCCAAACCAGACCCCAAGCAACTTTACCGGGCCCTCCGTCCAGTGTCCGACGACACCGTCAGGAGGCATCGGTCTGCCTCTCCACGTTCCGAGTTGCAACCCGATGGATTTTTCCCGGTTCAGTTTCGCTCCTGACAACCTTTCGTACTCCTCCAGTAAGGTACCTATCGCCTCGATCTCCGAGTCGGTCGATACCATTACTGTTACGTCATCGGCGTAGGCCGACACCGCTTTGCTCAATCCTGGTTCCAGGGGGATACCCTGCAACAATTCCAACTTCCTCAGTAAAGGCTCGAGAGTCAATACGTACAGAAGGGAGGAGAGAGGGCACCCCTGTCGAATGGATCGTGTGATTTCGAACGGCTTCGAAATGTAGCCGTTCACCTTGATCCTAGAACAGATGTGGTTGCTATGTAAGGCAGTGATCCAGCCTCTGAAAACAGGACCGAACCCAGCCGCCGCTAGCACCGCATCCAGGTAACCATGGTCGACCCTATCGAAAGCCTTAGACTGATCCAAGTTGATTAGGGCCCCACCGAAGCCGGGTTTGTTGCCAACCCTCTCTATGATGTATCGCATGAGGTGGAGGTTATCGTGAATGGACCTGGATGGGATAGTACATGTCTGCGCATCTCCCACCAGGCCACCCACGACAAGCGCCAACCTCTTTGCTAACACCTTGGCCAAAATCTTTAACTCTGCGTTTAGTAGGGTTATGGGCCGAAAATTATTTATACTATCTCCCTTGTTCTCGTCCTTCCTCACCAGCGTGACTACGCCCTTGGCTACAGAACAAGGAATTCTCCCGTTCTGCTGCCAATTGCAGTAGACTGCTTCGAGGAGTTCGGAGAAGAAGACCGGCATTGCTAAATAAAGTTCGTAAGGTATACCATCGAGACCTGGAGATTTGCGTCTGCTGCATTGGCTCAGCGCATCTCCGATCTCATCAGCCGAGATTGGTCCCTCGCAGGACTCTGCCTCTTCGCTCGAGAGACGCGGCAGGCCGTCGAGGTATGGACCGAAATCCACGCCCCCGCCCGGACCCTCGCCTCCCACGAACAATCGGGCAAAGTGCCTTTGAAAGGCCTCGCACATATGCTTAGGCTCCCGGATCACCCGTCCATCTTCGTCTTGCAACAACCGGATGGTGGATCGATTTCCACTCTTAGCTTCTGTCACGCGGGCCCAGCCAACGGCTTTGGCCCCCTCATTACCTAGAGCACGTATTTTACTTCGAATGACGCAGCCTTCGTGCTTTGCATCGAAAAACTGGTTCAAGGCCGTCCTCGATGCCAGCACTCTGGCCACATTTTCGCTCTTGATTGCCTCTTCTAATTTACCTGTTAATTCTTTCTCGTTTCTATTCCTATCGGCAGCTAACATCTTGCTATAACTTATTGATTCTGTTCTAATCTCTCTTTTGAGAGATGCCCACCATCGGTTGTTGACGATTGCACCCGTCAACCTCTCCTTAACTAATCTGTAAGTCTCTTTTGCCGGTAAAGACAAATTAAGTTTCCAGTAACCGGGACCCTGTTTATGTGTTTTCTCGAGATTGACTACGCAGGTCACTAATTTGTGATCCGTGTAGCCAACCGTGCGCATTTCTGGACAGCTTAATATGTCCCTATCCTTACTTCTAACTAAGAATCTATCTAAGTACGATCTAGATTGACCACTGTGGTTTCTCCAAGTCCAGGTAGGCACAGTTGGAAAATCTAGTCGATATCTATCGACCAAGTTAAAACGGTCGAGTAACCCCTTGAGGGTGTTACACCCCCCCCCCTCTATTAGGACATGCTCCTGCATAGTCCCAACGTGCATCTAGGATGTCATTCCAATCCCCCGCTAGAAGCAGGGAACGCGACGTTCCCAGAAAAGTCTCCAAACGCTGGAAGAAGTCGGGCCGTTCAGCTCCGAAAGAGGAGTAGACGGCGACCAGTCTCAAGGCCGCACTTTCACTACTGCCAACGTCTAGCACCAACAAAACGACCCTCCGGGTCCGAGTGCACAACCTGTATGGCAAGACCCAGGTGTTTTTGCAGCAGTACGACAACCCCACCCCACCTCCAGGTTGACAGAGAGATGCATGCACCTCAAAGTCATCGAAGGTGGGGGCCAGCTGCCGCACGACGCTGATTCGAGTCTCACAGATAACCATTACATTTATACTACATGACCTGAGGTCATTTAGAAGCTTTGCTTGCTTCCAAGTTGAGCCCAGGCCACGTGCATTCAAACATCCTACTCTTAACACATCCATGTGGGCGGCAGAGCCAAAGGAGAGTGTAGAGACCTACCTTTCCGCTTCCCGGGGTTCGGGTTGCACGACTTCCATGGGGTCGGGAGTGTTGGGTGAAGGGGTGTCTTGTGGTGGTGTGGGGTCGTCAGTGTGTGGTGGGGTTGGGGTGTTTGGAGTTGTGTTGGGGAGGGGAAGGGGAGGGGGAAAGCTTTTTAGTAGGACGCGGTTTATGGGTTTGACAGAGGGTGGTCCTACGTCCTCCTTAAAATCCTTTTTTAGTTTTTGGTAGAGGTTCATTGGGATCTTTATTAATTTTAAATGTGGGTAGTTTTCTGAAGAAACAAAGTTTACACCTTCGGTTTGTACCGAAGGATTATTGTATATGAGTTCATTTAATTTATTATTGTTTCTGTTGATGTAAGTATAGTGTAATGTCTTTTTTTCGGATGGTGTGAGTGTTTCGAAGAGGGGAGGGGCAGGTTTGGTTTTGTTTGTTGCTGGAGGGGTGTTTTCTGTTTTGTTGGATTGTGTTGAGATTTGGGTGGGGGTTGTTTGGCCTTGTGTGTTTTGCACATGTTTTCTTTTTTTCCTTTTAATCTGTCTGAAGGACTCCGTTTCTTCCTCCGAATTCGTTGGGTTATCTTCAGTGTTGGAGGGAAGAGGTATGTTTGCTGGTAATGTTTCCGTGTTGGTTTTCTTTGTGGGGGAGATGGATGTCACTATGTTAGACTGTGTTGTGTGTTGTGTCTGCGGTGGTTGTGTTGTTTTATTGAGTGAGAGGTTGGGTGGGCCTGTATTTTGTTTTGGGGTAATGTGTTGTGACTGTTTGTGTTGTGGTGGTGGTGTGGTTTTACTGAGGGACGGGTTGGATGGGACTGAGTTTTGTTGTTTGTTTATCTGTTGTGGTGGTGGTGGTGGTGGTGGAGCTGGTGTTAGTAGCAGGGTTTTCTTTTTGTTGAGTTGGGGACAAGCGGCCTTCAGGTGCCCTCTGCCTGCACAGATATGGCAGGACGGCCTTCTCCCCTCCACGCTAATGTTTATATACCCGTGATCCTCTGATAGGATTCTGTCGGGTATTTGGGCGATGCGTTCAGGCTTCATTTGCACTACCAGCTCTATACCTGTTCCACTGAACGCATTGCCTGTGGTTTTCCCAATGGAAATCACGTTGTCATTCACTGGATCGATGAAGCCAGCTATGAGCCAGCAGTAGTCCACATCTGGCATCATTGCATCCAGCCATATGCGTTGAGTTCTTTTACCCATATAAGATGGATAAAAGGTAAAATTTTTCGAACGAATCGGTGACAAAGCACATTTTTTTGCCGCCGATTCGTTCTTCATGATAATTGCTAGGCTTCCATACAGTCTGTCTTTTCTTATGAAAGTGGTTTCATTAAGTACTTCTGTGAGTACTGTTTTGATATCTGCTTGAGAAGGCTGTTCAGGTTTTTTTGTACTGTTGTTGATGGTCCGAAACTTGACCGTTCGGCTTTCAATGTCTTTGGTGAATTCTTGAGGCATTTTTACCGATAAAATACCATTCTCTCCTTCACTTATGTATTGTTTGGCGTCTGTGATTCTTCGTGCCACATCTGAAATATTTTCCGGTATATAAGTCAAAGATTTCTTTGTTTTCTGTGCAAATGAAATCTTGTCGTCTGCTTTGCTTTCTGTTATGGTGTTATTTTCAAATGTTATTTTTGTGTTTGTTGTGTCTTTGTTTGTGTTATTAGTATTGTCATGCAATTTTTCAAATTTTTTTCTTTTCGTTGTTGGAATCCATGTCCAGATTTGTGTTTTCGTCATTTTTTTTCTCCGCAGATTCGTCTGTTTTTATTTTAATTTTTCCTTCCCTCTCTATGACGTTAGTTGGGAAGGAAGGGGGGGACTAAAGCGTGCGAGCTTACAACTCTTACCGCTGTCCCCCCACCAGTATTTTCGTTCGCTGCGTTTAACATTTCTGTTAGACGATTGAAATTTTTTTGCCACAAAATTTTTTAAAACAGGTTTTTCACCTCTAGGAGGGGTAAAGATGAGCTGACCCACCGCCTGACAGTTCAGACGGGGGTCAAGCTACACAATTGTATCAAAATTAAATTTGAACTCACAAAATTTCCGCAATAAATTTGAACAAAACTTCTGCGCGAAGTGAATTACATCCACACTGTAGAACAGACGACAGCTAGATTAGATAGATAGATAGATAGATAGATAGATAGATAGATAGATAGATAGATAGATAGATAGATAGATAGATATGTTTCACATAGATAGATATATTTGTCCCCTTCTTTTGTGCCACAGGGGCACAAAAGAAGGGGACAAATACAAAGGGGGAAGTTTACATACAATAAAAACGTGTAAAATACTATCACAAATGCAATTTAAAAAACAATCGATTTTCCCCAATAGGGGGAAACATTACATATGGGTACACATACCCCCGAAAGAATGTGCAACCCTTATTTCTTGGAGTACGAAGAGTTGTACCCCTTTCCCCTCTTCCTCTTTTTCCTCAACCTACATTCTCGCTACTTTCACCCACCTTTCATAAAACTTGCTGGGGTACAGCACCTCTCTCTCCATCCTGATTCTTCTCCCAAAGTGGTATTTGAAAAAAAGAATCAGTTGTTGGCCGCAGAGAAAGGTGTCTGACCTCAGCCCTTTTAACCTCGTCCACCATTCAACCTCTTTCGCCATAGCTATCACACAGCGGAAAACCGCCTCTCCTTCGTTTTCAAAGGAGGGTGGCGGTTTGATCATGACAATGGACTCGGTGGTCAACCAGATTGGTCCCAGCCGCGACATTAATCGTTCTACATAGCCCCATAGGTCGGTAACGCCCAGGCAGTGTACGAATGCGTGCGCGACGGTTTCTTTGTCTCGCACGCATCTCGGACAGATCTTTTTCGAAGGGTCCCTACCCGGGCGCCCGTGTCTGTAGAGCTTGTCTCGAACTGGTAGAGCTCCTCGGTAGCACTGCCAGGCCAGGGACTTTTGAAAGTTGTCCATCGGTCCCGAACGGAAGGTCCTACCGAACAGACTGGCCAGTTCGTCTTCCTCTACGCCTAGAGTTTCTCCGAGCGCGTCGTCGCACTTGCTGCAGACCAACCCTCTATAGAATGACGAAGTGGAGTCTCCACTGATCGCCGGGTCCGCCTGCCAGAGGGCTGCACGCGCCTGAGCACATTCGATGTGCCAGACGCCCATTTTCCTCGGTATTTTCTTGACCCAGGACTGCAGCTCGGTCAGCGAGACGAGTCGTGGGAAAGCACGCCTCACGAACGGGGCCCACACCGGTTGTCCGGTGAGGAATACGTGGAAGTGCCGCAGCCTTAGCGCGTGTTTGCGCATCGCCAGCCACGGCATCCCCAGCCCTCCGTTGGAAGCAGATGGATCTTCTCACCAAAGGAGCCCGCTTCTTTCAAAGGAATTGGAAGAGCGCGCTTCCATTTTGGTGAACGTTTTGGCTGGACAAGGCATGACGGTCAAGCGGTAGTAGATGACGGACGCTATAAAAGTGTTCGCCACCTCCGCTCGACCTTTCAAGGATAGTTTGCACTCGGCCCACTTCTGGGTGAGCGCAAACACTTTGGCCGTCACCTCGTTCCAATTCTTCTCCACCTGGAGGTCAGGACCAAACCAGACCCCGAGCAGCTTTACCGGTCCTTCCGTCCAGCGTCCGACGACGTCATCGGAAGGCATCGGTTTGCATCGCCACGATCCGAGTTGCAAACCGACGGATTTGTCCCGGTTCAGCTTCGCTCCTGTGAAACTTTCGTATTCTTCCACTAAGGTGCCGATCTCCCCGATTTGCGAGGTGCTCGACACCATTACTGTCACGTCGTCGGCCTAGGCCGGCACCGCTTTCTGCAGTCCCGGTTCCAGAGGGATGCCCTGCAATAGCTCCAACTTTCGCAGTAGTGGCTCGAGAGTCAATACGCACAGAAGGGAGGAGAGAGGGAATCCCTGTCGGATGGATCGCGTGATATGGAACGGCTCCGAAAGGTAGCCGTTCACCTTGACCCTTGAGCAGTTGTTGCTGTTGTGCATTGCAGCAATCCAGCCCCTGAACACGGGACCGAAGCCTGCCGCCTCGAGCACCGCATCCAGGTAACGATGGTCAACCCTATCGAAAGCCTTAGACTGATCCAAGTTGATCAGGGCTCCACCGAAGCCGGCTTTACACCCTATCCTCTCTATGATGTATCGCATGAGGTGGAGGTTGTCGTGTATGGACCTGGTCGGGATTGCGCATGTCTGCGCTTCTCCCACCAGGTTTTCGACGACAAGCCCCAGACTCTTTGCCAATACCTTGGCCAAAATCTGTAACTCTGTGTTGAGCAGAGTTATGGGCCGGAAGCTGCCTATGTCATCCCCCTTGTTCTCGTCCTTCCTGACTAACGTGATTACGCCCTTGGTCACAGAACTGGGAATTGTCCCGTTCTGCTGCCATTTGCAGTAGACCGCTTCCAGGAGACCGGAGAACAAGTCCGGCATTGCTACGTAAAATTCGTAGGGTAGACCGTCGAGACCTGTAGATTTGCGTTTGTCGCATTGGCTCAGCGCGTCCCCTATCTCAGCGGCCGAAATCGGCCTTTCGCAGAACTTCGCCTCGCTGTCCGAGAGTCGCGGTCGGCCGTCGAGGTATGGACCGAAATCCATAGGCCCTCCCGGCGCGCCGCCCTGCCCGAACATTTGAGCAAAGTGCCGCTGAAAGGCCGCGCACATTTGCTTCGGCTCACGTATCACGCGTCCGTCTTGGTCCTTCAAAGACCGAATCGTGGACTTGTTGCCACTTTTCGCCTCCGTCACTCGGGCCCAGCTAACAGCTTTGGCTCCCTCGTTTCCCAGAGCACTTATTTTGCTTCTGACAACGCAGCCTTCATACTTTGCGTCGAAGAACTAGTCCAAGGCCGTTCTCGTCGCTAGCACGCTCGCTACCTTGCCACTCCTAAGTGCCTCTTCTACTTTATCTACCAGTTACTTTTCGGTCTTATTTCTATCTAACACTAATTCTTTACTAAAACCTATAGAGTCTAATCTAACTGCCCTCTTGAGAGAGTACCACCATCTGGTGTTGACAATGGCCCCCGTCAAGTGCTGCTTAACTAAAGTCCTAATCCGTCTACTGTAGGCTTTGCATGTCTGTAACGACAAGTTCAGCTTCCAGTAGCCGGGTCCCTGTCTATGGGTTTTGTCAAGGTTGACTAAGCAGGTCACTAGTTTGTGACATGAACATTTGTGGACAGCTTAACATGTCCCTATCCTTCTTTCTAACTAGAACCCTATCTAGGTACGATCTAAATTTTCCGCCACGATTAGTCCACGTCTACAGTGGCACAGCCGGAAAATCTACTCAATATTTATCGGCCAGGTCAAATCGGCCGATTAACTGTTTGAGGCTGTTACACCCCCTCTATCGGCACATGCTCCCACATAGTCCCAACGTGCATCTAGGATTCCATTCCAGTCCCCCACTAACAGCAGGGAGCGGGACGTTCCCAGAAAAGTCTATAGACGTTTGAAGAAGTCTGGCCGTGGTGTCCCGGATGGAGCATATGCGGCCACCAGTCTGAAGGTTCCACCTTTACTACCGTCAACGTCTAGGACCACCAGTCGACCCTCCGGGTCCAGATGTACCGTCTGTGTTACGAGGTCCAGGTGTTTCCGCAGCAAAATGGCAACCCCATCACCACCTCCCGGCTGACAGAGAGATGCGTAGATCTCAAAGTCGTCGAGGATGGGGGCCAGTTGTCGCTCGCTGTGTATCCTGGACTCGCAAATGGCTACTACATCGATGCTGTGCGACCTGAGGTTGTTTAAGAGTTTGCCCTGTTTCCAGGGCATCTCCAGGCCGCGTACATTCACACATCCAACTCTTATATTGGCCATGTTGGTGCTGAAAAGTTAACAGAAGAGGAAAAGAAATCACTCACCTCTTCGTCTCCTGGGGACTAGGCTGCACAATTTCCATGGGGGTGTTGGAGGGGTTGTTTGGTGGGGTGGTGGTCTCTGGAGGGGTGGGCACAGAGATGTTTGGTGGGTAGGGGGTGCCTGGTGTGATGGGGGTGCCTGGTGGGGAAACATTTTAACAGGACTCGATTGTAGGGTTTGGCGCAGGGGTTACCTACGTCGTTAGGAAATTTTTCTTTCAGCTGTTTATGTGTGTCCATGGAGGTCCTAAGCATTTTAAGATTAGGACTCTCCGAAGAGTGTGTAAAAGTTTTCCCTTCGGTCTCCACCGAAGGGTTTTTATATATGGCGTCTGTTAAAGTTGTATTGTTAGTATTTATGTAGGTGTAACATTTTTTGTTGTGTTGGGTTGCTTTTTGTCTGTGGTTCTTGTGTATGTTTACGTTTTGTAGTAGGTGTTTTGTTTTCAGGAGGGGGTGTTTTTGTTTGTGCTGTTTGCGTCGCTTGTATTGGTGTTTGTGTGTTTGTTGAATTTTTGTTAGTGTTATGTCTTTTCTTTTTCTTTTTACTGGTCGGAAAGGCTCTCCCTCATGGGTGACGATGATGAGGCCTCATCCGTGTTGTTGGGGAGGGGTACGTTTTGGGGAACTGTTATGTGTGTGGGTGTTTCTGGAGTTGTTTTAGGTGGGGAGGGTTGGGTGGGACTGTGTTTGTCGTTTGTTTTGTTGTCACTATTTTTTTATGTTGTTGTTGTTGTTGTGGTGGTGGTGGTGATTGTTGTGCTGGTGTTGCAGGTGCTGGCAGTGGTGCATTTTTTTGGCTAGTTAGCCGAGGACAGGAAACTCTCAGGTGACCCCTGCTTGAGCAGTGGTAACATGAGGGCCGCCTACCTTCGACCGAAATGTTTATGTCTATAAGCCCATCCAGCAACACACCTTCCGGGATCCTATCTATTCGTTCTGGTGTCATTTGGACCAGAGCTTCCAGGCTAGTTCGCTGAACAGGTCGCCGGAGGACTTACCTAGCGATATTATATGGTCTGTTTCGTGGTTTAAAAATCCACATAGTACCCACCAAATGTCAATATTTGGTGTGATACTTTGGATTTTTATTTTCTGAGTCCTTTACCCCATGTAAGTGGGGGAAAAGGTGAACAGCGGTGACACAATTGGCGACACAAAATATTTCTGTGCCGTCAATTGGTCTTTCATTAGAATGGATAAACTCCCGTAGAGTCTACCTTTCTGAATAAAAGCAATGTCTTTTAAGGCATTTTTTAAAACCAACTCAATTTCGCCTTGTGAAAGTTTTCGTGTTTTATTTGAGATCGTCCTGAAAATCACAGTTTTCAAGACAGCTTCTCTTCGCAAATCTGGGGGAGAGTTTATGGAGAATGATCCGTTCTCCCCAAAAGTTACATATTGTCTGGCGTTATTCAAAAGCTCATTTGCATTTGAAATATCTACCGGAGTGTAGCTTATCGTTTTCTTTACGGTTTGCACAAATGATATTTTGTCGTTTACTTCCTTGTTGCAGTTATTGGTTTTGTTGTTGTTATTATTGTTCTTATTGTTGATGTTGTTTTCGTTTATGTTGGTTGTGGTTTTGTTGTCGTTGTTGTTCTTCTTGTTCTCGTTGTCACTGTTGTTGTTGATGGCGTTGTTTTGGTTTGTGCCATTCACGGATTTCGTGTTGGTGGTGCTGGTGTTGTTGTCAGGGTGGGTTTTAAACATATCGAAGTGTTTCAACGAGGCGGTGCGAGCTGCTTCTTGGCTTGACAGTTTTACCGTCCCTCCACCACCCCTGTCTAATTGTTGGCTGACAGATTTTATGTTGTTGTTTTTGTTGCTGTTGTTGTTACTGTTGGTGGTGGTGGTGATAGCAACAGGCAGACAGCCTTCACCTGCTACCAGTGCTGTGGAAGGTGATATTAACAGCTCATCTCCACAATTCTCTGATGTGTTTTTTGTGAAGAGGTGGTCAAAGAATTTGGCCATTTTGGCTATATTCAAATTCCGGTAGAAATTTTGTGGAATTTCTCCGTTTTTCGCCCTGATGGGCTTATTTGGGGTTGCTACCATCTACAAAGTGTAGGGTAGCAGCTTATCTACAAAATGGTGTAAGAATGTAGATTCAGTTAATGCGATTTCCAATGATATTAAAACATTTACTCACCAGCGCGTTTTCCACGTGTTAGACAGAATCCGATAGCTAGATAGATAGATATGTTTCTTTATTTGCCACAGGGGCGTTCAAGAATGGGACATTACAAGACGTGACGGCGGGGGATTTACATAAAATATTTAACAATGATGAATAACAATAAACTATATATAAAATAAAACAATCGAAATCCCCATTAGGGGTGGGGGTGTTACTGCGAGGTTGTTTTACACTCCGTCGATAGAACAACCCTCAACACCAGGAACACGTTTTGTAGGTGTTCCTGTCTTCCCTCTGTTTATCTTCCTCAACGTACAGGTTTATATACAGAGAAGGCCCATTCACACGGGCCATTTTCGCCACATTCACCCACCTTTCAGCGAATTTACTGGGGTGTAGCACCTCTCTCTCCACTCTCATCTTCCTTCTGAAGTGGTACTTAAAGAAGGGGATGAGTTGTTGTCCGGAGAGAAAGGTGCTTGCCCTCAGTCCTTTTAACCTCGTCCACCAATTACCTCTTTCAACATAGCTACCAGACAGAGGAAAACCGCCTCTCCTTAAATGAAGGCGGCGGGGTGATCCTCACGATAGACTCCGCTGACAACTTGATGCGTCCCACACGTGACAGTAGCTGTTCAACATAATTCCACAGGTCGGTCACCCCTGGGCACTGAACAATTGCGTGCAGAACGGTTTCGATGTCCTGCTCGCATATTAGACAGTCCTTTTGGCAGGATCCCTGCCAGTGCGTCTGTGCCTGTAGATTTTGTCCCGAACTGGTAGAGCTTCCTTGGTAGCACTACCAGGTCAGAGACCTCTGGAAGTTATCCAGACTGGTCAATTCGTCCTCCTCGACGCCTAGATTTTCCCCGAGAACGTCGTCGCAGTTATCCTCCACTAATCCCCTATAGAATGTCGAAGTGGAGTCTCCGGTGATAGATAGATAGAGAATGTACAGCTTACATATAATGTTCACATATTTCAACGTCATATTGAGAGATATATTATTTGTGTTTGTGTATATATATATATATATATATATATATATATATATATATATAGAGAGAGAGAGAGAGAGAGAGAGAGAGAGAGAGAGATGTGTGTGTGCCCATATATATATATACACACACATATGTATATACATATATATATTTATATATACACACATATATATATATATATATATAAAAGTATAGTCCGACCGTATGCCAGTGTGGTTCAATGGCAAGTTAATAAATTGACAAGCCAGAACATATAAAATCAAGGGAAAGCAAATGGGATCTGAAACCGCGGTAAAGGCACATATAGTAAGTACAGTGAATTTTGGGAAATTTATTTTAAAATGTTTTCTTTATTTGCTTTCCCTTGATTTTATATGTTCTGGCTTGTTAATTTATTAACTTGCCATTGAACCACACTGGCATACGGTCGGACTATACTTGTATTCCTATGTGTGTTATTTACATGTAGGAACACATACTTGTATTATTATTCTCCCCAACGGTAGAGCAACTTTTGGTCATTTGAACGGCTGCTATTTTTAGTAGCAAGAGATTGACCTGTCCACCTTGCTTTCAGTCTTTGCACACGGTATAAGACAACATTATTTCATCATTCATTTGCTGGGGCAGTTTTGTATGGCGCCAGTTTGTAATTCGAACTCGGGTATTTTATATTCTCCGAGAGAAAAGCTTTCTGACGAGGATCTCTTTCTCAATGGAAATCCGCTTGGATTATCTATTTGTTTGGGATCTGAAACCGCGGTAAAGGCACATATAGTAAGTACAGTGAATATTTTGAAATTTATTTTAAATTTTTTTCTTTATTTGCTTTCCCTTGATTTCATATATATATATATATATATATATATATATATATATAAATGCAAGTTTACGATCCTGTGTGTCCGCCTAAAACTAGCAAAGTACCGGACCAAACTCCTCAAAATTACATGGACAGGTAACGCCCGAAAAAGTTTTACTTTGCAAAGCAAGGAATTCATTTAAATTTAATTTATCTTATTTTCTAATGAATAGCAAAAGAGATCATCCATTTTGTTTTTTATGTTCTCCAGTCTGTAGATAAGAGAGTGGGGGGTGGGAGAGAGAAAGAGATAGAGAGAAAGGGATGAGAGAGAAAGAGAGAGAGAGTGGGAGATGGGAGAGAGAGTAAGGGGATGAGAGAGAAAGAGAGAGAGAGTGGGTGGATGGGAGAGAGAGAGTAAGGGGATGTGAGAGATAAAGAAAGAGAGTAAGGGATGAGAGAGAGAGTGGGAGATGGGAGAGAGAGAGAGGAAGGGGATGTGAGAGAGAAAGAAAGAGAGTTAGGGGATGAGAGAGAAAGACGATGAAAGAGAGAGAGGGAAAGTAACAAGTGTTCTTAACTTTTATTTATTTATTATTTTTACACACTTTTTAACTCTCCCGCTTCCTTAACGCTATTTATCTTTTCTTTATTTTTTGTTCTTTATTCCGTAGAGAGAGGGGGGGGTGAGAGAGAAAAAAAGAGAGAGAAAGTAATGAGAGGGGAGAGAGAGAGGGAAAGTGGCAAGCGTTCATTAACTTTTATTTATTTATTATTTTTACACACTTCTTAACTCTCCCAATGTTATTTATCTTTTATTTATTTTTTGTTTGCTATTGTGTAGAGGATGAGCGAGAGAAAGAAAGAGAGGGGATGAGAAAGAGAAAGGGAGTGAAGCGGATGGGGGGGGGAGACAATAAGAAAAGAGAAAAGATCGGAGAGAGAAAAAAGTAAAGAGACAGGAGAGAGGGAGGGTGATTGGAGGGATTCTTTAACTAACACGTGTCCGCGTTTATATATATATACTAGCAGAGGTACCCGGCGTTGCTCGGATATTAAATAGCAGTTGTGTATACCATTTATGTCAATACTTCAGTGCTGCTTCGAAAACTATACTTTTACAAATTCATCGGCTTTTTCCAAAAGGGGATTCCTGCCCCCAGGGGTCCCCTACCCAAAATGTGCCGATTCTGAGAGTTAACATTCATCTGTAGGACAAACGTAGCCCATGTGTCAAGTTTTGTGAAAATCGGTTGCGAACTCCAGAAGTTATGACGTTTTGTTGCATTGCACTGCAGTGCTTCAGTCGACTCCAAGGAAGTGGTTAAAGTGGTTAAAGGGGTTATCTGCCGGGGGGCCCTATAATCAATATCTGGAAAAATGACAGTGCCCATGACCATCCGGAGTACATAAGTAACCTATGTCTTAAGTTTGGTGAAAATACTGTAGAAATGCATAAGGTTTATACATACGCGCGTGCGTTCGTGTGCGTGGGGGGGGCGGTATTTGTGTGTGCGTATGTATGTGTATGTCCGTCGGGGCATACGTATGTACTGGCCTAAATCTTCACGATTTACTTTTACTTTTTTAATAACCTCTGTCATTTTCGTTTTCAATTTTAATTACATCATTCTTAAACTCTGGGGCTGGAAATCATTCTGTTATTTTAAATAGAATATTAGTCTAACGACTCCATTATACGATAAATTTGGTCTTGTCTTTGCATAAAATTGTTCTTCACGTGCCACATAATGACGTATTATCCTCGCTTTTTTCCCGTTCATTGCCAGGGAACGTCTTCACGAACCAAAATATCCTCTTCCTGTTTTCGTTCGGTTGCAACGTTTCTAGAAATATTTACTTCTGCGTTCACAGATTACTCTCAGTTCAATTTGAATGGGAAATTCCTATTTCATCGATTTTCTCCGTAACCAAGCTTGTAGCTTGAAAGTCAACCCAACGCCTCTTAGGCTCATTCTGCATGACTGTGTAAATTTTCGCTGCATTACACCAAACAGTTTCGACGTTTATCCGACTACACTTACATATACAACGTCCGACCACTTCCAATTTATATAGTAGATTTGTTTATATCTACAAAAAAGAAAAGTACAAAACTATACATGAATTGTTTCTACTAAACAATTTAAGACACAACCTACATATTTGATAGGACTCCAGCTCACGCCTTCTTCTTCTTTCTTCTTTCTTCTTTCTTCTTTATCTTCTTTATCTTCTTCCTCTTCTTCTTCTTCTTCTTCTTTTGCTCCTCCTTGAACATTGGGCTGTGAGTCACCCCCACACAACGCCATGTTCTGAGTCTGCTTTTCAACTCCACTGTGATGCACGGTGCGTCCTGGTGTATCTAACCATTTTTTTAGGTCTTACTACGGTTGATTTCTTCCAGAAAGAAAGAGATGGAAAAAGGCAGAGAAGATTCATCCCCGGAGGAATAATAAAAAATGTTTACACTGCACATTTCATTTTTTCAAAGCTAAAGCTGCCGATCCAAAATCAGTAATTCAACTCCCTGAAAACTTTCAAATATATGCTGTTCTAGCATGAATATTATGCTATAGGGCAGCTTTCCACAAAGTAAGATTTACTTGCATATCCCCGCTCATATAAACACATAAATACATGCATACATACATTACAGTTGATACGTTTTTTTATTAAAGCGTTTTCATATTATATATATATATATCTATTATTTACTGCTTTATTTGTATGAAATTGTAAATAAGACAAAAGTATTAGAACAGGGGGAAATAACTCACCGAACGCGATAGTAAATAGATTGTTTGGGGGCCCCAGGGACCACATTTTTAAAGTTAGAGATTTGAAACCTCGTCTATTTGCTTCCTTGGCACTTTTTACATAGGTGTGTAAATGTTCATGTCCGTCCGACCACGTCTATTACCATTTAACCGTGCACATCTGAATTTCAACCACCACCCATTTCACAAATATATATTAGATTTACACACACATATGTGTGTGTTTTAGGGGGGAGGGCGTTCTTTAGCAGACGATATATGTTACCATCAAAGCTTATTTTCTACATATGTCTAAAGAAATCACAGATGCTTTTATAGAAGTTGTATGTATGTATGTTTTTAAGAGACAAAAAAAACGGTATTTTTAAAAGATATTATTTGAATATATTATTTTCCGCTGTTATTTGAATTAACACAGAAAATATTTTTCTTGTAATGTTTGTCGTTTTTTTGGATACAATCTGAAATCTCAATATTTTCTACATATGTCTAAAATTAATTACACCTAATATACATTCATATAAAGAGATAATTTAAAACAACTTTACTGAGTGAACAATACATTCTATAGTTGTTTCTATTTCGGAAAGAGTGTGGTGTGTAATAATTGTTTCTACTTTTGGCACAAGGCCAGCAATTATTTCAGTGTATTACTGGTACTTTATTTTATCGTGTGGTGTGTAATAATATCACTTCAAATGCCTAGAAAATGTTCCAGATCATTATATGGAAAGTCATCTTCAGAGGCTAAGAGAAAGAAAACACAACGATCTGAAGAAAGTGAAGAAGTTCGGCATGCCCGTCTAGCTGCTAACAGAGCCCAAACAGCTCTAGCACGAGCTCACCATTTGGATGAAAGGGAACAAAGGACTGCTGCTACACGAGAACAACAAATTAAGGAATAGCAGCAAATCAGACGAAATGCTAATCAAGCACATCGTTTCTACTGTCCGAGCAGGAGAACAAGCCACAAGTAAAATGAACTGGCTGATGGGTGCTTTTTCTTATGAACCCCCAAAGGACTACAGCAGTAATCCACAAATCAACATTGGGAAAATGAACAAATGCTGCCAGTATTGTGGTGCCAAGAAGTAGGCAGCAGAAACACCAAGTCTATGCTGCTCAAAATGCAAAGTGAGCCTTAAAACAATACAAGAACATCCTGAATTTCTGAAGAATCTGCTTCTTCAGCATACACCAGAAGCACGCCACTTCAATAAATACATCATAAAATATAATTCTGCCTTTCAAATGACATATTTTGAGGCTGATAGGAATGTGATTGACTTTAGATTCTGTACAACTTATAAAATTCAGGGACAGTGTTACCACTTAGTGGGTGGCCTTCTGCTACTTTTACAGGAGCCTCACAAATTTGTGCAGGTTTACTTCATGAAACACAGGCACAACAAAGATGTACCAATGTCCATGGAGGATTGCAGTTCTACATAGTCATAAAGTTACAAGAAATGCTTCACCAACATCACATGTATGTCAGTGTATTCAAATATGCACTGGAGCATATGAACAACACCAGAGATCGTAAAATCATCATTAGGGAAGACAAACGCTCAGATTCAGAACATGAATGTAGATTCAATGCACCTGTCACTGATGAAGTTGCAATCATAATGGTTGATGAACAGCATGAACGACGTGACATTGTTTTGAAAAAACAAAGTGGACATTTGGAGCGAATTTGTGAAACTCATAGAGCCTATGATTCACTCCAATATCGGCTCATCTTTCGAAATGGTCAAGATGGATATCATGTTCAGCTACGGCAGATCAGCCCAGGAACGGGACAAGAAACTGGCCGATCAATCAGCTGCAAAGAATTCTATGCTTATCATTTCATGGTACGTGATCACTTCAACCAAGTTCTGCGGTTCAAAGAAGTAACCAGCCAGTTCATGGTGGACATGTATGCCAAAATTGAAACACAAAGATTGGGTTTTCTGCGAAAGAATCAAACTAAGTTGAAGGCAGATAACTATATCCACCTTAGAGATGCCATCAATTCTGATGTTGACCCAAGAAATATTGGCCAGCCAGTTATACTACCATCAAGCTTCACGGGAGGACCACGTACGCAAGATGCAATAGCCTATGTCACAAAATTTGGTCGGCCAGATCTCTTCATTACATTTACATGCAATTCAAACTGGTCAAAAATATCAAATGAATTATTTCAAAATCAAAAACCAAAGGATCGACATGAACTCATTGCTCGGGATTTCCATGAAAAGCAAAAAAAAACCCACCTCATCTGGCTCCTAAAAGAAGGAAGAATCTTTGGTGAGCTTAGTGCTTGGATGACCACTATTGAGTGGCAGAAGAGAGGTATTCCTCACTCACATACACTAATCTGGTGCAAGGAGAAGATAAGACCAGAGCATGTTGATAAGATCATTTCAGCAGAGTTGCCTGATAAAGGTGGTGATCCAGAGCTCTTTGAAACCATCAAGTCCAAACTCATTCATGGTCCATTTGGAGTCATCAATCCAGCATCTCCCTGCATGAAAGATAAAAAATGCAGCAAACATTATCCTAGAGCTTTTATTCGGGAAACTCGGACTGACAATAATGGATACCCCCTTTATCGAAGGCGTAGACCAGAACATGGAGGCAATACTGCAAGCCTAACAGTTCCAGGAGAGGAGCTGACCATAAACAATCAGTGGGTCGTCCCACACAACAAATTGTTGTGTAAACTTTTAAAAGCGCATATCAATGTTGAGTAATGCAGCTCCGTCAAGGCAATCCTATATGTCACAAAATATATCAACAAGGGCAGAGACATGGCTACCTTTATTACTAACAAAGATCTCAATGATGGTGGGCTGGATGAGGTCAAACGATATCAAACAGGTCGATACATCTCCAGCAATGAAGTTATCTGGCGAATCTTTGGATGTGATATCCATCAACGCCACTCAACACTGGTCAACCTCGCAGTCCATCTGGAAAATGGACAGAGAGTGTACTTCACTGAGATCACTGCTCATCAGTTGGCACAAGCATCACATGACACTACACTAACTGCTTTCTTTAAACTCTGCCAGAATGATGAATTTGGTCGATCCCACCTATATGCTGAAGTCCCAACATACTACACCTGGACTAATTGCAAGACCTGGAATCGAAGAAAGGAGTGTCATTTAGTGGAAGGTCATGAAGTCAAGTCAAGTGATGCTATTGGGTGTGTTTACAATGTCCATCCCAACAACAAAAAATGTTTTTATTTACGGCTACATCTGCATACTGTTCGAGGACCAACGTCATTTGAGGATCTTAGGTGCTTCAGAGGAAGGGAGTGCGCAACATACCAAGAAGCATGTAAACAGCATGGACTCCTGCATGACAATGCTCACTGGAAGAAGTGCCTAAAAGAAGCAGCAATCACTCAAGTAGCCAGCCAAATAAGACAATTATTTGCTATTATGCTCACAGCATGTGGAATTGAAGCTCATCTACTCTGGCAGGAGTACGAAAACAATATGTCGGACGACTATCTACAGCAAGCCCGAAGACAATATGTATATGGCAATATGTATATGGAATATACCCCCAGGATTTACAATCAAGCTCTCTGTGACCTGTCCCATCGAGTTCAGGCAAAGAATAGAACATTAGCTAACTGTGGGATGCCAGAGCCAGATGAAGAAATAGAAGTAGCACAAGATATTTTTCAGGAGACAAACTACGATATTCAAGTATTGCGTAAGTTTGTGGATGAAAATGAACCTCGAATGATGGATGACCAGAAGTACGCCTACCCCAACATCATCGAAAACATTCAAAATGACAGGGGAGGATTTTTCTTCATCGATGCTCCTGCTGGGACAGGCAAGACATTCCTCATAAACCTGCTGCTTGCAAAAGTTCGCCAAAAGCAATATATTGCCCTTGCTGTGGCTTCAAGTGGCATTGCAGCAACACTTCTGGATGGAGGAAGAACTGCACACTCCATGTTTAAGCTGCCCATAGATCTCACATGGCATGAACAATCTTTTTGCAACATCAAGAAGAACTCACCCAAGGGCAAGCTTCTGCAAACATGCAAGATGATAATTTGGGATGAAGCTACTATGAGCCATAAAGGAGCAATTGAAGCTTTGGACCGGACGATAAGGGATCTGAAAGAAAATAGTTGCATAATGGGAGGAGTGACAATGGTCCTTGCTGGTGATTTCAGACAAACTCTGCCTGTAATTATTCGAGGGACTCGAGCTGATCAGGTCAATGCCTGTCTGAAAACATCCTATCGCTGACCCCACTTTCAGCTGCTGAACCTTACAACCAACATGCAAGTGTACCTAACTGGTGACGAAGGTGTCAGTGAGTTTGCCATCCAACTACTTAAATTGGGAAATGGACTTCTTGAAAAGGACTCCAATGACCATATTCTGTTGTCATTTGGCCATATCATTGACACAGCTCAAGGACTGATTTCCAGAGTGTTTCCAAACATTCAGACTAAGAAATGTGATCCGAAATAGCTCTGATGTTGCTGTGAAAGAAATCAACAGAAGGCTACTGGAAATAGCTCTGATTTTGCTGTGAAAGAAATCAACAGAAGGCTACTGGAGATGTTACCGGGAGAGAAAATATGCTACAAATCAGTTGACACATTCACTTCTCATGACCAGGTTGTAAACTATCCAACTGAATTTTTGAACAGTCTTGAACAAGCGGGAATTCCTCCACACATCCTGATACGGAAGCTTGGAGCATCGGTTATGCTACTTCGCAATCTGGATCCTCCAAAACTTTGTAATGGCAGTAGACTCATCATCAAAAATATGATGTCCAATGTTCTAGAAGTTGCAATCATGTCAAGAAAATTTGCTGGTGACAATTGTTTCATTCCCAGAATACCTCTGAAGCCAATTGATTTGCCATTTGAATTTCAAAGACTTCAATTTCCGATCAGGCTCAGTTTTGCCATGACCATTAATAAATCTCAAAGGCAATCATTGAAAGACGTTGGGTTGAATCTGGCAGATCCTGTCTTTTCACACGGTCAACTCTATGTTGGCACAACAAGGGTTGGGAACCCTGATTGTCTCTTCATTGTGAAACCACAGGGAAAAACCAAGTATGTTGTTTATCCAGAGGCTTTGGAATGAGCAATGTCGTAATTCCTCATTCAATGACAATACACACAGATCCTAATTCCTTAGTCATGTAGTTTGCAAGGAATTCTGAAGCCGCAAATTTACTACATGGCGTTGCTTTGGAAGAATATGCAGGCATTCCCGGGTACCTCTGCTATATAAAGTAGTATAAGTGAGGACTTTGTTGAATAGAAATAGTAGACAAATTTCATTCAAATCCGACCTTACTTTCTCAGGCATGTATATATGTATGAAGCAAAAAGGAATGGTTCTATGTGATAACTCGATCTACTAAAAATATTAGCAGAATCCATTTCAAATCACAAACAACTGTCTTACACACATACATGTCTGTGTATGTATCTATGTATGTCATGTGAGCCACTATACCTGTTGGTATAGCTAATAGAAATAGAAAACAAATCTCCCTCAAACAAGATCCTACTGCCATAGAGTCAAAGATTGGTGAAAGCTACAATATACAAATTTAAATACACTTTCTCCGAATTACAGAAATGAGTAAGTAAATGCTTCATTCAATCATAAACCAATGCTAAATTTATTTTCTTATTTTATTTATGGTTTTTAAAATAGTCTTTACATGTTTGAATTTCAGAGGTTCCGATTGAGCAAAGAAAGAAAAAAGAAAGAAAAGGATAAATAGAAAAAAATCTAAATGTATTTTTTTTGTCATGCCCTTTTCACTGACAACATACCTAATGATTCATCTATGAGTAAAGCATTATATATGCTGAATGTAATAGGGAGCAGTATTCAAAAAATCACCACTGGAAAAAACTAATATTTTTATCTAGATGATTTACTTTGACCAAACGGCAATAAATATTCTGCTATAATTCCTACTTTGGTTAACATTCAGCAATTATATTTGAATGGTCAAATAATTTGTAATGTGTGCCAAATATATTGTAACTTTCATAAAATACCCGGGTATCACCGGGTAGCTTAGCTAGTATATATATATAAAGGGATATTAAATGGGCGTCTGCGTTGATGTGGAATGAGTGAAACGTTGAAGAAATATGAAACATCAAATATAACATCCCTACATTTATTATGTAAATATTTATCAAATCAATTAACGTAAACGCGATTGTTTTAAATAGTAAACAAAATCTATGGTTGATACTTCAGAATGTTCAATACAAATTCACATGATGGAAAATATTTCTTAAATAATTTATTACTATACAGTTGTTTCAATACAACAGTCATGTAATAATAGTGTCAGAACATTATATTATAATAGAATATAAACGAAAAAATATATATTGTACCTAACTAAGGTTCAGTAACAGCAACGTATCTTTAGGATGAGCCAATCAACCTTCTCTCGGAAATGGCAGCTGAGTTGAATAGTTTCACAACCACTTCACTGACTCCCAGAACATATTGTCATTAGAGTTGATATTCCCTTCTAAGTGAAAGCAGACTTCATCAGAGGTCCATAGCAGAATGAAAAATTTGCTTTGTTTTCCATCTTCTCCATCCTTTTCTCAGTCATAGCCCTTCTCTTGGCCTTCGCAAGTAAGATTTTCTTTAGTCTGTATTCTGTAGGAGTATTCCTTCTGCAAGTTGCTGCGGAGAGATCCAAAGACTGACTAATTTTGCGCAGGAATCGTTTTGGACTGTGTTCAACAGGCTCTTGGACCATATCAATAACTCCCTGTCAACGCTTTCTACTTTGTCCTCAGGCATTGTATTGCGGTTCGCTACATTCCCGTAGGTCTCAAACGTCTTCACCCAGTTTTGTATATTGACTTTGAATGGAGATTTGTCCGTTCCAAAAACATGTTTGAAATTGCTCCTGGACCTGCTTGTACGAGCCACACTTATAGTAAATTTTCAGACAGCAAATCCAGTGTTCGAACGCTCACATGGGTGCTGTCGTCTTCCCAGATGCTGTATCCGCCATGTGCTGGAATTTAAGATTGGTCGATTAGAAAATGAATATAAAGTGACACAAAACGTGTGCGGGGCCAGCTTTTCTTTTAGTCACCTTGTATATACGTGTATATATATATGTATGTGTGCGTGTATCTGTGTATTGTAAATAAAAAGTCTCATATATAGGGCACATAAGCTACTTTTATTCTAGAATTAAGTAGATGTCATTAAAGGACTTGGGACATGTAACCTGAAGCGGATAACTTTATTAACTCCTCTAGTGCTTTACAACATTTCTTTCAATTGTTAATTAGTCCAATTTATGCCAGAATAGAAATATGCATGTAAAATGATGATGATGATGATGATGATGATGAGGATGAGGATGATGATGATGATGATGATGATGATGATGATATTGATGATGATGATGATGATGAGGATGATGAAATTATTGTTGCTCTGAAGTAATTCAATGAAATTTAATTTAATTTAATTCAAGCTGTTTGTCTTTAGTGGGGAAGGCCTAGTTTAAAACTCGGATATTGGTCAATATTGTGTATCCTGGGAAACCGCTAAGTCATCGCTTATAAATGTATTAATGTTCTACTCAATCAATATTTGCTTCCCTTTAATTTAGTTCGATATGCAGAAAAATAAATTGGTTTAGCCGTTCGGAGAAATTTGAACTCCATAAAACAATTATTTAAGGTTCAAATACCATTAGCTATAAACAAGACATTGTCAGGTAATTCAAGAAACCACCAAAGCACAGAGGGTGTCAATTCTTGCTCACATATTTTGTGTATCGAAGGATCCTTCATCATTTTCTACGATGAACATTCTGTTTTTTAATCAAGTTCTCACCGAATATATATATATAAATATACGAGGGTCGGTTGAAAAGTTCATAGACCGACTAAAGTCATGGAATGACCAAATGAGGTGTATTTTTTTCAACATAGTCTCTGGAAAGAAACAATGTTGTTATTAATAAGAAGAGTTGAAATGAATGCATGCAAGATATCATAGCTCTAGCATCAATCCTTCATAGTAGTCAGCTTATGAACTCTTCAACCGCCCTTCATGTGTGCATATGTATATATTTGATATTTATTATTATTACTAAAGGCGGTGAATTGGCAGTATCGGTAGAGGGTCGGACACCATGCTTTCCAGCATAGTTACGTCCCTTTACGGTCTGAGTTCAAATCCCGTCGAGGTTAACTTTGCCTTTCATCCTTACGGGTTCGATAAAATAAAGTACTAGTAATGTACTGGGTAATTGCTGGTCTTGTGGCAAAAGTAGAAAC
This sequence comes from Eledone cirrhosa, assembly GCA_964016885.1. Lineage (NCBI taxonomy): Eukaryota > Metazoa > Mollusca > Cephalopoda > Octopoda > Eledonidae > Eledone > Eledone cirrhosa. The sequence continues at coordinate 329,153,806 of OZ024741.1, forward strand.
AATTATTATTACTATATATATATATATATACATATATATATATATACATATATATATGTGTGTGTGTGTTTGTACATATATATATATGTGTGTAATTTTATATATGTGTGTTTGTGTAACCGTGACTGCAACAATGTGTATATTCATATATACATTTTTTTAATATGTAGACAGGTAAACATGCCAGAAAAAAATACGAATTATAAAATTGAAATAATAATAAACTTCTTTAACAGATATTTGGATTTAATAGAATCCTTGTCAGAAGTCGTGTATATCATCCGATCAACCACAAGGAAACACACACACACACACACACACACACACACACATACATATATATATATATATATATATATATATATATATATAACGAAAGAAGTGTGGTAAGGAACCAGGTGGCCGTTTCGACAGCTAGGTTCAGACCTAGCTGTCGAAACGGCCGGAGCTTAGCCGTCTGGATCCTGACTCTTTTCCTTTATATATATATATATATGTGAAAAACGGCAAGAAGAAACAATGCGGAAAAGCAATACAGTAAATAAATGATATGTATTTGTTTAAATCTCCATATAGAAAGGAAAGTTTCTCAAAGTTTCCGATGTTAAGAGACAGAAAAGAAGAAACATAACATGGGACTAAGTTGGAACGTTGAATTACTGGTAAATACAATATATTTTGGGGTCAACTGTGTCTTTTATCAATTCAACGTCAATAAGAAATGTACTATTCAAGCACTGGAGTAGGTTTTTCCTCTATATCTCTTTTTTAATTCCATTCTCTCACCCTCTCTATCCTTCTTTGGAGGAAATCTGCTTTATTCAAACCTGAAGAGGAAATGGGCTCTGCCAGGCTTTAAACGAATGCCCTAGAAAAGCCAGGAGTTACGTGACCATACATCCATACATACAATATGTGCAAAGGATTTTCCTTTATTTGAATATTCTATTTCCTCGTTTGCTTTCGGATTTAGAAATTATTCTTTCTTGAATAATAAATATTTGATTTTCCATCAATTAGTTTACATCAACAATTTTGATATCAACTGAATTTCATTACAGACTGAATGTTTTTATATAGGTTTTTATATAGGTGACGTATTGATAGAGTCGTTGAGGCGTCGAGTAAAATACCTAGGTATTTGTTCCAGCTATTGGTACTCAGACCTCAAAATTCCGCCGAAGTTGACTTTATCTTTCATAATTTTCGTGTAGATAAAGAAAGTACCAGTACTTTGGTGCCGGATAGGTGGAATTATTTAAGTATCGGGAGATGGCTTGAGGTAGCTGATCTAACTTTGTGAATTATGACTTCAAAGCCCGCCACTCTCCGCCAAGATTTGCGAGCGGCAGATAGTATTAATAATATATATGAAAAATTCGGAACCCCGACGGCTGAGGTCCTGTCGTTGCAATAGCTAGATTATTCTGGTGAGTAATGATCTAACTGGGTTTTACTGCATCTATCCTGATTTATATATAGAGAGACAGATAGATACATAGATAGCAAAATAGCGACTGAAATCCATGGAATTGTATCTGCTTTGAACAAACGTTATATGATTGTAAGGAAAATTTTCTGAAGCTTTCATTAAATCAAATGTTCCATCCTACAAAATATTTTGCCAGGAGCCTGTACTACAAATGTTTCTTTATTTTGTGTGTGCATATGTTTTGTATGTATATAACAACTGTTTCATTTTTGTGTATGTATTTTGTGAATATTTTACAAATGCTTTTTTTGTGTGTGTATATTTTGTATGTATATTACAAATGCCTCGTTTTCTGTGTATGTATTATAAATGTTTCTTTCTTGTCTATATGTTGTGTGTGTATTACAAACGTTTCTTTTTCTATGTATTTTGTATGTATAAAATAAATGTTTCTTTTGGTGTGTATTTGTATGTTTATTATACATATTACTTTTTGTGTAAGGGCATTTTGCGTGTGTATTATAAATATCTCTGTGTGTGTCTGTGTGTGTGTGTATGAGTGTGTCTGTGTGTGTATAAGTATGTGCGGGTGTGTGGGTGTATGAGTATGTGTGTGTGTGTGTTTGCGTGTGTATGTGTGTGTGTGTGTGTGTGTGTGTGTGTGTGTGTGTGTGTGTGTGTGTGTGTGTGTGTGTGTGTGTGTGTGTGTGTGTGTGTGTGTGTGTGTGTGTGTGTGTGTGTGTGTGTGTGTGTGTATGTGTGTGTGTGTGTGTGTGTGTGTGTGTGTGTGTGTGTGTGTGTGCTTGTGTGTGTGTGTTATTTTTAATCCCATTAATTACAGGGAAGGAACAGTTAAATACAGTTCCTTATTTTCTCTTCTCTGCAATCATGAAATAGATTCACAGTAAGGGCTGAGGGATTGCCAACATTAAATAGCAACAATTCTCTGACATCTCCTTGGAATACATTATAAATGATTATTTTTTTAATAGAAACAGAGAAATCTGATAGAATAGAATACATACCTACATGGGTATTTGTGTTTATACATATATATATATATATATATATAGAGAGAGAGAGAGAGAGAGAGAGAGAGAGAGAGAGGGGGGGATCTATGCATATATATATATATATATATATATGTGTGTGTGTGTGTGTGTGTGTGTGTGTATGAATATATAACTGTACATAATGTATGTATATTTGTATATCTATATGTATGTTGACTTTTGCAATTTTTATAGGAGTGTTTTCCATTAACACGAACACACATAAAATTAAAAAGGTGGCACACACTCACGCTTCTCCATATCTATGTATGTGTATCTGTATGTGTATATGTGTGTGTATATGTATGTGCATCCGTGTGTGTGCCCGTCTCCTCCTCATCATCACTATCATCATCATTTAACACACGTTTACTATTATATATAGATAGATAGATAGATAGATATATAGATAGATAGTAATCTATATATATAATATATATACATAAAATATATATAATATATATATATAAAATATATATTATATATATATATATATATATATATATATATATATATATATTATATATATAAAATATATATATAATATAAATATATATATACATATATAATATATATATATTTATAATATATGTATATATATTATATATGCGTATATTCATACATACATACATACATGCATACATACATACATACATAATTATATTTCCTTGATTAAAGCTTAGTACAGGAATCTGTCATCTTTACTTCATTACATCTAGTTTGTTGCTTTGTTTCTTCTCAGTAGATGAAAGCATGAGAAGGGAGAAGAAAATGATGAGACATATACCTTAAAGAAAAAACTAAGGATAGGGACGAGGAGGAGGAGGAAGAAGAAGAGGAGGGAGGGTACGAGGAGGGGGGGGGGGTGAAATGCGGATGGCGAAAGAGGGACGGGTGGAGGAGAGAAACAAAGCCGTGGAGGAGGAGATGGTTAATAATGAGTGGATGGGTGCTAGATAATAATAATTGTTTCTACTTTTGGCACAAGGCCAGCAAATACCCAGTACATAACTAGTACTTTATTTTATCGACCCCGTAAGGATGAAAGGCAAAGTGAACCTCGGCGGGATTTGAACTCAGACCGTAAAGGGACGTAACTATGCTGGAAAGCATGGCGTCCGACTCTCTACCGATACTGCCAATCCACCGGTTAGATAATAATAATAATCAGAAGAGGAACTCTTAAGTATTGTAGAATCATCATCATCATCATCGTCATCATCGCCGTCGTCGATGTCTCTTATAACATCTGTTAAGAAGTTGAGAAGTAGAAAAAGACCAAATACAAGGAAACCATTTTATCTATTGTTGTTAAATGGATTTTGTTAATCTGTATAACTGAGAGAAGAAGAAGAAGAAGAAGAAGAAGAAGAAGAAGAAGAAGAAGAAGAAGAAGAAGAAGAAGAAGAAGAAGAAGAAGAAGAAGAAGAAGAAGAAGAAGTGTGATAACAGCAGAATATGTGGAGATGTAGAAGATAACAATTAGCCACATTATCTCTGTCTGACCAGTCTTAGTCAAAAAGGAATATATCCACAGACATGACAGAATTGCGATTTACATATAGTGGAAATTCTGCCAACACTGCGAAATACCAACAGAAAAATGGTGGTACAGACACACACCAAAAAAGGCGTCAAAGAATGACAGTCACCATAGTCTGGGATATGCCAACACACACACAGAGATCAAGACCAATCGACCGGATACTATAGCCAAATACTATAAAGGAAATCAATGTCTTAATCTCCCATAGAACTCAACATAACTACGAAGGAAATGGAAAATTTATCCAAAGATAAAGATCTAGAGATAGAAATAACCCGGATGTTGTTGATGAAAACAGGCACAATATCTACAATAATATTAGGTGCTTTGGGAATAATAAAAAAACGCAGTCAGAGACATGTATGTATTTGTGTGTGTATGCGTGTGTATGCGTGTGCAAAATCACCATAAGCAAAATATTTGAACTCGCATCAAGTAAACCTTATATTACACTTAACGACTCTAAAGCGTATTCTTAAACCAAATGAACTAAGTATAGTTAACAGGCGTAAATCTGACACGATTGAGCTACAGATCAAACATATCTTAAGCATGAAAACATTACGATATTGCCTATATCGGGTGCTCATAAGATTTATAGAAAACTATGAGAGATATGAATGGAACGGTGCTACTCATACACACACACACACACACACACCACACACACACACACACACACACAAACACATCATAAGCTATATATTGAAAAAAAGGCTACGCGACTGAATGACATAAAGACACTGACAAGTTCGTTCCAGGCTCTAGAAAAAACAAACGGTCTGTCTTCTCCGTTTGCTTTTTCTACCACTAATATAATGGCTTCTGCTCTTTAAAACTGGTTGACCACATGCTGCATCACACGTCTCTCCTCTCTGATACTCTATGTCGTGTCCCCCCCACCCATATCCCTCCCATACGAACCAAAACGCTCCGTCCTTCTTCCTAGAACACAGCTACACACATTCAAATTCTTTGCTTGCACATGCCTTTCCTGCGGTTGTCAAACTGCACCAATTCATTCTAAACATCAACAGAATCGGCCTCAGACAGACTGCAGTGATAATGGACACGGTCCCTTCCCCCAGATGTAACAAATACAAGCAAAGCATGACACACTCAATGGACTAACTAGCATCGGTATCTTTGAACTGTATAGAGACAACGAGTTAGCAGTTTCGACATTAAGAATGTATGCATAGACAAACATTAGAAACACATTGGCATCTAGTAAAATATCAGAGAATTGCAAACAGAGAGAAGGAAATTCATTTAAAGAGACGGATCAATAGACACATAAGCATAAGCACACACAGTGGTATATGTATACATATGTAGATAAATATATATGCACCTGCGTATGTATATGTATGTGTATATGTATATGTATACATATCTAAGTATGTGTATAAATACAAATATATATATTTATATATATATGTGTGTGTTTGTTTGAGTATGTGTATGCATATATACATGCATAACGATACATATATATATATATTATATTAAGGATACTATTTATAGTTATTTACATTTTAAACTATAAAAAGGGAAGGTCAGTAATTTATTACTACCTTATTACCAGTAAGATAAATAGCTCAATGTAAGAACATCAGTTGTTCTACAGAGCAGTTATATAGAATTCACAAGAATCAAAGCTATGTTCAAAGCATTTATTCACTTACAATTGTTTCATCCAAACCTGGAGTCTCCAGAGCATTTTTCAATGCCTATACATATAATTGACCTCCTATCCAACGCAAGAGACATACAGATACATATATATATATTGATGTACAGTGGAGTGACATATATTATACTATACTATCTCTGTACAGCAATTCAAATTTAAAATCAAAATTAAAATACATGCAGCAGATAACACAGATAATGCAATAGGATAGTTCGATAATCAGATCTAGTAGATAGTGTATGCGTTAGTCATACATGGTGCATGCAAGTGTGTCTCATTTATATACGAGTATTGTGTGGCAAGGTGTTACATGTAATGCAAGCACTTTAAGCGGGTAAGCAAGAGTATTATAGTGGTTGTAGTGGGAGGGTATTTTTTGTATAGATCAAAAAAGTATGTGTGCAGAAAAAGAAAAGAAAAAGAAAAAGAAAAAGAAAAAGAAAGTTATAGTTTTCGCATCCACCACCATTTTCACATTCGGAAAAAGGAAGTTATAGTTTTCACATCCATCACATATGTTACGATGAATTCGTATTGAATGTTTGATGTAGTAAATGATTGTAACATATTGAGGCTCAGTGTTATTTAATACATATTTATAGAATAGGTTCTTTCTGCTGCGAGAATTTACAGTGGTTTATTATCCGGAAGTAGGTGTGTAATTAAGTGAAGTTAATGCGTAAGGGGAGGTAACTAGCTGATTCTCATAACTAAATTCATTGTTCTAACATACATTATATGGTACCTCAATTGAGTCCCTTATATAAAAGGTTATATATTTATATTTAATTTTAAATACAGTCTACTCTATCATAATGTATTAAAGGTATCTACAGGAAGTTGATTACTCCTTATTATATATCGCTATTATTGAACTTCCCACAGAAAGTGCTATATCTTTATATCAAAATTCACTGTAAATACAGTCTACTCTCAAAACATATCAAAGGATCAATTAGAATTTTGTCTACATAATCCCTGGTAAGCTATAGAGCAGCGTACGGCTGTTTGCACGATAAAATCAAATACATCTCTTGGGTAAACAAATACATCTCTCATTTACAATGTCATTAATCTATCCATCAAGTTATACATGCATATATAATTCATATACAATTCATTGCACCACCCTACATATAAGTTAGACAGATCCCTTATGTTAATAAATTAATCCTATATATATCTGATGTTATTACTCTATACATTTAATTACAGATGCATATATAATTCACTGCCGTATCTAGTATTTAAAGTTTATATAGACTGTATTATATTTCAATCCCTATATAATTATAAGTAATTAAAAGTAATTATATTAAAAGTTGGTGTTTATGGGGACATTTCTAGGGTATAAAGTTATAGATAGATAGAATGATTTGTGTCGAGGAAAGGGTGGATCAGAGAGTGTGGTGTAGTGGTGGAAGGCAAGCCCTTGAGGTGTAGTGTTAGAAGCGGTGATGGGTTCTAATCTGACATTGTTATATATTGGGTTTAAAGCTTTGGAAGGAGTGTCGGAAGCAGTGTTGGCACGACGCAAACACTTTCGATTTTTTATTAAGGAGGTTAAGGTTTGAAAAGATTATAGTATGGGTCTCTAGTAGACAAAGGTTACAGAATGTATTAGGTGGTTTGTAGGATGCCGCCTTACCTATCACTTCCCATTGAAGTGTATATGATCTATTTCTAGTTTTCAGATAGTGTATGTAGCTAGATAGTGAAGTGGAGTTGGCTAGACTGTGTTTTTTTGAAAGAATGGGGATGTGAGTTGTATCTCGTTTTGAAGCAGTTCGAAGTAGAGCCTATATAGGTTTCAGAAGTTCTGACCGTGCATGAGTAGATGATGTCCTTGATTGAGCAGTTTTTACCTAAAGGGCAGGTTCTATTAGATCTACAGTTACAATTATTTTGGATGTTAACCTGTCGGTTATTATGTTGTGTAGAAGTTTGGTTGCTAGGTATTGCATTATAGCTATGAAGATTGTCGTTCCTAATGTTATTGATTTCATTATTGTTATTACTGTTATTACTATTGATATCAGGGTTAGCAGTTTTTACGTTGTTTTGAAAGTTTACCCCCTGCTGTGTTTTAGTTTGTTGAAAGTAAGTATTAATCTTTCATTTATTGCTAATAGCTATGTGGTATGCTATGTTTAGGCGTGGTAGAGTAGGAGATTTTAATTGTTTTAATTTATAAGACTATGGTACTTGTGGCCAGATGGGAAGTTTTTATCCAGGAGTGAGAAGAAAGCCTTAGGTAGATTGGTAGAGACGTTTAGATTGAAAGGGGGGGTTGAAAAATGTATTAGTTCTTCTATTTTTGTTTTTTTATATCTGTTGAAGTGTTTCCGTTTATGGTATTTTGGTGTCTTCTCTGGTGTGAGTTATGTTTGTTGCTACCCTTTGTATTAGTGTGTGTGTGGTTATTACTCCTATTACTATTTTTCCTCGTGATCATATTGTGAGAAATAATGTTGTAACTATGTGTTTTTATAGGTAGGAACTCAATCTCATTATTATGGCCTGATCTAGCTAATGCCTGATTATAGTATTGTGAGTTTTTGCTAAATATGGTTTCGTCAAAAGATAGATTAAAGATTCTATTGGATATTCCTTTAGAGATAGAGTTTAATATTGGTCTAGGGTGGTTAGACTTGGTATCTACGTAAATTAGTTTTTCGTTAGGTTTATGGAATGGTGTATATATCCTTGAGTCTAGGTAAAGGGTAGCATCAAGGAAGTTAACGTTTTTAGTGTTTTTGTCTATGGTGATACTTAGGTTATAGTTTTTGAAAGTTTTATGCAATAGTTTCCTAGTTCTTTCTATATTAAATTTGTTATAGTCTATAAGGAGTAGTGCATCATCGCGGTACAAACCACCGTTGAGGTATGGTAGGTCCTTATGGATTTCGTTTAGTAGGTATAGGCCCACCAAATCAGTGACCTCCGCCGAGTCACTAGATCCCATGGTTATGTCAAAATTGTTATGCGTATCCTTGCGGGTCCATAACTGATCTTCAAAAGTGATTACGGTTTTACGGGCCGCAAGTATGACATCAATCTGGGGTCTAGTCAGGTCACTATTGTTCATGGCCATAATTAGTGCCTTATTTAATAGGATAGGGGAAATAGAGGTGTAGTATGAATTGATATCAAACTGAATAAATTTTTTAGTTTTGTTCTCTTTGATATCCTTAGACCATTCAATAACTTCCCCCGTATTTCCCCACTGTTTAAGGTATATTTTGTGTTTAATCTGTGGGATAATTTTATCTAAAATGTTCTTACTGATAATGCCAATGTCAAACTTGGAAGGGCAGATTAGTCTAATCGAAGGGTTACTAATGAAATCCTCCTTATGGTCCTTCAGAGAGAATCTAGGGGGGGGGGTCGGGGTGTATGGTTGTGTATGTCTCTGAAGTCCCAATTTGGACACTATATTACGGCCTTCCTAATTAATATCTTCTAGGTTTTTCATAGTAGTTTTCTTATAGCTCCTG
>OZ024741.1:329168028-329175528 GCA_964016885.1 Eledone cirrhosa
TTGAGGAACTTACTGGACACTGGCTATATTCCTGAAAACTTTCTGTCCCAGTCCGTTGTCCCAGTCTTCAAAAAGGGAAATAAGTCCCTTGCAGTGAACTACCGTCCGATCTCACTCATCTCTCATATTATCAATGTATTTGAGAGGGTGGTGAGATCAGGAATAACCCACTTTCTTGAAAGCAACGGCCTGCTGAACTCCAACCAACAATGGGTTCCGTAATGGAAGGGACTGCCTAACGCAGTTCCTGCATCACTTTGACGATGTTTTGAGAGCCTTGGGAGAGGGCTCCAATACTGATGTCATCTACCTTGATTTCAGCAAGGCCTTCGACAGGGTTGACCATAAGATTCTACTGAAAAAACTATCCAATGTTGGTGTCTCTGGAAGGTTACTACAGTGGATCAAATGTTTCCTGACAGGCAGAACCCAGCATGTTGTAGTCGAAGGAGTAAAATCAAGCCCTGCCAAAGTCCGCAGTGGCGTCCCACAAGGCACTGTGTTGGGCCCACTTCTTTTCATCATTTACATTAATGACATTACTGACATCATCAAACACAGTAACATCAGAATCTTCGCAGATGATTCTAAGCTCCAAAGGGTCATCAATAAGGTGGGTGATCGGACTTGCCTTCAGTCAGACCTACTGGCTGTTATCCAATGGGCAGAGATGAATAATATGCTGTGGAATGAGAATAAATTTGAACTAATCTACTTTGGAAAAAAGGATGCTCTGAAACTACCATACTTTCTTCCTTCGGGTGAAACTCTAGTGGCTTCCAATAACATCAGAGACCTGGGAGTAATTGTGGACAACAATATAAGCTGGGCCACTCATATAAACAGAAAAGTTGATATGGCCCGCAGAATGTGTTGCTGGGTTCTCAGAACTTTCCAGTCGAGAGATATCCACACTGTTGTCCTTCTCTTCTCCACTTTTGACCGACCCCACCTTGAATACTGTTGTCCACTGTGGTCACCCCACACGAAACAAAGTATCATGAAAGTTGAAGCACCCCAAAGGTCAATTACAAAAAAGATAGTTGGCATGACAGGCCTTGACTATTAGGGTCGATTAGAAAAGCTCAAACTTTATTCTCTTCAACGTCGCCGTGAGCGCTACATTATCTGTATGATGTGGAAAATATTCCATCACCTTTGCCCAAATGATGTTGGCATCATCTTTAGTGTACACCCAAGGCTTGGACTCCGTGCTATCCGCCCAGGACAAAAATCCCACTCGCATCACATAACAACAATACGGCACAATTATTTCACCTCAATTGGCCCTGCACTCTTTAACATTACACCAACACTCATCAAAGCAGAGGCAGGCCCCATCAAGTTCAAGAAGTCTTTGGATAAATTCCTTCAAAAAATCCCGGATAAGCCTCCTACACCCGGATATGCCTCCGTAAACAATAACTCTCTGCTCGAGTGGGCCATGGTGCCCAAATACTGATTTGTAAGACTTCGCCAAGTGGTGCTATTGAGTTAGACATGGCCTGGGCCAATACTGGCCGAAACCTATCAAAGTTATATATATATCTCTCTATATATATATACATATATATATATATATATATATATATATATATATATATATATATATATATATATATATATATATATATATATATATATATATGTGTGTGTAGATAAATCTACCAAAAGTTTACGGTAGTGTCCAATCCGTATGAAGAACTCAATGTAATCCGGATATCATGGAAAGAAGAGATGCATTCAAAAATCACTTTCGGTGAGAGATAAACGGAATACAGGGTCAAGATAAAATATTAAAAAAATAATGAATAAAACAATGAAACAGTTCCTTATATTAAACAAAAAAAGTTCATTATTTAACGATCGTTTCTAGGACATATATGTGTTAGAATTGGTATGCATACTCAACAGATCTATGTACAAAATTATACAAAATTATACAAATTATCAAATAGAATATACATACCAACACATACATATGCCGTCTTCAGAAATAATGAAATATATTTATTGATAATAACAACAATTCAAAATTATAGGTCTGTTTGGGAACAGAGTTCAAATAGACCAATGAAATACACAAAAATATATCAAGAAAATACAGTTAGGTGTGTGTATATATGTAAGTAACTTCGTTCACAAATATGCATAAAAATATATGTTCACATGCATACGCATGTCGAAAAAATGTATGTAAATACAAAAATTCAGGGCTAATGTCTCTGTTTGTTTATAATCCACAGACAAAATACACATACGTATATAAACATATATACACTCATATATACACACATATACATACATTCATACACACACACGCATATATACATAAACATACACATACCCACGAACATACACACACACACACACACGCACACACACACATACGTTTATATTATTATTATAACTATATGGATACTAAGGCGCACACATAAACACTGCCACATATATTTACATCTAGATGCAGAAACTAAAGTAGGTAAAGGGGGTCAGTAATTACTGAGGGTGTCAGACAACAGCCTATTTATAAAATGTATCTATAAATTTAGAAATAAAAAGAAATATATTAAAAAGAAATAAACAAGTAAAATATATACTCATACATAAAATACACACCGATATACATATATATATATATATACATATATATATATATATATATATATATATATATATATATATATATATATATATACATATATATATAGAGACATATACATATACATATATAAATACATAGACACACATACATACACACATATATATATACATATACTCACAACACACATATATATATATACACATATATGTACATACACATACACACATACATACATATACATACATATATATACACACATATATATACATACATATATACACACATATATATACATATACATACACGCACATATATACACACACACACACACATACATATACGTATATATTCATACACATACACATATCCATGTATATATATACACATACAACCACACGCTCACACACAACTCAGACATACATAAATAAAGAGATATACATACACACATATATATATATAGATATATACATACACATAAATATATATATACACACACACATACTCATACACATATATATATATATATATATATATATATATATATATATATATATATATATATATATATATAAATAAATAAATAAATAAATACACACAGTCAGACAATTATGCACATATATAGACATACGTACACACATCTCTACAAATATATATACACACATACACATACATACACACATATACATATATATACACATATATATATAGACATATATATACATATATATACACACACACATATATATACATATATATATATATATATACAATCATACACATTTATTTACAGGCGCACATATGTATATTTATACTCACATACGAACACCCAAACATACATACATACTTACATACACATACAAACATCCACGCTTACAAATACGAATAATTATAGGGGGGGGGAGGGGATTAAAATTATTAGTGGGAAATAGTAAATATAGGTTTCACGGAACATAGAATATTAATCTGCATTTAGATTATAATATGTGTTTACATAGTAGTTTCAGTATTAGGAAATGTAAGAAAGAAGGCAAAATTATGCATTTTAATATAAGTAGACTATTAATTATAGGTTAACTAAATTAAAAATAGTTAATATATTGATTTCTAAGGTGTATACTACTTAGGTTTATAATATTTAAAGCGGAATTTTGAAGTTAAACAGTAGTAGAGTATTAATTATAGCATAACTAAATTAAAAATATTAACATTATGGTATCAATTTTAGGAAATGAATTTAGTAATAGGGAAAATCAAATCAAGTATTTCATCGGTAGTAGAATATAAATTATAGGTTAACTAAATTAAAAATTATATATTAATTTCTATAGTATATGTTAATTAGGTTTATAATAATTAAAGCAGATTTTGTATTTTATCTATAGTAGAATATAATTATAGGTTAACAAATATTAAAATTAATATATATATATATATTTAATTGTAAAGAATATATTAATTAGGTATATATTTAAAAGTTTATCTCAGTTTAAGATTACATGATATTCTGCAATCCATCTGTATTAGAATTTTAATTTTAAGCTAACTAAATTAAAATTATAGGTTAACTAAATTAAAATTAATCTATAAATTAATTTCTAAATTGTACATTAATTAGGTTTATAATATTAAAAAGTATTTCTCTGTTATTGATTACACGATATTTTGTTATATTTCATCTGTAAAGGAATTTTAATAAAAGGTTAAATAAACTAAAATTAATCTATAAATTAATTTACAAAGTATATATTAATTATGTTAATAATATTTAAAAGTTTTTCACAATTTATGATTACACAATATTTTTTATTCTCATCTGTAGTAGAATTTTAATTAAATTAAAGTTATAGGTTAACTACATTTAAATTAAATTATATATTAATTTCTAAAATATATATTATTAATTAGGTTTATAATATTTAAATGTTTTTCTCAGTCTATGATTACACGATATAATTAATTCCTGTCGCTTATTTAATAGGATATCCTTAGATTTCATTATTTCAAATAGTTCTTGGGAACATAATCTACATTCATTTCTATTATTTTGATAAGGGGTGGCTCTTTTGAGCACACTCCAGGTCATATCATATTCTATATTCTTATTTCTATAACTATTAATTTTTTCTGCTAGAGATGTTGTATTAACCAGTGCGGCATTTTTAAAACTGTTTGTGGGTATTAAACCTTACCTTAAAATTGTTAGAAGTAGCTCCTATATATGAGCAAATAGAATCTTTAGTTTTAACTTTACATTTATAAACTATGTTGTTAACAAGACAATTTCCTTTTAATGGGCAGTTTGCTTTGTTTCTACAGTTACAACCTTTCGTTAATTCTGTATTTGAGGAGATATTATGGTTAGTTTGATGTATTGGTGGTATACTTATGGTTTTTTTACATTTATATGCATTATAGGCACTTATATTTTGTTTTATGTTTTTGGTTGTTGAGTATGAGAATTTAACTGTTGATCTATTTAAGATTTGATGGTATTTGTGGTTTGGCGGGAAGTTCTTCTTTAGGATATAAAAGAATTTTTTAGCAATATTATCCTTAATTTGTAAATTAAATGGAGCATTATACCAAGTAACTCGTCTATTACGGTTTCTATGTTGTTTATTATTTTTATAGGTTGCATCGTGATGTTTACTAGGAGGATTAATGTTAATGACCTCACCACGCACATTTTTAGTTAGATTTATTGATTTAGGTGTTTTATCTTGTTTATTAGGAGTTTTATTATTAACATTTATTAGAGTTGTATGATGAGTAGTTTTTTGAGAGTTACTATACTTTATATTAGAGGAGTTGTTGGTATTTTGGGGTATAGTGTGAGTGGCATTTAGGTGTGTACTTTTCATTTGGTGTTTTTTGGTAATATTAGGTTGTATGTTTATAGTATTTTTAGTAGAAGGTATATATTCTAATCTATTTTTGTGGCCACTTCTATCTAGAGCTTCATTATAGAAGGTCGCATTTTTATCAAATACATCTTGGTTAGACGAAAGGTTAGAAATTCTAAGTGATATATTATATGCAAGGTTTTTAAGGATAGATTTAGGGTGATTAGATTGTGAGTGTATGTAGTGTAAGTTTTGGTTGGGTTTATGGTAAGGTTGGTAGATACCCGTAGCTAAGTCTAAAGTTATATCTAGGAAATTAACTACTTTACTTGTGTTTTCAAAAGTAATATGAAGACTATAATAGTCTTTAAGGAAAGTTCTAATAAGCTTTTTATTTTTTTCTATTTCTGAGAGGCTAAGGTTGTTGGAAAGAAGAAGACAGTCATCACGATATAAACCACCTTTAAGGTGGGGAAAGGAAGCATTTATGTTGAAAAGAAGAAAGAGGCCCACAAGATCAGTAATTTGGGCAGAATCGCTTGAACCCATAGTAATATCAAATAGATTACTATATGTGTTTCTGGTCCAGTATTCATTCTGAAATTCAATAAGTGTTAGTCTAGCATGTGTAATAATATTAATGTCATCCAAAGTTAAGTTAGATCTATTTTTAGCAAATATCAAAGCTTTGTTCAGGAGTATAGGTGATATAGAAGAATAGTAATTATCTATACCAAATTGTAGAAATGAGGCAGAAGATTTACATCTAATATTTTTAAACCAGTTAATTACCTGGGAAGTGTTTTCCCAGAGTGGTAAATTAACATGTTTTCTTATTTGTGGGATGACTCTATCCAAAATTTTTTTGCTAATTATTCCAATATCAGATTTGGAGGGACATATAAGTCTTATAGAAGGATTAGAGTTAAAGTTTGATTTATGATCCTTCAGGTTGAAGTGTGGTCTTTTCAATGCCAAAGGTTCAGTTCTATCTTCAATATTTAGTTTATTTACTATGTTGTGTGTTTTGTTGTTGATGTTGGTGAGTGACGCATTATTAGATTTTTTATAATTTTTCCTGAGTTCTTTATATATGAACTCATTATAATTTTCAATATCCATGTGATACAAGTTTCCAGTTTTGTCCGAGTGGACATGGATTTTTTTAGACTTTTTTAGGTCCAATAGGGTAGAATCAAGGTCCTTTTGAAAGACAAGGTAATTAACTGGTTTAAAAATATTAGATGTAAATCTTCTGCCTCATTTCTACAATTTGATATAGATAATTACTATTCTTCTATATCACCTATACTCCTGAACAAAGCTTTGATATTTGCTAAAAATAGATCTAACTTAACTTTGGATGACATTAATATTATTACACATGCTAGACTAACACTTATTGAATTTCAGAATGAATACTGGACCAGAAACACATATAGTAATCTATTTGATATTACTATGGGTTCAAGCGATTCTGCCCAAATTACTGATCTTGTGGGCCTCTTTCTTCTTTTCAACATAAATGCTTCCTTTCCCCACCTTAAAGGTGGTTTATATCGTGATGACTGTCTTCTTCTTTCCAACAACCTTAGCCTCTCAGAAATAGAAAAAAACAAAAAGCTTATTAGAACTTTCCTTAAAGACTATTATAGTCTTCATATTACTTTTGAAAACACAAGTAAAGTAGTTAATTTCCTAGATATAACTTTAGACTTAGCTACGGGTATCTACCAACCTTACCATAAACCCAACCAAAACTTACACTACATACACTCACAATCTAATCACCCTAAATCTATCCTTAAAAACCTTGCATATAATATATCACTTAGAATTTCTAACCTTTCGTCTAACCAAGATGTATTTGATAAAAATGCGACCTTCTATAATGAAGCTCTAGATAGAAGTGGCCACAAAAATAGATTAGAATATATACCTTCTACTAAAAATACTATAAACATACAACCTAATATTACCAAAAAACACCAAATGAAAAGTACACACCTAAATGCCACTCACACTATACCCCAAAATACCAACAACTCCTCT
>OZ024741.1:329180528-329185528 GCA_964016885.1 Eledone cirrhosa
GTAAAATAATAATGATTTCTAGTATAAGCACAAGGCCAGTAATTTGGGGGGAGGGGATTGGCGATCAAATCGACCCCAGTACGTTACTGGTGCTTTATTTTATCGAACCCGTAAGGATGAAAGGTAAAGTTAACCACGGCGGGATTCGAGAGTTCAGGGATCATAGATGTATAGCAGGATATTATTATTATAAAATAATAATATCCTGTTTTTTGTGTTGTATTGTTAGTGATTAGGATGCGTAGTTAGTCTTTATATTTTCATAGTGTGTCGCTATGAAATAATTGTTTCTACTTTAATAATTGTTTCTACTTTAGGCACAAGGCCAGCAATTACCCAGTGCATTACTCGTACTTTATTTTCTCGACCCCGTAAGGATGAAAGGCAAAGTAAACCTCGGCGGGATTTGAACTCAGACCGTAAAGGGACGTAACTATGCTGGAAAGCATGGCGTCCGACTCTCTACCGATACTGTCAATCCAATAATGATATCCTGCTATACATCTATGATCACTGAACTCTGGGTGGAGTCATAACGACGACTTCATATTTTTTTCTGCAATTTAAAGTGTCATTGTATCGAGACATTTCAATTTTGATAACATACACAATACTGCTTGATATGCCCGTGTGTTAAGAGACAATATCTCGTCTCTTATGTTACATACAGTGAATTATTCATTTTAGCAAGGTGTCGGCCTCGCTTTATTTTGCCAATACTGCAGAAAGACCTGGTTATTTGACCCTTGGCTATGACACGGAGACATATTTTGTGAATGATATCCAAGGATACTTATATTTAGGAATAATTTTTCTTTTTTCCTTTTCTTTTGGGACTATATCTCAAGAATATTGTTGCAAATTTGTCTCGCCAACATACAAGAATTACAAGCGGCAATTGTTGATGAATGGCCGAATATTGACTTGAATATTGAATATATTAATTAGAAATTAATTAATGACGCATTTGCCCAGTGTAATCGATTACATTTTGTCTATTCTCTACGATTACACATTGCAACAACCATTAAAAGCTTTCTAAAGCATGTATACAGAACAGTCTATTGTACGTCTTCGCTATCTAAAATACACTGCTTAGTGCATGAATAATTACTTAATGCATACAGATTGTTTGTTTGTCTTTACCACTTAGTCAGGGATGGAAGGACAGTGTCCATGGCTCTATAATTCAGCTCGCCCTCCAAGGTTATTGAAAGGAATATAGTGAGTTAAATCAGGGATTCAGCTCGAGTGCTTACAACAGAATGAACGTCTCCAAACTTTCCCAATATCTAGGTGGCAGGGTTAAACCAAGCGACAGTCAGTTTATGTCTAGCTCCCAGGAACAAATGCCTCTAGGAATACCATGTCACGCTCAAATGAATCCATCAATCCAAAACGTTGGACAGTTATTTAATTAGAAGCCCAAAATGGATGAAATGCGAACAGTTGATATTTATACTCATATCTATGACAGCCGAAACAACTATACAACACATTTTGTCCTACGCTATTACGATTCTGTGATTTGCCAGCAAAAGACAGTGCGTATTAATCGGCTTTTCCGATATATTCACAAGGGCAGTTTAGTGATATAAGCCGTGTCTTCAGCATTTAAATCTAGCGAAACCTATCCCTCTCGAGGTCCAAACACAATCGATTTCTTCCTCAGAGAAGTGAGAAAGATATTCAGAGGAATAATCGTTTCTAGTACTTGGCATGTATTTCATATATATATATATATATATATATATGTGTGTGTGTGTGTGTGTGTGTGTGTATGTGTGTGTGTGTAAACTAATAAGACTTTTTGTACCTCTGTTTGTTGTCTCATTGAAATATATATGTATATATATATATATATATATATATATATATATATATATATAAATATATATATATAAAAACTATATAAATATTTATATATATATATATATATATATATATATGTCTGTATATATATATATATACATATATATATTTCAATGAGACAACAAACAGAGGTAGAAAAGTCTTATTAGTTTCACGCTTTATACTGAAAAGAGAAAAGAAAGTTCGACGTGTCGGGCTTAAGTTTTTCTTCGGGAATATAAATAGTGACAGGATCACAATGGAGAAACAAAGAATGTCCAGTAAAGATATTTTCGGTCTTTTTTTTTCTTTTTTGGGGACATTCTTTGTGTTTCTCCATTGGGATCCTGTCTCTTTTCGTACTCCTACGCCATCTTGAAAACAAGATGGCGTAGGACAGAACAAAGGAGAGGCACAAAACAAAGAAAAGAATCCCCAGTCACTGAATAGGTCACAGAATGAGTGACGAAAGAACTTTGACAATATATGAACAACCGTCTGGTTGTGGAACCAACCAACCAACCGGAAATTTATAATTTCTTTTTAAATTTATAATTTAATTTATAATAAATTAGAGTGAAAGCAACTGGTGCGTGTGTTTCTCATTGGCAACATGACCCTCCCAAAGTATAACAATATCGGTTTCAACACACGTTTTCAGATAAAGAATCTTGCTAAACAAATTCAGAAACGAAATATATATATATACATATATATATATATATATATATATATATATATATATATATATATATATATATATATATATATATACATATATATATATTTACATACATATATATATACATACATACATATATATATATATATATATACAGAGAGAGAGAGATAGAGAGGGGGGAGATATATTTGTGGTAACAGACTCGGTATGGTGCTATATAAGGAAGAATTGGTTGGCTGGTATGTCTAGCTGATGGAACGACCACATGCAGGCCTCCTTGCTGGAGAGTGTTTAGAGATTTTCTATTGTGTATACAGGTGAATTGAGTAACATTTGATCCTATTTGCATATCACCTGTCTTCTTTAGGAACACTCTGATCATGTCACAAAGGCAAATCTGCAGATTAAGTTTGCAATTTAATCCCTATATATAGACATGTGGGTACGTATATATGTATGTATGTATGTATGTATGTATGTATGCATGTATGTATGTATCTAGGTATGTGTATATATATGTATGTATGTACGAATGCATGTATGTATGTGTGTACGGATGTGTGTATGTATGTATATATGTGTGTATGTATGTGTGTACGTATGTGGGTGTGTGTGTTTGTATATATATATATGTATATGTCTATATGTGTGTATGAGTATGTAAGTATGTAAGTATGTTTCTTTGTATGTATTTATGTATATATGTATGTGTGTATATATGTATGTGTGTATGTATGTACGAATGCATGTATGTATGTGTACGCATGTGTGTGAGTATGTATGTATGTATATATGCATGTATGTATGTATGTGTGTATGCATGTGGGTGTGTATGTGTATATATATATGTATGTGCATGTATATATGTGTGTGCATGTGTATGTATGTAAATATATTTCTTTGTATGTATGTATGTATGTGAATATATATGTGTGTGTATGTATATACGTATGTATGTGTATATGTATGTATGCTTGTGTGTATGTATGTATGTGCGTATGAGTTAATGTACGTAGGTATGCGTATATATATCTATATATGTTACATCTATGTTAGTACGTATATATTTATGTATTTGTAAGTATGTATATATATATACGTATGCATATATATACGTATGTATATATCTGTGTAGATGTTTGCGTATATAAGTATGCTTGTATGTATGTATGTAAGTTTATGTGTATTTATGTGTGTATGCATATATGTATATGTGTGTGTGTGTGCGCGTGAAAATATGATTTTGCATGAGTGTTTGTATATGGAAATATGCTTAATTTATTAAACGTATACACAAACACAAGCATTCACTCACAAACAAACACATACACACACATATATATATATATATTTATATACATATATATATGTGTGTGTGTGTGTGTTTGTATTTATATATGAGTATATATATATATAGGTACATATATATATATGTGTGTGTGTGTGTGTGTGTGTGTGTGTGTGTGTGTGTGTGTGTACAGAGATATATAGGTAGACAGACGGACAGATAAATAGATTTATAGATAGATAGACAATAGCTAGGTAGATATGTATGTAGATATGCACACATGTGCCAAATAAAAATTGATCCGGTTAATCTATCTTATTAACTCGTATATAACTTGGTGAGGAAGTGCGTACGTGCGCAAGTGTGTGTGTACCTGAATATGTTGGGATTTGCATGTGACTTGGCAGGTATAGCTGTATGTTTGCACTAAGATAACTGGGTCTTTCTTTGTAATGAATATA
The DNA here is from genome assembly GCA_964016885.1 of Eledone cirrhosa. Classification (NCBI taxonomy): domain Eukaryota; kingdom Metazoa; phylum Mollusca; class Cephalopoda; order Octopoda; family Eledonidae; genus Eledone; species Eledone cirrhosa. The sequence continues at coordinate 329,184,811 of OZ024741.1, forward strand.
TATATATATATATATATATATATATAGTAATAATAATAAATTTGAAGACTAAAATCCAAAGAGGCCTCGATAAGGATAAATATATATCAAATATATAAGAACCGTAGAGCAAACATTTATTAAAATAACAGATTAAAGTTTAAGCAAAGAATCGCTGCTGTCACCCTTAACGGGATCTTCAGAAGATCCCGTTAAGGGTGAAAGCAGCGATTCTTTGCTTAAACTTTAATCTGTTATTTTAATATATATATATATATATATATATATATATATATATATATATATATATATATATATATTTGTGTATTTACGTGTATATATATATATATATATATATATATATATATATATATATATATATATATATACACGTAAATACACAAATATATATACACATATATATGTATATATGTATATATATATATATATATACATATAATTGGTGTTGGATGTTCAAAGCGTCCGTATGCGGTAGGCCGTATGAGCACCCGATGCCCTCGTAGAGCAGAGTATGATATAACAGAAAAAACAGAATCAGTGTTGCAACAAAAGGAATTTATTGGACATATTACAATTGTTTCTCGGACGACCAGCTAGAGGCACGATCGATATGGTGATCAAATCTGACTCTGACTCGGATACGTCTCGATTCTACGAAGCAGATTTTCCTATATATATATATACTGCTGCATTAGTGCTGCAGAAACTCGAGTCCGGG
>OZ024741.1:329190528-329223028 GCA_964016885.1 Eledone cirrhosa
GTTACTAGAGAGGCATTTCCCGGATAGGGGGCAATCAGCCCGATTCCTACAATTACAGTTAGTACTACCTACAGGGTTGCACGTGTTCCTACGGCTAAGTAGTTTAGCTAAATTTGAAGCTGTGATGTTATGTGCAAGGTTAGGAGTCGTAGAGTAAGAAATTTTAATAGTATTTCTATTAAAAATTTTACTATATTTATGTGTAGGGGGAAAATGCTTCGTAATAAGGGATCGAGCCCTCTTTGGATTTTAGTCTTCAATTTTATTATTATTACTATATATATATATATATATATATATATATATATATATATATATATATATATATATATATATATATATATATATATATATATATATATATATATACATACATGTATATATATATGATAAACTTAGGGAAATTAACAAAGAGGACAAGACAACGATCGAAAACAAAGCAAGACGAAAAACATTTTTTAGGGGAACCATAAAGAATTGTTTTTAAAATAAATAAAAATACAGACGAAAGACACAGAACCCCAGGGTCATCGGTCGTTAACGTAGACTTTGGCAGTTTCAACCCCTAGTCTGACATACCGAAACGCTGTCAATTTTGATTGTCTCGGGATCATAACCTTATTATATAAGAAGCTGTCTGATGATGTCACGGCACTGGGTATACAGAAACGTGTGGCCACTGTCGTCATTGAAATATGTATCACAGCATTATCATTAAAGGACTTTAACATCTGAAAAAACTACTTTGCATTTTCTTATTATATCTATATATATATGTCGGGGGGGGGGGGGGTAAACAGTAAACAGAAATAGTAACACAATCAGTACAGTATATCGAAGGAGTATATTAGGCTAACACTTGCAATAGCAGGAAGAGTGTCTTAACGTTTCGGACGCCAGTTTTTCATCAGAATAAAGATTAAGAAATAAGATAGATTGAAGGGGTGGGCCGCGTGGAATTGGAAAAAATGTCTTTACATAAAAATAACAGGACCATTCATGTTGACATCTCTTAATCTTCTAGGTAATCAAGGTAGGTTTTATAATCCTTTTAGAACTTGATTTAGAGTTCATGTAAATATCCAACCGAAACAAAGTGAAATCCGTTTTCGTGGAATGATGATATCCCATTACATGTCTTTGAGTGTTCAGAACTACAGGGTTAGATATATAATATTGTGTTTAGGGATAGACAGTAGAATGGATGTGTCGAGGCTAAAGGTATGGAGTTGCATAAGTACCATTGATAAATTTGCACTCTGATGATATGGCCCTCTGAAACTATCGTCAATCAAGGGATTAATTAACTACCGCACTTTTTCTTATCATTTCATATCTTGACACACGCACACACACGCGTGCGCGCACACACACGCACACACATATATATATATATACATATATACATATATATATATATCGTGTCTATGTAGCCGATCTCTCAGACTTTTACGAAGTGCTAAGGGCATCCGCATGTGCGGAGATGCTTTGAAGTAACTTGAAATAAAGTGAAAACTCTCAAAGACGGAAAACGAAGTTGCCATCGGCTGCTACGAGGAAACGAACCTCGTACCTGCCAGATATTCCACATTATTGACTATGGAAAAGCGAAATTCCTAAACATATGATTTATAACAGAGACGCATTTGGAAGCACATACAATATGTTTGTGTATAACAAGCATACATAATTTAACTGAGTATGGGAACAACCAAATATTGGTATTTCAAAACATTTGGTCCTAATTTAGAGATGCTAATTGTATATATATTTCCGAGATATTGAATAATTGATATTCGCTTATATATATATATAAACGAATATCAAAAATGCAATATATATATATATATATATATATATATATATATATATTTATTTATTTATTTATATATATAGCATTAATATATAAGGAATCAAAGAATCAGTGTTGCATCATATACATATTTAATTACATATTACATATGTTTCACTGTCGATCAACTCGAGGAACGATCTATTAATGATCGAACCTGACTCTGAAGCTTGTCAGATATGTTTTAACATGTAGACTTGAACCATAAGACCTATATATATATATGTTTGTGTGTGCGTGTGTGTGTGCGCGCTTGTATATATATATATATATATATATATATATATATATATATATATATATATATATATATATATATATAAGTGGTTACATAACAGTTAGTTCACTATACCGAGAACAAGGATCGGCTAAGGTGAAACAATTGTTCTCGGTATGGTGAACTAACTGTTGTGTAACCTCTTCTACTTAACTCGTCCCATGGACTGAGTGCTCTACGACTACGGCTATTACCTTCCAGTGTTCTACCACTATATGTATGTATATATATATATAAATATATATATATATATATATATATATATATATATATATATATATATATATATATATATATATATATATATATATATATATATATATATATATATATAAGACTAAAATCCTACGAAGTCCGATTTAGGTAGACTTAGTAAAAGGATTTTAGATAGGATATACCTGAAATTAGTAGTTTGGCCCCTCTTGCACTGTGGAACAATTCTTTCGCAGTAATTGATTGGTTCAACGGCATATGCAACAAGGAACATTGCCGTTTTATCTAATTCGACATCAATAATTACTACTCCTCCATCACTTTACCACTTCTCCTTAGAGCTATCAATTTGGCTAAAACACTCACAGGGGTTAAGGATTTCGAAGTTGATGTCATCCTCAATGCCCGTAAGTCGGTGATTAATTTCGACGACTCTATTTGGATTAAAAAATCTAATAGTACCCCATTCGACGTGAGTATGGGCGCCAGCGATTCTGCGGAGGTTACTTATCTTATCGGCCTTTTCCTTCTTTTCTCTATCAAGGAAGAATTCCCCAATGTGGGCGGTGGTTTGTACCGTGATGACGGTCTTTTGACAAAGTGGGGCCCACATGCTTGCGACAGGTTCAGAAAAGAACTCATAGCCTTCTTTAAAGGCTTCAACCTCTCCATACAGGTTGAGGCCAACCTCTCGGTCGTTAATTACCTCGAAGTTACCCTCGATTTGTCGAATGGCTTGCACTACCCGTATAGAAAGCCGAATGATACGCTTAATTACATAAGTAAGCATTCTAACCATCCTGCCAGCATAACCAAGAACCTGGTAAGAAACGTTTCGTTGAGGCTTTCCCGTCTATCTACAAACGAGCATATTTTCAACGACCATTCCATATATTACAATGAAGCTCTTGCTCGGAGTGGATTTGTCGATAAGGTAGCTTATACAGAGTACGAGAATAGACCTAGGAAAAATAGATCCCGAGGCATTATATGGTATAACCCACCATATACTATGGAGTGGCCACACTTTTAGCTAAGATCTTTCTCTCCCTTATTATGAAGCATTTCCCCCAGCACATAAATATAGTAAAATTTTTAATACCATTAAATTTCTTACTCTACGACACCTAACCTTGCACATAACATCACAGCTTCAAATTTACCTAAATTACCTAGCCGTAGGAACACGTGCAACCCTGTAGCTAGTACTAACTGTAATTGTAGGAATCGGGTTGACTGCCCCGCCCCTATCCGGGAAATGCCTCTTTAGTAACGTTGTCTACAAATGTAAGGTTGAAACACCCACGTCCCGTAGGGCCTACATAGGGTTAACCGCCAATAGATTCAAGCAGCGTCTTTACATGCATACCCATTCTTTTCTTAACCCTTTAAGAAGGAATATGACGTCACTTTCGGCTTATATCTGGAGTCTAAAAGACAACGACACCCAATATAAGTTACACTGGGAGATCCTAGCTTAGGCTAGATCGTATAACGGAAATAAAAGACCATGTGACCTCTGCGCCGATGAGGCCCTGGAAATACTCTACGCCAAAGACCACATCTTAAACAAAATATCTGAGGCAATTTTGGCTTGTAAACATAAATTGCACAAAACTATACTGTATTATAGCCCCACATTATACCCTAACGGATAGTACGAACTATACGCGGATATTTTACGTCTTGATGTGCTAGCTAAGTATATGTTATGTTAATACCATCACTTATTCGTATAGGTAAGTATATATTACCAATATGTTTTGTGAAGGTACGTATATTTTCTCGTACGTATATTTGCTTGTATATGTTATTGGCGTATATATTATATATACTGGAACATGTGCATTTGGTTATGTGTATACGTGAGTTTTGCGTCTGTGTGAGTATGCGGGTTCGTACGTATGTAGGGTGTGTGTATATGTGTAGTTTGTGTTTTGGTTGACGTAGTCCGCGAACATGTGTGTCTTTGCATGTGGGTGTGTGTGTGCGCGCGTTGTATACGTATTTATGCGTGTATATTTATATACGTTTATTTAATTATGTATACACGCACACACACACACACATGTGTATATATATATGTTTTATTTATTTTTTATGTGTATTATTTGGTGTATCCGTTCGTATGTGTGCGGTACAGGCGTTGCGTGGGTTCTGTATATACGTGTGTCTGTGTTTTTTTGTTGTTTTTTTGTGTACGTGCTTGTATTTGCATACCCATGGGGAGTGTTTTCGTGTACGCTTGTGTATGTACGTATATGGATGTGTGTATGTATATATTTAATTTCAATTACCTCTGTATTTTATTTATTTTATTCTTAACTCTGAAGCCGAGAATCATTCGGTTTCCTAAATAGAATTTTAGTAAGTCAATCTGCGTTCACAGATTGACTTTTTTAGTTTCAGAAGATCCTGTTAAGGGTGAAAGCAGCGATTCTTTGCTTAAACTTTAATCTGTTATTTTAATAAATATATATATATATATATATATATATATTTATTTATTAAAATAACAGATTAAAGTTTAAGCAAAGAATCGCTGCTTTCACCCTTATATATACACAGTATATATATATATATATATATATATATATATATATATATATATATATATATATATATACGCAAGTGAATATATGTCTGTCTGTGTTTATGTTTCTTTGTGTGTATACGTGCCTGTGTGCTGTGCTGAGCGTATGTACATGTATATGGAAACGAAGGGCTTCCGCTAGATTTTCTCCTAGCAATTTCACTTGCATTGGTCAATAGAAGACACTCAATGGGACTGAAACTGAGACTATGTGGGGGTGAAACAAACTTTTCGGGAACACAACCATGACTATTCCATCGTGTTTTGTGTTGTTTTGTTGGGTTATTTTTTGTTTGTTTTTTATATTTTTTTAATAATGCTGTGATCGCTGCCAACGATAATTTACTAAAAACAAAACAATAAAATCACTGATGCTGTTTTTCTGGAGCTAGCTAATTATGGAGGCTGTTGACCTTACAAATCGTCGGCAATTTTCACTGTTTGGGAGATGTTGCTATATAAAAAAAGTTAATAGAGTTGTGTCAGTGACCTAACCACAGATGTGTGGCGAAAATTTTCTCACTGCGAAATTAATGAATAGTTCTTCTTGTCGTGTCCACAAGAGTATCAGTTACAAAGCTTGGCTAGATGTGGTTCCGCCACAGCTGAACACATTGATGTCCTTTCTTTCTCATTAAACTCTGCCAAGTCCAATGCTGTACAGAGGTATTCCAGCAGGGGGAATATCAGAAGATTCTGCATAGTTTGTGGTTCGATGCCGCAGTCACACGCAACTTCGCCATCCCTTAAATATCCCCATTTTCCAAGACTAACTTCTTGCACGTCCAACACCAGATCTTTGCATTTCCACACTGCATAGTTTGTATCTGCTCCAGGGGGCAGTGCCTCGCTCGCCTTTAGCTCCATTGTTGTTACTGATAAGAGTAATGAATTGTGATTATAACATTTTTTGTGTTTGTCTTTTTCTAATGGCTAAAATAGTTCTTCCATGATATCATTGCTTCCTGTACCCCACACTCTCAGATCAAGCCTCCAACGTTTTTACAACGGTTTTCTGCAAGTGAGAACCTAACATAGAAAAAGGATTACCATCCAGTATTTAACTGGTACTTTATTTATCGACCTCGAATGGTTGAAAGGCAAATATCCTCAAATAGAAACTAATTCTTCATACAATCACATCAAGGCTTATTGTCTTTAAAATGAAAGGAAGGATTCAATGCATTACTGAAGATATGCATTACTGAAGATGATTGGAGCACATTTGACCACAATTCTGGATAATCAGCGCTCACTTGGTGAGTAAACAACAACGACATGTGAACAATTCAACAGCAAAAACAATAACAATGGACGCTGGAAAAAACCGACTTTGTTTTTTCCATCCCTCATTGGACTGACAAATATGTTTCGAAGTGAACGTATGAATAATTGATCTATGTTGAACAAATTTGTAAATAACTGCGAATTGATAAAAGCATTAGAGTATCGGAATAATTCCTCAATGATTTACTCTGAATGATTGAGTTCAAATACAGCTGACTGGATGTTTATATTTCAACCTTTCGAGACCAATAAAATAAATGTACCAATCTAAAAAGTGGCGGACTGGTGGAATTTTAAAAGGGACAGGACGGATGCCTAGCGGCTTTTTATCAAATCTTTGAATTGGAACGGATTGAAACTCCTCATCTGATATCGCGAGCTACAAGTTCAGGATGGAGATGGTCGTCCGCAAGAAGAATCCCCATAAGTTGGACTGACTCTTCCAGGATATCTCCCTAGGATATCTCCCTCGCTATTATCCAAGTTAGCACATTCGCCATTCCGCCCGGCTGACAGGAAGGCGAATGGCGAATGTTTATATGTACAGTGAGTGTATAGAGGATACACCACCACACAGCATTGCGAGACATTCGTCAATTCTATACCTCAATAAGAATGCATAATCTACTTATGTATTCTGGTCAATTTTCATCCGCTTTGTTCTTGTTTCACGGCTGAGCATTTGGGTTTGTGTTACTGATATGGTATATTAGATTCAAACGTCAATTTCAGCCCCTTAAAAGTAGCATCAAATAGTAAACCTCCTAAATTTAACTTTAAAAAAGGCCGTAAAAAAATCCACTTATATATATATATATATATATATATATATATTATCCATTTATATATATATATATATATATATATGTCCTATGTATTACATACACCCCTCACTAGCTATGCTGATGACACTAAGGTAACACAAGCAATCCACAATCCGGCTACATCCAGATGCTACTCCTTTACCTAACCCTAACCCTAACCATATATAAATGAGCTGAAGACAACAATATGCAATTTAATGCTAAGAACCTTCAAATCCTACGATATCACCTGCAAACAAAAGGAAAGTTTAACAAAGCTACACCAAACCAGGGCGTGGGGGGGGGGGATATCGAAATCCCTGTGTCACAATCGATAGAATACCTGGGTATAGACATGAGCGATGATGTATCATTTCATTTACACATCATAAAAATTGCAACAATGTGCAGACGACTCATTGGCTAGATCTTCAGGATGTTCGAGAAAAGAAACCGACAAACCATGTTGGTGTTAGGGAGGACATTTTTACTAAGCCGACAGTAGTATTGCTGTCAACTGTGGTCAGCCATAGTGTCAAACTAACCATGGAGCTTGAAGCAACCCAACGAAGCTACACGAAGAGGATTGCTACCATGATGGAAATGAGCTACTGGGAGAGGCTAATAGAACTAAATCTCTACTCCTTGGAACGAAGGCGGGAGAGGTATGCAGTGATATACATATCAGAAGATACTGAAAGAATTAGCATCGAACTTTGGCATTGAGATCTGGACCAACCTTCAAACAGGACGTCATTCACATCTAAAGTAAGAAGCAGATATTGCAATAGCCTGGGTTTCAAAGGCCCCCAATACTTTAGTAAGGTGCCAAGAAACTTGAGAGATGTGCATGGTGTGGACGTGGATATTTTCAGAAAAGATCTCGACATGCTGCTATCCAAGATCGCAGATTAACCCACAGCACGGAAGGAAGGTAACCTAAGGGCACCAGAAGCGAACTCCCTCCTACATTAATGGCTAGTCAACGCAGGGTGGATATAGAAAGTGAAGCAACAAGGGCGGTGCCCCAGCATGGCCTCAGCTGGATTATTGGAACAGGTAAAAGAGTAAACGAGAATAAAAAAGAATATATATATATATGTGTGTGTGTGTGTGTGTGTGTGTGTGTGTATGTGTGTGTGTGTGTGTGTGTGTGTGTGTGTGTGTGTGTGTGTGTGTGTGTGTGTGTGTGTGTGTGTGTGTGTGTGTGTGTGTGTGTGTGTGTGTGTCCATTTAGCAGTAATTCTGGCGACAGAATTAAGGTGAGTGACAGCTCACGCCTGAATGGAAATGGTCAGTGGACAGCTTTGAATGGTCAAGCATACAGATGACGTCTCGAACTCTTGACCAATCGACGGGCAGCGCAAACAGGATAATGACAGATGATAGAAATTCTAAGGGTGGGAGTCCAACAGACAGAGGATTTGCTTCGAAGTCACTAGACGTATCGGAGGAACTTGCGAATCCAGAGTCAGGTTCGATCCACAAATAGATCGCACCTCGAGCTGTTCGTCGGAGAAACAATTGTAATACGTTAATAAATTGATAAATTGTTCCGATGCATCACTGATTCTTCGTTTTCCATATCATATATATATATCATATATATGTGTGTGTGTGTGTGTGTGTGTGTGTGTGTGTGTGTGTGTGTGTGTGTGTGTGTGTGTGTGTGTGCAAAGGTGACATTATAAGACTCAGGAAAACAAAAAACACCGTGTCTGGTTTTATTATTACATCAAAAAGTGTGGTTAAAAACAGAAGCAATGAAAAATAATTCAGTACTCCAGTGTCTGAATCAAATTATATAAATGTTATATTTGAAACATATATCCATATCACACCAAAGAATCTTGTGAAAGGAGGTTGTTACAAAGCCAAAGCATTAATGTAATAACACCAGACATGCTGTTTTTGTTTTGCTTTTTTTTTTTTTTGCTTTATTAATCTGACCTTTATTATAACGTCACCTTTTCCTTTTTTGTATTTGAATGATTACAACAACATCTATTGTCCTGAGGATATATAGAACAGCGGACCGGCCCCCAGTATATCTATTGAGGCACGGCCCGCCCTCCTGCATTGAAATGTTCGTAGAGTAAAATAATGTTGTAAATCTTAATTGGTTATTCATTGTTATTTTATTTATTTATTTATATATATATATATATATATATATATATATATATATATATATATATATATATATATACTATAAAGTATGTCCATAGAATCATTTGATAATATATATACACCATTTCCTCTCCCAATTAGCACAATTAACCACACAAAAAATCAATTAGACCAGGCTATAAGATTAAAAGGCACCTATGAAGAAATAGTAAATAAATAAACCATAGCAATCTCTTCGCGGCCAACCGCCATAGAATATTTACCCAACATTTCAACATTTCAACAGCACGTGGAAATCGATTAAATATACGGTCAAGCATACACAATTAGGTATAAAATTAAAGTTAGAAATGCTTATATATATATATATATATATATATATAGTAATAAGAATATTTATATTTATATATATTTGATATAACTTTAAGTATGTAGGGTAGTACTAAGTACTAGCAAGTTACCGGTATGACAAAAGGCTCAATGCAAATTTTCAAGTGTTTTACAGAGCCGAGAAACAAAGTGTTAAAATGATCAAATTTTGGTTTAGAACATTTATTACCTGACAATTGTTTCTTCCAGAGGGGAGTCTGGAATCATCGGAGCATAAGGAATATCGAAATATGTTACTAAAATCCTAGTGATTTAGAACATTTAGGTACATAATTGTTATTAGTGTCAAAGGCATCATGTGGAGAGTCAGGAGTTAAAAAGATGTTCTGCTTGAAAGAATACAATTACAGGCAGCACTGGTTGGAAGTGTAAAAAGCACAAGAAAAAAAACACAAGCAAAACAAAAGCAAAAGAACACAGACAAAAAAGTTATAAGCAAGGAAAATTGGTGTACAATGCAGGAGTCAATACAGTCAATAATGCATGTATGAGGAAAGAGTTATAATGTAGTTGAAATAAACGTATTTTGTGTGGGGTGTAAAGCATGTTATAATTGTTATAAATGTTTAAGATAGTGTGCAATTTGTTACAGAGGCGTGTGGTGATAATGTAGGTATTTATTATGTAAGATGTAATGCAAAGCACATGATAGAGTTGGGTATGTGATTTTCATTTAAGTGTTTTTGTGTTGTAGTTCGTATGTACGTGTGTGTGTGTTACTCACAGCTATTAACCATGGGATTATTTTAAGTCCTTTATAGTCAATAATGTTTGTTTGTTAAATGTAAATTTCGCCGAATTACTGGCCATGTTGTTATTTTAGGTATATTATTTTATGCATTTTTTATCTACAAATTATTTTTTCTAGGGTTTGTATTAACCGTTATTAAGCTGTTGGTAAACTGTTGTGTTGCTTAATTTTACAGGTTTACACAAGTAAACTTCTAAAATTAAGCTGCTTTCACCCTTAACTTCTTCTGAAACTAAAAACATCAATCTGTGAACGCAGAAGTAAATATTTCGAAAAACGTTACATACTATATATATATATACATACTATATATACATATATACACACACACACAGCGTCGTAATGCAGACAGCCAGACATACAGACAGATATTATAAAGGCGCAACGTTATATCTATGTATCTATCTAAAAAGAAAGACTAAGAATTATAGAGAGAGATCGCAAAATCGCCTAATGCGGTCCCTAGGGCATTAAAAATTTGGAATGTATTTTGCTCAAAACACTCACAGGACCATAATTATTACTTGTGTAAAGTTTGAAAATAATCGGTTGGGTGGTTCTCGGGTTTTAGGGAGTCATACAGACATTCTCTGTTTTAGATATATAGATAATTAGGCGCGTGGCTATGTGGTAAGAGAATGGGTGCGCAATCGTCAGGTTGTGACCGTGTGATGTGTTATTCCCTTGAGCAAGACACTTTATTTCATGTTGCTCCTTCTACCTGGAATTGCGACAGATAGACAGTATTAGCAATTGGAAACACCAACGGAAACATTGTTTCCTCAGTCCGATTTGACGAAAGTCGATCGAATATCGATATATATATATACTTTGGGAGAGTCATGCTGACAATAGATTCAAAACAAATTCAAAAACGAAATATATGTATGTATATATATATATATGTGTGTGTGTACGTATAGTATATCTAATAATATACTGCATGTTTATTTAAAAACATTTTGAAGACCATTCGCTTTGAATTTTAAGTGACTACGTCATTTACTTAGTGTCAGCAAAAGCAACGGAGAGTTATATATATATATATATATGTGTGTGTGTGTGTGTGTAGATTCTCGAGTAGTATTGGGGGTAACCACAGGTAAAATGGTACTCAATACATTGGTAGAGTATAGGAATCTTTATTACACATGACTTGAACTGTTTCATTCGTATGAAATGATGATTTCATACGAATGAATCAGTTCTAGTCTTGTATAGGTCTTTTCTGTATATATGTGTGTGTGTGTGTGTGTGTGTGTGTGTGTGTGTGTGTACATGTGTGTGTGTGTACATGTGTGTGAGTGTGTGTGTGTGCACAAAGAATTTAACACCTGTATATTTTCTTTTATGGATAGATAAATAGATAGATAGATCGATAGATAGATATGGTTGAGAATGAGTTTCTGTGCGATTGTTTTCAAATATATATTTGTGTAGTCTTGTATATACAAACACAAACAAACATATACGTATATATATACATACATATGTGTATATGTTTTGTGTGTGTGTGTGTGTGTCTTTGTATGTGTGTATATGTTTGTGTGCGCACGTATGTACGTGCCTGCACAGATATAGACAGATGCACTAGCCCATACATATCAACAAACATGTATATGAGCAGAAACAGTTAATGCATATGTATTCAAAAATATAATACTATATTATCGATAAAATTTTGCCTTTGCTTTGTATTTTTCTTTCGTTGTTCTTACTTTTTTTATTATTATTTTTTTTTTTTTTTTCCAGAACTATAAATCTGTTATGAATAAAATCACGTAAGCAGCTGTGATCATGTATGTCGTTTGCTACAATGATTTTTATCTTTCACGGATTTTAGACCTTGTTAGAAATGAATACGAAAGTGTTTGTGGTTTCTTTTTTCTTTTTTTCTTTCTTTTTTAAAGTTTTAAGAAGTGTGATCTATTTCTTTAAATTATTCCATATACGATAGGGGTGAGTTGGCAAAGTCGTTAGAATGCCATATAGAATGGTTCGTCTTGTTTCTTTATCGTCTGAGTTGTAATCCTGTCGAGATCAGGTTTGCTTTTCATCTTTTCGGGGTTGATATATAAAATACTTGCGTCGTTTCTTCCTATATATTTCTCTCGCTTTCTCTCTCTCTCTCTCTCTCTCTCTCTCTCTCTCTCTTTATATCTCCTTTGCTCTTAATCTCTCCGTCACTCTCTTTCTCCCCATTTCTCTCTCGTTATCTTTCCTTGTTCTTTCTTCTCTCTCTTTATCTCTCCGTCGCTCTCTCTCTCTCTCTCTCTCTCTCTCTCTCTCTCTCTCTCTCTCTCTCTCTCTCTCTCTGTGTGTCTCTCTCACTCTTTATATATATATGATAAAGTTATATCTGTATATATACACAGAAAAGAAATAAAAAGTAACTGAAACTGATTTTACGTATATATAAATTTACACATTTTTAATATATAAACATGTAAAAATGCCAAATACATATTTCCCTTTAAATTGAAAATGATAAGGCCTATAGTAGAACTACTTTCTTTACTTTTCATAGCAAGGCTAAACTTATATCTGTATCTAAAATTTTCAAATGATCTGAAAACGCTCTGTAAGACGCTTAGAATCCATTAATTTATTAATGTTGCCAGCGCATGTACTATAATATAAATTGTACTGGATCCTAGTTTGAACACACTATAGATATAAGTTTCTTACCACCCCATGATGGGAGTCTTTATCTGATGAAGTTCAAAGCCGGCTAACTAGAGAGATGGTCCCATTTTTTTCTATTAATGTTATTGATTTATCACAAAGAGGCTAAAATTACATGTTTATCAAAAACGTTATGCGTTACATTTTAAATTTTCTATAGAAGAAAATCATAAAAACAAAACTCAGTGCAGTTCCTTATTTTTCAAAAATTTAATTACAATATTAATTTTTGATTAATATTATTTTATTATTTTCGTATGTTGAATTTTTTCTTTCACCTTTATTTTATTTTTATCTAACTATCGTTCTGAGATTGTCGTGAAAAATGGTGAAATGTTTTACTATTTAAAGAAAAATATTTTTAAAACGGCCCCAAAAATTAATTAATTAATTAATTATCAATATGATTTATTAATAAACGTAGTCCTTGGTAAACTATGTCTGGTAATAACAGGTTGATCATAGCTGCAATGAATCTGAACATAGGTCTGCTCAAACAAGGTTAGAGCTAGGGCTAAACAACAACAACGGCAGCAAAATTGCACTAATAATTTAGTGGTTCTTGTCGCAGTTAATGTCACTTGTCCAAAAGAAAAGAAGAGTGCTCTATGAACAGTACAAAGCTATTTAATAATTATATATATATATATATATATATATATATATATATATATATATATATAACTTAGGTTGTAACTCTATAGATAATGAACACAACCACAAGGATATGGTCCGAACGTGGAAAAGCCGAACTTTCACTGTCATCGCCTCCATCTCTCTCGCCCTCCCCATCTCTCTGTATGGTGATCAAATCGGGTCCCACGTGCTGGCCTCCCCACAGTCCTGGCGGACAGAATTGAGAAGGCGTTTCCCCGAAGGATGGTAAGGGAGATGCTCTGGAAGAGCAATTCCAACTCGTGAGGCTCAAAACTGCGGCTGGCCAGCTCTGCGCCTATGTTGGTGAATAGGGAGGTAGCCCTAGGGCCAAGGACACCAGAAGTCTCCATTTGTTATTAGAGTTGTTGTTGTTGTTGTTGTTGTTGTTGTTGTTGTTGTTGTTACTGTTGTTTAGTCACAGGTCAGTCTTGATCAGGTAAGTCTATGATCGTATCATCTTTTCGTTACTTTTTTTTTTCAAATATGTATCTAGGACAAAGTTATTCTCTTTGACATTTTAATGTATTCAAACTTTGTGATTTATGAAGGTTTGCTGCTATTTCTAGCAAATTGAGTCACCACCACATAAAGGCTCCTCTCATTGAATTCTAATTCTGTTGATGGTGATGGCGGTGGTGTTGATGGCGTTGTTGTTGTTGTGGTGGTGGTGGTGGTGATAGTGGTGTTGATGGTGGTGCTGGTACTAGTAGTGTTGTTGTTATTGTTATTGGTGATGGTAGTGGTCGTGGTGGTGGAGATGGTGGTAGTTGTTTTCATGATGACGGTGATGATGTGAACGCTAGTGTTATTGAAGTTGTGATTATTTTCGTCATTTGGTCCCAGCTCAGCCTTGATCAAGCAAATCTACGAGCAAAGGCATTCCAACAGTGACAATCACGTCTTTTTCTCTTATGTTCAGAGAACCTTCGGCCACATTATTGCTTATCAATTTTTGCCATTTCGTACAAGCTATCTAGTCATTTACAATCTACCGTGCAGTCTCTGTTCAGTTACACTTAGCGTGCTGTCTACCTGGTAATTAACACTTTACCTTGCAATCTACCTAACGTGAGATTAACCTGGTTATTTAACGTGCCGTCTACATGGTAATTTAGAGTTAAGTGTGCAATCTATCTTAACTACCAAAGTTAAACCTAATGGCAACATTAACCACAAAAATAACTAATCTTAACCACAAAAGCTAGCCCTAATACGTATCACAAAAACTAACCCTACCACAAAAATTAACCCTAACACTAACCACAAAACTTACTTTAACCCTAACCACAAAAACTAACTCTAAACCTAACGACAAAGCTAACCCTAAACCTAACCACAAAAACTAACCCTAAACCTAAACACAAAAACTTACCCTAAGTCTAACCACAAAATCTAACCCTAACCCTAACCTCAAAAACTACCCGTAACCTAACCACAAAAACTAACTATAACCCTAACCTCAAAAACTACCCTAAACCTAACCACAAAAACTAACTATAACCCTAACCACAAAAACTAACCCTAACACTAACCTCAAAAAAAAATTAACCGTAATCTGGTAGACACGGCGTAGACTATCATTATGGCGGCAAACCGTACGTTGAATCAACACCGTTCCTAAGATGATTGGCTGTGCGATTTGAGGGACCTTTGGCTGCTCTTTCTAGCGTACAGTTTCTGCCACCTATACGCCTGTTTCAACAACTGCTGTACATCTATTGTTGCAGTTGCTGTTGTCACCCTGCGATTTTTGTTGTCATAGCAACTGTTGTGACTATTGATATTGTTGTAGGTATTGTTGTGGTTACTGTTATTGTTGTGGTTATTGTTATTGTTGTAGTTGTGGTTATTGTTATTGTTGTAGTTGTGGTTATTGTTGTTGTTGTAGTTGTGGTTATTGTTATTGTTGTAGTTGTGGTTATTGTTATTGTTGTAGTTGTGGTTATTGTTGTTGCGTTGTTAAATGTTGTTGTTGTTGTAACTGTTGTTATTGCTGATGTTACTCTTAATGTTCTTGTTGATATTATTGTTGTTGTTGATATTGTTGTTACAGTTGAAACTTTATTTAGTGTTATTGTTGTTGTTGTTGCTGTTGTTGATGTTATTGTTGTTTTTTGTTACAGGTGTTGTTACTACTACTGTTGTTATTACTGTTGTTGTTATTATTAACTTTGCCTTTCATCCTTACGGGGTCGATAAAATAATGCACTGGGGTAATTGCTGGCCTTGTGCCAAAAAGTAGAAACAATTATCTTTATATATGTTGTTACTGTTGTTGATGTTGTTAGTGTTGTGTTCTTTTGCTGAGATTTTTTATTGTTTTTGTTGATAAAAGGCTTTCCAGTCGTGCCCATCCCATTTTTAGGTTACATCACTGCTGCTTCTGCTGCAGACGTTGCTATTTCTGCTAATATAGGTGTTGTTTCTACTGCTGATGATGAAGATGTTACTACTATTGGTGCTGCTGTTCTGCTGTTGGTGCCGTTACTGTTTCTGTTGCTACTAATCGTGCTGCTGTGCTGCTGTTGGTGCTGTTACTGTTACTGTTGCTACCAATGGTGCTGCTGTGCTGCTGTTGGTGCTGTTACTGTTTCTGTTGCTACCAATGGTGCTGCTGTGCTGCTGTTGGTGCTGTTACTGTTACTGTTGGTACTATTGGTGCTGCTGTTACTGTTTCTGTTGCTACTAATCGTGCTGCTGTGCTGCTGTTGGTGCTGTTACTGTTACTGTTGCTACCAATGGTGCTGCTGTGCTGCTGTTGGTGCTGTTACTGTTTCTGTTGCTACCAATGGTGCTGCTGTGCTGCTGTTGGTGCTGTTACTGTTACTGTTGGTACTATTGGTGCTGATGTTACTGTTTCTGTTGCTACTAATCGTGCTGCTGTGCTGCTGTTGGTGCTGTTACTGTTACTGTTGCTACCAATGGTGCTGCTGTGCTGCTGTTGGTGCTGTTACTGTTTCTGTTGCTACCAATGGTGCTGCTGTGCTGCTGTTGGTGCTGTTACTGTTACTGTTGGTACTATTGGTGCTGCTGTTACTGTTTCTGTTGCTACTAATCGTGCTGCTGTGCTGCTGTTGGTGCTGCTACTGTTACTGTTGCTACCAATGGTGCTGCTGTGCTGCTGTTGGTGCTGTTACTGTTACTGTTGCTACTATTGGTGCTGCTGTTGGTGCTGTTACTGTTACTGCTACTACTATTGGTGCTGCTGTTGGTGCTGTTACTGTTACTGCTACTACTATTGGTGCTGCTGTTGGTGCTGTTACTGTTACTGCTACTACTATTGGTGCTGCCGTTGGTGCTGTTACTGTTACTGCTACTACTATTGGTGCTGCTGTTGGTGCTGTTACTGTTACTGCTACTACTATTGGTGCTGCTGTTGGTGCTGTTACTGTTACTGCTACTACTATTGGTGCTGCTGTTGGTGCTGTTACTGTTACTGCTACTACTATTGGTGCTGCCGTTGGTGCTGTTACTGTTACTGCTACTACTATTGGTGCTGCTGTTGGTGCTGTTACTGTTACTGCTACTACTATTGGTGCTGCTGTTGGTGCTGTTACTGTTACTGCTACTACTATTGGTGCTGCTGTTGGTGCTGTTACTGTTACTGCTACTACTATTGGTGCTGCTGTTGGTGCTGTTACTGTTACTGCTACTACTATTGGTGCTGCTGTTGGTGCTGTTACTGTTACTGCTACTACTATTGGTGCTGCTGTTGGTGCTGTTACTGTTACTGCTACTACTATTGGTGCTGCTGTTGGTGCTGTTACTGTTACTGTTGCTACTATTGGTGCTGCTGTTTTTTTTGTTTGTCTTTTTTACGGCAGGCGCCTGAGGATTAGCCTCAGTCGCGCTAGACTGGCGTGTGGGAGACGCACGAGTTCATCTATGCTGGAGCCGAGTTGGTGGTGATAACAATCCACCATCAAGGCTGGACATCTCATCCAAGGATGTTCGGAGGATTCTTCTTCCTCTCCGCACAGACGGCATGTGTTGATTTCCGCTTGGCCGATCATATGGAGCCTCCTCCTTAATGACGTGTGATGTCCACTGCGGAAGCGGACGAGATGGTTCCTATCTGCTTTGGAGAGAGTTTGCTCACTCTCTTTATTTGGGTGGCGGCTAAAGACTGACTGTAGACGTTGATGCTGGAGCGGTGGTGGGCGAAATTCCTGGCAAATGACGGCGTGTTGGGTGGTGGCATCGATTGAACTTTCCAGTTGAGTAGATGCTGAGCCGTGTTACGCCTGGGCGTCCGCCAGTTCATTCCATTTAATGTTGCAGTGCCCCGGGACACAGAGAGCTGCTAAGGTTCACCCCTTTGTTATTTTGTTAGCGATCCCTTGCAGCTCGGTAATGAAAGTGTCATGGGGGAAGGGGTTGTTGACTGCTGTTGCTACTATTGGTGCTGTTGTGCTGCTGTGCTGTTGTTGGTGCTGTTAATGTGGTTAATGGTACTGTTGTTACTGCTGTTACAGGTGCTGGTGTTACTGCTGCTGTTGCTGGAGCTGTTACTGCTGCCACATGTGCTTTCGATACTACTGCTGATGATGATGATGATGATGGTGATGATGTTACTGCTGCTGCTGTTGATGATGATGATGATGATGATGATGATGATGATGATGCCGCTGTTGCTGCAACTCCCTTTACTGTTGCTGCTGTTGCTGCTGTCGTTGCTGGTGTTGCTGCTGTTTATATATTTTCCACCTGTGCAGTACCATTGGATACCGGTCTCTTGTTCCTAATGTGATTGTTGTTGTTGCTCTTATTGTTGTTGTTGTTCTTCTTCTTCTTGCTGATTGCTTGTTGATATTGTTCTTGTGGTAGTGTTTGTTGTTGTTGTTGCTCTTGTTATTGTTGTTGCTGTTGTTGTTGCTTAACTGTTGTTGTTGGTGCTGTGGTGTCTGTTGTTGTTGCTGCTGTTGTATTTGTTGCGGTTGTAGTTGTGGTTGTACTTGTACTTTTTGTTGTCGTAGTTGTTGTTGTTGTAATTGTTGCTGTTATTGTTATTTTATTGCTGTACTTGTTGAGGTTATAATTGGTGTTGTAGACTTTTTTTATTTTGTTGGCGTGGGGTGTAATATAGGATATTGTATCGATTCTAAAATATTACTGGTATTTCTGTTATATATATCAAACACTGGAAGATTGAAAACGGAAGTAAAAGTGGGCTTCCGTTTTCCTGCTAAAAATAAGGTGAAGTTCGTCTTGCTTGAGAAATGTGGTGTGGCTGATGCTGCTGGTCTCTCTGGCTGTCTTATATACCAGTGTTTCGCAATCTTGCTTTGCTGGGGTCAGCAGAGATATACCGCCTAGCCAGTGGGTGTAGAGCAGTCACGGGCAAACTGCGATCCGTTTGGCTTTCTGAATGCATGCCTTCTTCTTCTTCTTCTTCTTCTTCTTCTTCTTCTTCTTCTTCTTCTTCTTCTTCTTCTTAATTGGCCCACTTATTCTCACACATGTCAGGGGGGCTGAGTCCCCAAACACTCTCTTCCAGAGGGTCCTGTCAAAAGCAACTGTCTCTAAATGATCTGGTTGGATCCTCAGGCGAGACCACCTGGGTATTATCCAACCATTTGACTCACCTGTCGGTTAGTTTTCCCTGTAAAATCTGTCCAGTGAACCACACAAATTTCAAAATTGACTTGAAATTTTTAGTAGTGCTGCCCACCTTATGATGAGTCACAGCCTATGTGGCCCAGTGCTCGAAAAAGGTTTCCCCATCTCGTTCCTTTTCTTTCTCTCTTTCTCTCTCTCCCTCTTTCAATAATAAGTGTTTTCTCTCTTTCTGTTTATTGTGTATATACGCAAACAGAATTGAACATAAATATAAACGTAACTATTACGTGTATCAATAAAACAATAACAATAGCAACAATAATGATTTTTAAAGTAGGTACAAGTCCATCTGATTTGAAAGGGAAAGGACAGGCGGTTAAATCAGCCCCAGAATTTTGACTGGTACTTTGTGTTATCGACCCCGGAAGGATGAAAGACAAAGTTGACCTCAGCTTGACTTGAACTCAGAACATAAAGTGCCTGAGTAAATGATACGAATTATTTCCTCGACGTTTTATCGACTCAGCCTAATAACAATAACAACAATAAAAAGAACAACAATAACAGCAATAGCACAACAATGACGACGACAAAATCAATAACAATAACATCTACAATAATAACATTTATAACATTGACTACAACAACAACAATAACAGCAATAACAATGACAAGAATAGCAAGAATGAGACATAAAGGAAAAAATCGACCCCACAACTAGACCAGTATTTTATTTATCAGGTTTTTAAAGGTCAAAAGGCAAAGTTTTGGTGGGATTTGAACTAAGAGAGCAGAGAGCTGAAACAAATACCACTAGACATACTATCCGACCTAATAACTAATCTGCCAATTCGCTTCCTAATAAATATACATAAGAACAGATAAAAAACATAATAGATGTCATCAAAAACAAGTTCTCCAATAGCGTAATTCTAGGAAGAAAACATACACAAACCTCCGAATTACTCTGTTACTTCCTTTCCTCCTGCTTAGCAAACCATAGTCAGTTTTTACCCGTTCAGACTCGTCCATCTCATCGCTCTCACCCATATTTTATAAAACCCCTAAAAAGCAGAACCTCCCTCTCTAGCTTACCTTCCACTTCAAATGAAACTTGAAGTTGATGAGGGCTTAATCAGGGAGGAAGATTCCTGTCCTTCATCATTTGGTTGTGTCTACCATACAGCTTCTTTCGTTATAGCTACCAGGCAGAGGAAACTTTTACACCTATCTTCTAAAAGAAGCAACTGATTTCATTATAGACCCAGCTAATAGTCAGCTCTATCCTACACGTGATAGCAGTGATTTGATAGAAGCGCATAAATCTCTACTGCACGGACACTGGGCGATAGTATGCAGGACGAGTATGTCGCTCCGTGTGTATCTCAGCAGGTCCAGCTGTTGGCACTTCTGTGCCTGTAGAGCTTGGCTCTACAACTTTGGCTCGCTAACTATTTTTTGGAAATTGGCCATAAGAAAAATAAAGAAAATAATAATAATAATAAAAATAAATATATTTCTAAATATATGAGGGATTCAGTGTTAGAGAATATATGTATACATATATATATATATATATATATATATATATATATATATATATATATATATATATATATATATATATATATATATATATATATATTTATTTATTTAAAAGATTGTTTAATGTTTGCTTGTTCCGCTAATCTTAATTTTATAGTTCTGGTATCTCAAATTAGTACCATTGAACAACAAATGTATTATAGACACCCTATATATTTCCGTAGGTACTTAGTATCTGTGGGGATATTAATCTCATTTTATGTATATTCTCCCATGTGTAGAGAAAAAATCGTTGTACCTTGCTGCTATTTTTAGTGGCGTGGCAAACAACACGTCTATAATATTCCCGCTTTTACTAACGGCCAGTTTATGTGTGGGTCACTTTAACGGCCTGACCTCATACTATCTAGCAGTAAGCGATATATTTACAAACTGTGAGACTTTACGTCCTATAGAATGGAAATAGCTATCTGAAGAGCTGATCTTTCCGTTGGAAATTCTCTGGATTTCCAATCTTTTGTGAAGCGAAACTGTCGGTAATAGCATTTTGGACAGGTGAATATTTAAATCGTATTATAATTTATTTAAAATATTGTTTAATGTTTGCTTGTCCCGCTCATCTCAATATTATATATATATATATATATATATATATATATATATATATATATATATATATATATATATATATATATATATATATATATATATAAATATTATATATATATATATATAAGCTGAAAGGTTATTGAAAGTATATATATATATATATATGTATATACATATATATACAGAGAGTGAGAGAGAGAAAGAGAGAGAGAGAGAGAGAGAGAGAGAGAGAGAGAGAGAGAGAGAGAGGTTTGGCGCTTCACCACTGGATAGAGCTAGTCATTCTGTATAGTTAACCATGATATAATAGTAGGAAAAGCACTCGCCGTTATGCAACTCATCCATCTTTGATGTTGAATCTTGTTGGGGGTGCTAGAACGTAGTTATTTATGGAGAGAAATGACAGGAGGCCGGACTAGTGGAATTCCTTCAAAGATTTATTCACCAAACAATGTGTACATTTCAGTGGCTAGGTTACGTAAGATCCTGGTGATGTCACCAGGATCTTACGTAATCTGGCCACTGTAGTGTACATAGTGTTTGGTGAAATAAATCTTTGAAGAAATTCCACGAGTCCGGCCTCCTGTCATTTTACTCAATAATAAAATATAGTGTGTGTGTATGAGCGTAAACAATCTCTTTTAGAACCGTTTAGGGAGATATGGTCGTTGTTGACTATGAAATATAATCCATTAAGTTGGGGCCCGGATAAAAAAAGTGGAAAGGAATAAAGAAAGAAATGGGATACAATGATAAATCAAAAACTGTTCATCCTCATTATTGTGGATTGGCAGTATCGGTAAAGGGTCGGACGCCATGCTTTGACGCATAGAGTTACGGCCCTTGCCATTCTGAGTTCAAATACCGCCGAGGTTAACTTTGCCTTTCATCCTTACGGGGTCGATAAAATAAAGTACCAGTAATGCGCTGGGTAATTGCTGGCCTTGTGCCAAAAAGTAGAAACAATTATTAGAAGGCGGTGGAATGGCAGTATCGGTAGAGGATCAGACGCCATGCTTTGCAGCATAGAGTTACGGCCCTTTATGATCTGAATTCAAATCCGGTCGTGGTTAACTTTGCCTTTCATCCTTACGGAGTCGATAAAATAAAGTACCAGTAATGCACTGGGATAATTGCTGGCCTTGTGCCAAAAGTAGAAACTATTATTATGGAAGGATAAACAAAAGTGTCCCCACCTCCATACTCCCTTTTCCACAAGTAGGTATTTTGTCCCTACTCTATTACAGACCACACATACGAACATAGACACAGAAACATTCATACATACACACACACCAAAACAGGCATACATAAACACACACATATATATATGTGTGTGTGTGTTTAAAATGAAATACACATATCCACATGTACATTGACGGAGAAACTGCGGAAATGTGCGCATGATGAGGTAGGCGAACACACATACACAGACTCTTTACATTTCTCTCTCCACCTTACTTAGTCTCTCTCTCTCTCTCTCTCCCTCTCTCTCTCTCCCTCTTTCTCACACTCACATACACATATAAACACCTAGACTCTCTATCTTCACTCTTCATCCCTCAGTACCTCTCTTTCTCTCTCTATATATATATATCATGCTCTCTCATTCTCTCTTTCTCACTCCCTCAGTTTCTCTCTGTGTCTCTCTATCCCTCGCACTCTCTCTCTCACACACACTATCTCTCTCTCTCTCTCTCTCTCTCTCTCTCTCTCTCTCTCTCTCTCTCTGGCTCTCTCTCTCACACACACACTATCTCTCTCTCTCACACACACACACACTATCTCTCTCTCTCTCACACACACACATTATCTCTCTCTCTCTCTCTCTCTCTGATACTCCCAAAACCAAACACACACACACACACACATCTCGTAACACTCTTGCACACTTTCATCCGTATGGAGTCGATAAAATAAAGTACCAGTAATGTATTGGGGTGATTTATTCGAGTTTCCCCTCCCCAAAATGTGTTGGCTTGTGCCTAAATCAGAAACCATTATTGTTATTGTTGCTGTTGTTGTTGTGAAGGCGGTAGATTGGCAGTATTTGAGTTCAAATCCCGCCAAGGTTAGCTTTGCCTTTCATCCTTACGTGGCCAATAAAATAAAGTACCATTAATGCACTTTTCTCTTCCCTTCAAATCTCTGATCATCTCCTCAAAGTAGAAACAATTATTGTTGTTTTGTTGTTGAACCAAACAATGAGCCTGAGATGATACAAGTTATGCAATGTCTCTTTGGGGACAGCATATTCCTCCGTAATATTTGACTTGTTTTTTTGTTGGGGGGGGGGGGGCTTGTATTTTTGTTGGTAAATATCTCCAAAGCTTCTTTGATTAACACAAGTTCCTCGATTATTACTGATATGATTTCAGTGGGCATGCCCAACATTGTGGAGATCTTAGTTTCAATGTCTTTATATTTAGACAGTTATCCAGAGAACTTAAATGATGTATTACGTTCTGATGTTATTGATATATATATCAATCAGCCTGAAGATTTTATCGCCGTGTTTTTTTATTGTGATGGCAGGCCTGTTTGCTTTGATTTCCTTATCTGACTGCTCATGTCTGTCCCATATCATGGTAACATTATCATTCTTGGCGACTGGATTGGGCGGTGGATTGACAGTATCGGTAGAGGGTCGGACGCCATGCTTTGCAGCAAAGAGTTACGGCCCTTTATGGTCTGAGTTCAAATCCCGCCGAGGTTAACTTTGCCTTTCATCCTTACGGGGTCGATAAAATAATTGTTTCTACTTTAGGCACAAGGCCAGCAATTACCCAGTGCATTACTGGTACTTTATTTTATCGACCCCGTAAGGATGAAAGGCAAAGTCAACCTCGGCGGGATTTGAAGCGGGGTCGATAAAATAATGTACCAGAAATACACTGGGATAATTGCAGGCCTTGTGCCAAAAGTAGAAACAATTATCATTCTTGGCGACTGTTTCTGGTTTCCGATCATTTTTCAAAGACTCTGTTGTTGTTATATTCCAGTCATGGAATATAACAACGGCCCATGAACCGTATGCGATCCGTTTGGCTTTCTAATTTGAAAATTGCTTCGAATTTTTTAGTAGTGCGGCCCTGCCTTCTGATGAGCCACATTTTACGCGGCCCACTGTTCGAAAAGCATTGCTTATGCCTATTCTAGTCCTTGCCACAATTTCAGTGTAGGTATGCCTCTGTCTTGTTATGGCGTTAGTTATATTCACTTTTTGCCAATATTGGACAGCTGAAAATAATATGCTTAGTAGTTTCCTAATGATACCCACATATCCTGTACATTGTGTCCATGCCATTATCGTGCGATGATGGTATGATCTAGTGCTAAGACTCTGAAATTGAATGGTGCTAACAAAACTGTCTCTCTCTGCAGTATGTCCAATTTCTTTAGGTCATTGATTTATCTGTTGTTGGTCAACATCTGCCTTTGTGCGCATCATCCATTGGTATCATCACCATAAACATCATCATCATCATCATTATTATTATTTGTATAAGGGCGGTATATTGGCAGTATCGGTAGAGGGTTGGACGCCATGCTTTCTAGCATAGTTACGTCCCTTTACAGTCTGAGTTCAAATCCCGCCGAGGTTAATTTTCCTTACGGGTGGATAGAATAAAGTACCAGTAATGTACTGGATAATTGCTGGCTTTGTGCCTAAATTAGAAACAATTATTATTATTTGTCTATTTAAGGTAACTCCAATGTTTTCATATCATTCCTTGTCATTTCACTATTGCTGGTTGTCCAGAACCTTTCTCAATATTCGGGCTGTTCCCAGTAGGCATGACTTCTGGGGCGGTTCAATCACTTGTTCAATGTTTATTTTCGCCAGTTAGTATTCAAGATTCTTTTTCACCATGCCGAGAGCACCAACGACCACTAGAACAATGGTAACTCTCTTCACTTCAATACACCAGCATTTCACGATCTCATATTTTAAGTCGGTAAAAGTCCATACTTTCTCCTTCAATTCAGGTCTCAAAAGGATACGCTACATCTATGTAGGCATAGTTTCTTTCCGTCTCAATTACAACAATATTTAGTCTGTTGTGTTCAAACTTCATTTTGGCCTGAATTGAGAAAACCATAGACGCTTTATCTCATCGTTCTCTGGCACTTTCATATTATTTGTGACACCATATTCGTAGTAGCTTCCTCTATCTGGTGGCTAAAGCGAAGGAAGTGGTATGGTGGACGTATGTTGAAAGCTTTTTTGTACAGAGCATTTTCTCTCTGGTGAAGACTTCACCAAATTATTAAGCTGAGAAAGAGATTCGCTGCCGTTTAATAAATTTTATTAAATGTAGGTGAGAGTTTTGAAAATGGCGTGATTAACCTAGATTATATAGGATGTAGGCTGATGATAAGAACTTTGAATAGGCTTTGTCTTTTAATGTGCCAGGGTAATCTGAACATAAGTAGTGGGTGCCTATAATCTTTCTATATGCTTTCTCTCTCTTTTTGGCTTTATTTTCTTATTTCCCCTTTTATTCTGTACTCTTATTCATATTTCATCATCATCATCGTCGTCATCATCATATACAGCCACTATCTGCCCAAAACAAGACATAGTCCTCACTAAGATAGTTCCATCTTTTCTTATCCAGTGTATTTTCGCACATATAACGGCCATAAACCTACTCATTCCACCTCTCTATCTCATCCTTTTTCTCCCTCGACTTTGTGAACCTATCCCCCTCTCTTTCCAGTCTGTACATAGTTTGTTTTTTCCATCTGTTGTCATTTGTTCATGCCACCTGTCTTACTCGCCTCAGTTTTTTCTTCTTAATATATTTTATGATGTTCTGAAGTGTTGACAAGCTGTTCATTTTTTTTTTTTTTCTTTTTAGTAATTTCTAATTTTTAGTAATTTCTAATTTTTTAGTAATTTCCATATTTATTTGTCGTTCTTTGCTTCTCTTCAATTATGTCTCATCATACATTTCATGATGCCAATTAGTTTGGCTCAATCACACCACCCATCTTGGATATTTATTTTACTTTCTTCTTCCTTTATATCGTTGTATCCCATGTTCATAGGCGGTGAATTGGTAAAGTTGTTAGAACGTCGGATAGAATGCTTTGCGATATTCGTTTCAGCTTTCTGTTCTCTGCGTTCAAATCCTGCCAAGGCTTTTCATCCATTCGAGGTCGATTAATGAGTACCAGTCTAGTACTGAGGTCGATTCTTCCTCTATATCTCTTTCACACTTCCTGTCACTCACCCTATTCTTCTCTAGAAGGAATTTGTTGTATTCAGACCTGGAGAGGAGATGGGGGTCCTCGGATTTTAAAATGTCTTAGAAACGCCGTATGTCAACACGGCGCTTCTACGACTTCTTCAGAAGTTACGGGACCATGCATGCATCCCATATTTATTCACAATCGTGAGATCGTGAGGTCGATTCCTGTACCGGGTGATGTATTGTCCTTGAGCAAAACACTTTCTTTTACATTGCACCTTTCTGTGGGGGGTTGAGACCTATATTAGCAACGGAATGACCAATGTAAACATTGTTTCCTTGGTCTGATTTGAAGAGTTCCAGCCAACTCGGTAAACGAATCTGGGATCTTGTCAATCGCACCATCCCATGTTTATCACCTGCCCAAGATAAATATTGCTTTATTTACTATTATCGTATCAAGATGATTTCCTTCTTGCAAGGTTGTTGAATAAGACTTGTGCTTTTCTTCGTATTTATTTTTAGTTTCACTTCATTTCCAGCGATTCCTTTATTCTTTTATAGGCATTAGACATTAGAATGCGCCCATTCTGTATCAGCGCCTTAGGAGATTGTAGTCAATCATAACAAACTAGATACACCTTGGCTGTAGTAAGTGCATCTTTCTGTTTGTGTGTAGCCCTCATCTCATTGTGCCATTAATATAGGGTTTTCTCATTTCTGCCATGGTTTAGTTGATGTTATAATCTACGGAGTTTCTTTCAATTTCCAGGCATAATTAAAGAGTTTTGTTTTATTTCTTTACTACCACACGTCATTTCAGTTGAACAATAGATACAGTAATAGATTGGATCAGAACATAGATTAGAAGACATATCATTCACTATTTCCAGTGATGAAAAAAGAACATTTCTTTCATATTCCAAAATACCAGCGTAGGAACAACACGAGATGTCATGTTCTGTATTAGTTTCTTAAACTAGTTCCATTGCTGTAGCCTTTATACACTATATGTGTGTGTGTGAGGGGGGCGTGTGTGTATATATATATATATATATATGTGTGTGAAAAATTTCTTTCCGTTTCTTTCTTTTCTTATTCTCGTCTATCGTTTTATTTTTTCAAACTCTTATTCTATCTTCCGATAGTTAACTAACACTATGAAATCTTAAGATATTGTTCATACTATTTCAATCGTTAAACTAACGTATATCATCACAGTACTGCATTGTTCTCACCTGTTATTTTTCTTGTTAACATATATACATATTCTTAGATTTCAGAAAAAAGAAGTGAAATGACCAGTGCATGCGTTTTAATTAGAATTACGACCTTCGGAAACTACAATAAAAACGAAAGAAATAATAAATAATACGGTTACCTCTTCCTTTACAATATTTCTGATTAAATATACTGTATTTGAATTACCGTATTTCCCGGCGCCGAAGACGCTTCGACCTCGAGGATGCACCCTAATTTTCACAACTAAAAATAAAAAAAAAATAAAAATACAACCTTCGGCTTCCAGGACGCATGGTAGATTTTTTAGACTTATTTTAGGAGAAAAGTAGCGTCTTCGACGATGGGAATTACGGTTATTAACAATGAATAATTAGCATTTATGTTCCTTTCATTTACTTTACTATACAACCAGATCTGCCTTTCTTTACCCCTTCCCTCCGTTTGTTCTCATTACTTAATTTTGTTTTTATCCTTTTTAATGTTTCCATCATTGTATATAAAACGTTAGAAGGTTTTTCTGACAATAAAAAAAATTAATAATTTGCAAA
Source organism: Eledone cirrhosa (assembly GCA_964016885.1). Lineage (NCBI taxonomy): Eukaryota > Metazoa > Mollusca > Cephalopoda > Octopoda > Eledonidae > Eledone > Eledone cirrhosa. Next base: position 329,218,868 of record OZ024741.1, read on the forward strand.
ATATAACCTATGGAAGTTGGTGCATAATATAACCTATGGAAGATTTGTCACAGCTTCCATGTACCAGCTCGGAGGTCAGCTTGGAATCAAAGGTCGGAAAAGTACAGCAACGATAAAATGTCTGCCAGAGACAGCCGAGGAAAGGTCAATGTGGTTATAGTCAAAGAGGAATGACAGCTGGAACTAACAGAGGCTACATCAAATCGCGAACATTGATTGCTGTTTAAAAGGATGTTAAGTGTTAGTTCTACTGATGGTATTTGTGGCTGGTTGGTGTAAACTGCTGAAATGTGAAACACGATCACTCGCAGGAGGAGGGTAAAAAAACAGCTGAAGGACAACTAGGAGCTATGACCTGATCGGCCAGACTCCCTTTGGTGTTAGGGAAAATTAAGGGCCAATATACTTGCTTCATGTGAGTTCATCCTCTTGTTGTCCGCTCATTCCGAGGCCTACTTTCAGATAAAAAGAATAAATTTTTGTGTTGTCCGACTTTTATTAGGTTTAGAGGAGGGATCAAGGACCAAAACTCTTGCTTGGTGTGAGTTCGTCCTCTAAAGATCCTCCTGCTGTCCACTCGCCCTATCTACCAGTTTCCGCCTACTGTTAAAATTATTAATTATTTTATGTAGGAAGATTCTAATTTACGAGGGCTGACCGAAAAGATCATAGGCTAGCCAAGGTAAATCTCATTTGGTCATTCCATGAGAATATCTTGGTCAGTCTATGAACTTTTCAGACGACCCGTGTGCGTGTGTGTACACACACACAACAGGAGGAAAAGTTTGAGGAAAACCATGGAAAGTCTGAGGAATATTCTGGAAAAATCGGGGAAAGTGCGAGGAAAATATGGGAATGTCTGAGAAAAATCCGAAAAAGCCCAAGTAAAATTTGGAAAACCGGGAAAAGCCCGAGGAAAACCTGGGAACTCCCAGGAAAACCTTGGAAAGTCCGAAGGAAATCTGGGGAATTCCGAGAAAAATAAAGAAAAGTCTGAGGGAAATTTTAAAATATCCGAGTAAAACCAGAAAAAGTACGAGGCAAACCACGAAGAGTCCGAGAAAAATCTAGGAGAGGCGAGGAAAATCTGGATAAGTGCAAGGAATATTTGGAAAAGTCTGAGGAAACCCGGGAAATTTCCGAGGAAAACTTGGGAAAGTCCGTGCGGAAATATGGGAAAGTCCGAGGAAAATGGGGAAGAGTCCGACGAAGAAAAAGAAAAGACCAATAAACACTTGGAACGTCCGAGGAAGATCAGGGAAATCCGAGTAAATCCGAGGCTAACCAGGAAAACCTGGGAAAGTCCAAGAAAAATCGGAACAGTCTGAGGAAAAGCTGAGAAAGCCCAGGAAAACCTTGGTAAGTCTGAGGAAAATATGGGAAAACTGGGAAACTGATGAAAAGAGGGAAAATTCCGAGGATAAATCTGGGCTAATCCGAGGAAAACCAGGTAAAACCTATGTGAGGAAAGCCTGGGAAAGTCCAAGGAAAATCGTGAAAAGTCCGTGGATCTGCGAATGTCCGACGAGAATCTGGGAATGGCCGAGGAAGATAGGAAAAGTCCCAGGAAGATCTGGGAAATTCTGAGGAAAATCGTGAAAATTCGAGGAAATCCAGGAAAACCTGGGAAAGTCCGCGGATATTCGGGAAATGTCCAAGGAAAAGCTGAGAAGGACCAGGAAAACTTTGGAAAGTCCGAAAAAAATCTGGGAAAATCGAGAAAGGTTCGAGGAAATCCAGGAAAAGCCAGGGATAACCGGGGATTTTACGTGGAAAACCTGGGGAAATGTCGAGTAAAATATGGGAAAGTCCCAGGAAGAGTAGGAAAAGCCCAGGTAATCATGGGAAAGTCCGCAAGAAGAAGAAGAAGAAGAAGAAGAAGAAGAAGAAGAAGAAGAAGAAGTTAAGTATATATACATGTATAAACCTATATTATATATGTATATATATATATATATATATATATATATAACAAAGTGTGTTATTCATAATTTGCCGTTGATATGCAACACGTTATATAGAGATATTTCTGATGATTTTAGACTCAATACAGGTATTGATTTGATAATTTTATTGTTATCTGAAACTGTTACCAAAATGTTCTGACATAGACAGCACAATCTATACTCTCTAATACGAATACATTTAACACTTTTATACTCGTGCATCCTCATTGAAGTTGAGGGGTAATTGATACATATGGGCTCTTAAAAACCGAAACTCGCTTCCACCTCATACAACAGCTGATGACTGCCTCTGTGTTTAAATTCTCGGACAGTGGATTTTTTGCATATATATATTCATATATATATATATTCATAACACCGATTATTACAATTTCTGCTCTCCTCACCACACACAAAATCTCTCTCTCTCTCTCTCTCTCTCTCTCTCTCTCTCTCTCTCTCTCTCTCCCTCTCTCTCTCTCTCGCTCTCTCTCTCTCTCTCTCTATTGATGACTTTTCATGAACGAAACATATCTATTCAGTTAGAGTCATTTCTGTAATGAGATAAAGATGCCTATACTCTACTAACGTATTGAGTACCTTTTTCAACTGTGGTCACCTCCCGATATACATCAGGCATCTGAATCTATATATATACATTTACACACACACAAATACATGCACGCGCACACACACACACACACACACACACACACACACACACACACACACACACACACACACACACACACACACACACACACACACACACACACACATATATATATATATGAAAAGATTCGGTTGAGCTCCGGTCGTTTCGACAGCTACGTCCGAACTCAGTTTGGATCTAGCTGTCGAAACGGCCGGAGCTCAGCCTTGGGGTCCTGGTGAATCTTTTCATATTACCCACTCTACTACCCCAAGTGTCGAGTAGTTTGGTGCGTTATGGTACACCTGGCATCATATATATATATATATGTGTGTGTGCGTGTGTGTGTGTGTATGTATGTATGTATGTATGTATGTATGTATGTATGTATACAACGATTTATAAATGAAGATATCACAAGATATGACAAAACAAGATGGTGCTAGGACGCCCAACATGTTGTTATGATTATTAATCATGCAGATCAAATAAATCCAAGGTAAAGTTAGGCAGTTAAGATATCAGACATTGGAATATAACTGGCATCACGGTGCATTAATATATATTTTAATAACCAAAAGCTTTTAGGGATTGAACGCATCTTTTTTTTTATTCTATGTGATGACATTATACCTTAGATGTCTGTTTAAAAATGACTGTATGTTAATATTGAGCTTTTTACTTATTTTTCTTTTTATTCTTATTTTTTTTATTTGCCACTCTAAGGTACTCGTTTAACGATGCATTTATTATTCCTAATGAGGCGATGATTAAAAGTAATTAATTAATTAATTAATCGAAATTAATGAATATGGATAGCTTCCATAATCGAAACGCACGTAGAATGAAAAAAATGTTAAATCTCTCTCTCTCTCTCTCTCTCTCTCTCTCTCTCTCTCTCTCTCTCTCTCTCTCTCTCTCTCTCTCTCTCTCTCTCTCTTTCTCTCTCTCTCACTATCTCTCTCTCTCTCTTTCTCTCTCTCTATCTCTCTCTCTCTCTTTCTTTCTCTCTCTCTCTTTCCCTCTTTCGCTTGCCTTCTCCCATTACTTATCTCCCTCTCTCCCAATCCACCCTCTCTCCCTTTCACATACACAAATACATGCACGCGCATATATATATATATATATATATATATATGTATGTATGTATGTATGTATATATTTGTAAAGTGCATATGTAAGTGTATAAGTCTAAAGCGAAACCATTTTCACTTCTATTTTTTATCTGGTTTTCAATTTATCTTTTCCTTTTAACGTTTGAAGTTTTTCATAACTTTCCTACAATATGTTCTTTTCATTCTCAAATATTATTTGCTCGGTCTATCTCTCCTTCTCATTTTTTTCCGTTTTCCTTGAACTTTATTTCGTACACACTCACGCACATACTCCCCCACATACACCGATCATCGCATCTATCATTTTCCTTTATATTTATCTAATTTATATATATATATATACAGAGAGAGAGAGGGGGGGGAGAGAAATTGAAAGACAGAGATGCTGAAGAGATAGAGAAAGAAGGAGTCAGAGTGAGAAAATAGATCCGTATTTATATATATTATA
>OZ024741.1:329235528-329238028 GCA_964016885.1 Eledone cirrhosa
ACATACTTTTTCAGCATATAGTTGCGGATATTTAAGTTCTGAGTTCAAATCATGCCGGAGTTAACTTTGCTCTTCCTAATGCTGGGTTCAATATTATACCAGTCATCTAATGGAATCCATCTAAACGACGCCACTTCCAAAAGACTGCTAGAAATAAATATTGTTTTTTTTTAGAGTCAAATAGTGACAGAACTATAGCAACAATAAAAGCAAGTTCAAAAATAAGATCAAAAACACATCTAAAACAATGTAAAGTAATTACAATAGTAACAACAACAACAACAATAAAAAACAGTAACAATAACAACAACAACAACAATAACAGCAACAGTAACAATAACAACAACGGCAACAATAACAACAGTAATAATAACAATAACAGCAACAATAACAATAACAGCAACAATAATAACGGCAACAATAACAACAACAGTAACAATAACAACAACGGCAACAATAACAACAGCAACAATAACAACAACAGTAACAATAACAACAACACTAACAATAACAACAACAACAAAAATAAATAACAGCAACAATAACAACAACAGCAACAATAACAACAACAATAACAATAACAACAACAATGACAATAACAACAACAGCAACAATAACAACAAAAAATAACAATAACAACAACGGCAACAATAACAACAGTAATAATAACAACAACAGTAACAATAACAACAACAGCAACAATAACAACAACGGCAACAATAACAACAGAAATAATAACAACAACAGCAACAATAACAACAACACAAAAATAAATAACAGCAACAATAACAACAACAGTAACAATAACAACAACAATAACAATAACAACAACAACAAAAATAAATAACAGCAACAATAACAACAACAATAACAATAACAACAACAGCAACAATAACAACAACAGCAACAATAACAACAACAGCAACAATAACAACAACAATAACAATAACAACAACAGTAACAATAACAACAACAATAACAATGACAACAACAGTAACAATAACAACAACAGTAACAATAACAACAACAGTAACAATAACAACAACAACAAAAATAAATAACAGCAACAATAACAACAACAATAACAATAACAACAACAATAACAATAACAACAACAGCAACAATAACAACAACAGCAACAATAACAACAACAATAACAATAACAACAACAGCAACAATAACAACAACAGCAACAATAACAACAACAATAACAATAACAACAACAGCAACAATAACAACAACAGCAACAATAACAACAACAATAACAATAACAACAACAGCAACAATAACAACAACAGCAACAATAACAACAACAATAACAATAACAACAACAGTAACAATAACAACAACAATAACAATAACAACAACAGCAACAATAACAACAACAGCAACAATAACAACAACAATAACAATAACAACAACAGCAACAATAACAACAACAATAACAATAACAACAACAGCAACAATAACAACAACAGCAACAATAACAACAACAATAACAATAACAACAACAGCAACAATAACAACAACAGCAACAATAACAACAACAGTAACAATAACAACAACAGCAACAATAACAACAACAGTAACAATAACAACAACAGTAACAATAACAACAACAGCAACAATAACAACAACAGTAACAATAACAACAACAGTAACAATAACAACAACAGCAACAATAACAACAACAGCAACAATAACAACAACAGTAACAATAACAACAACAGCAACAATAACAACAACAGTAACAATAACAACAACAGTAACAATAACAACAGCAACAATAACAACAACAGTAACAATAACAACAACAGCAACAATAACAACAACAGTAACAATAACAACAACAGTAACAATAACAACAACAGCAACAATAACAACAACAGCAACAATAACAACAACAGCAACAATAACAACAACAGCAACAATAACAACAACAGCAACAATAACAACAACAGCAACAATAACAACAACAGTAACAATAACAACAACAGCAACAATAACAACAACAGTAACAATAACAACAACAGTAACAATAACAACAACAGCAACAATAACAACAACAGTAACAATAACAACAACAGTAACAATAACAACAACAGCAACAATAACAACAACAGTAACAATAACAACAACAGTAACAATAACAACAACAGCAACAATAACAACAACAGTAACAATAACAACAACAGAAACAATAACAACAACAGTAACAATAACATCAACAGTAACAATAACAACAACAGCAACAATAACAACAACAGCAACAATAACAACAACAGTAACAATAACAACAACAATAACAATAACAACAGCAACAATAACAACAACAGCAACAATAACAACAACAGCAACAATAACAACGGCAACAATAACCACAACAATAACCACAACAATAACAACAACAGCAACAACAACTGCAACAATAACAACAACAGTAACAATAACAACAACAGCAACAATAACTGCAGCAGAATTAACAATATATTATTGAGAA
>OZ024741.1:329245528-329250528 GCA_964016885.1 Eledone cirrhosa
CGTATCTCTCTATAACGATATATGAGATTCACTTAAGGAGTCTAGAAACACACACACACACACACACACACACATATATATATGTATATACGTTTGTGTATGTATATATATATATATATATAGAGAGAGAGAGAGAGATATATATATAGAGAGAGAGATAGATATATATAACTATTGAAGTTTCCGTTGAAAATTGAAAAAGTCATAGGAGTGAAGAGTGCTCTATGTAAGTACCAGAGCAAAATTTAATGTATAATAAACAATACAATATAATTACCTCATTACCAGAGGTTTCCCGAATAAGACGAATACGAAAAAAACGTCCTCATTCGTTCGTCGGACAAGGCAATATGAAACATAGTGAAATATTTGGAAAGTCTCCTCAAGAAATGCAAAAAATATATATATATATAAATAAAAGTAATGCAAGAGATATATAAAATATATAAAAAAATATAAGGAAATATAGTTAGGTGTGTGTATATGTATGTACTATACACTCACAAATGTACATATGTATGTATGTACAAATGCGTGTGTATGGGGAAAATGTGTGCGTAAGTACATATATGAGGGCAAATTGATATATATATGTATACATATGTGTGTGCTTGCATATATATATATATATATATATATTTTACTCTTTTACTTGTTCCAGCCATCTGGCTGAGGTCATGCTGGGGCACCGCCCTTTATATATATGTACATATATATGTGTGTGTGTGTGTGTGTCTGTGTCTGTGTGTGTGTATGTACTCGTGTTATGTATTTCTGTTCCATTGTTGTTCTGTTTTGTTTTTATGTTATTTAAAGATCGTTCTGAGTTCAAATCCCGCCGATGTTAGCTTTTCTTTTCATCCGCTCGGAGTCGATAAAATAAAGTACCAAAAGTACCAGTAAGGCGTTGTTGTCGATTTAAGTAACTCTCCCCTGCCACAAAATTGCTGACTTTGTGCCTAAATCAAAAACCATTATTTAAACTTCGTTTGAGAATCGAACCAGCGACGTGACACTCAGCGCCACAATACTTCAAAATTCACCTCTAAATTATATGATTTTATATCTTTTCCTGGTCTCAGCCATTTGTCTCCGGTCATTCTGGGGCACCACCTCCAAATTATCTTAATTTGGCCATATCGAACTATATTACGGGGACATAAGGACACACACGCAGAAGTATGCATATAAAAACAGCTATATATGTGTGTGTGTAAATATGTGTGCGTGTGGACAAAGCGGTTGATTTAAGGAGCATTCGTAAAATGTTACAATTTGAAATATGTGCACCCCAGTATCGACAAAGGTGCCGCGTCGTGGAATTGACATAAAAATCACGTGGTTGTTAAGCGAACTCCTACACCACATACCTGTGCCTAAAATATCATGTTTTTGTTTTTTTTACATTCTATTTTCACTTTCGAGCACATGGTTTTTAACTTCTTGCTTATTCAGATTTTATATATATAGAAATGGATCTCCGTTCTATTCAGGCAGTTATTGTCCCAATTTTGCTATCGACAATTAAGCCTAGCCACGAAATCATTGTGCAAGTGGTTGAGCATTCTTTGACGAAGTTCTCAAGATCATTGAGTGTGACATAGTGTGTGACAAGGCTGGCTCTTTAAATTAGAAATGCAGCTCATTTTTTTCCAGCTGAGTGAGTTGGGGGAATGCGAATTAAAGTGTCATATTTATCAAGAATACAATTGAACTCACGACCTTAACCCTTAAGCATTTACATTACTCTATATATACTATCATATTTTCATGGTAAAGGCTTTATCTCACATAATTATCTCACATAATTATCTCACATAATTATCTCACATAATTATCTCACATAATATCGAATCTATGAAATTTTGATATTATTTATTTTGAGAACAATACCTTAACATCAGTATGAGTAACCAGTTACGGCCGGTTTGAAAAGAATGAGGTGAGAGAAGAGAATACTGGCCGGATACGGCCGGTTTGAATGCTAAGGAATTAAACACGTCAACCGAACACCCTAACCACTACAAATATGACCAAATAGGTATGACCATACAAAGACATGCAATCATGCTCACATTTTCGCTGCCGCCCCAAACCATCCCACCACCTCACACTTTATTATTATTTTGTTTTTCATACAACTTCGAAAACTTTATTATAAACAGCATTTCTGTCATAAAATTAGTATCTGACTTGAAAAATTATATAAATCCATTTAAGTTGGTGCTTCAGCATGGCCGCACACTAATGACTGAAATCACTAAAACAATACAAGAACGAAGAGTATAGCACGTATATTCCTTTGTGTATCTATAAGTGTTACTGAGATGATGAGTAAGTGTGTGTATGCAAGTAAGAATGTATTGTGACAGGTGTTTCACAAGTGTCATACAATACATATACAAACATTTGGGAGCGTTGTGCGCGTGTATTTATTTCCACGTAATGAGATGTATACATACATACACACGCATACACTCGCACACATACGCATACACACATACACACACAAACAATTATATATTTATATATATATATATATATATTGTGTGTGTGTGTGTGTGTGTGTGTGTGTGTGTGTGTGTGTGTGTGTGTGTGTGTGTGTGTGTGTGTGTGTGTGTGTGTGTGTGTGTGTGTGTGTGTGTATGTGTGTGTGTGTGTGTGTGTGTGTGATACGTATGCATTTATATAATGCCTATATCAATCATTCACAATTAGTTTACACATTCCACATGATCAGCTGTGATCAATATAATGTGTACCGTCTAACTTTACTTTAAATTTGTATCCTCTCTTGAAACATACGATACAACTTTTGAAAAGCACAAAGGCTGCGAAACCGGTAAAGGAACCAAATAAATATTGATAAAAAGACTCCAGTTGCATTTTCAATTTCATCTTTTTTCCTTATACTTTAGGACCTCTCGTTTTTTTTCATTTTGTAAAAAACCTCATTTTCTAATATATATATATATATAGTAATAATAATAAATTTGAAAACTAAAATCCAAAGAAGGCTCGATAAGGATAAATATATATCAAATATATAAGAACCGTAGAGCAAATATTTATTAAAATAACGGATTTTGTTCAGAAGATCCCGTTAAGGGTGCCGTTAAGGTTGTCTTTTTTCCGGGTATGTCAATATTTATTTATAAAACAAATCTGTATTTTATCTGATGAAAGCGCACCATAATTTGCCTTGGTTGCCCTTGAAATATGTATAATAAAATAAATATCGTTTTATAAATATAGTTTCCATTTATTAATATATTGTGTATTTACTCCACTAACCTGTTGAGTGCTTTATATCAGTTATAAAAATGTTTAAGCTTGTTGAATCCCAACAAATTAAATATAACCTCTGCATATATATATATATATATATATATATATATACATATGCCCTCAGACAACACATATGTGACCCATGTGGCTGTTGGGGGACCCTGAGTTTGACATGCCTGCTGTGGAGAATTGGGCCCTACCAGGTTCTAAACATTACCCTAGAAACACCGAATGTCGGGAGGGGACCACTCTCAAAAAGGGTACTAATACATTATGGGTATATACAGAATATGGGTATATACAGAACCAGAACTGTTTCATTCTTTAAAAATCACCAGGAAAGTACTTTCTTACGAAAAAAACTGTTTTAGTCTCATAGTAGTCATTTCTTTAATAAAATGAATACTCTACTAACGTATCGAGTATCTTTTTTGACAGAGGTCACCTCCATATATATATATATATGGAGGTGACCTCTGTGTATATATATATATCAGTGGCTCCCAATCTTTTCGCTATTTGAATATTTTTCATATATGCTCGGCTAAAATTGTTCCCCTCTTAGATTGTTAATCGGCGATAATAAAAGTAATTGTATAATTGGAAGTAAAAAGGGTTTATACTTAGAAATGAATGGATCCCGAATAACCTGTGTGTATTATAGGTTTGGAAAAATACTTGAAATTTTAACAGCTCATGGTTCCACAGCTATATATATATATATATATATATATATATATATATATATATATATATATATATATATATATATGAATATGGAGTATTTCCGTATAAAAGGTAAAGGGAATAAGAGTGCTCTATATATAGTACAGAGCTATTTAATTATGTAATAAACAACACAATACAATTATTCTATTTACCCAACGACTTCGGGCGCCTCTGTTGAGGTCACCTGTCTTCGTGAAACCTTGGGTAAATGGAATAAACGTATTGTGTTGTTTATTACATAATTATTTATATATATATATATATATATATATCCGTATGTCGTTGGTGGACGGAAGAAAAGAGTACTTAATACCAAAGTAGAGTTCAAATATTCATTTTATTAAGGCAAAATAGTGAGACTGATGATGACCCTATGAGCAAGCAGGTGAAAATCCAGAGTAACAAGACTGACTATTATATAACTGTTTCTACTTTTGGCACAAGGCCAGTAATTATCCAGTACATTACTGGTACTTTATTTTATTGACCCCGTAAGGGTGAAAGGCAAATTTAACCTCGGCGGGATTTGAACTCAGATCGTAAAGAGACATAACTATGCTGCAAAGCATGGCGTCCGACTCTCTACCGATACTGCCAATTCACCGGTGGGATTATATGAACCAAAATAAACCCCGAATAGGGTGCAGGAACAAACACTGTTTACACATACATCGTTGACCATAACCAATATCTTCCATCGAATCACTTCTTATTTATCCAACAACATCCAAGAAGTACAACTAAATATTAAATCCCGAATCAAAATCATAAGCTTTCAGTCATTAGATAACTGGGGATTTAGTCAAAATTGAGCTTTATAGAGAACAACGAAGGCGCTTCTACGTATAACTAGTAAACTTCAGAAACTTTACACTTAATCACAAAGTATTCACGCAAGCCTCCATTAATATGATCATAAATGTTCTTTAATGCTTTCATCGGAGATATATAAGAGTTATTTTGAATATTAGGTGGTGTTCGCG
>OZ024741.1:329255528-329270528 GCA_964016885.1 Eledone cirrhosa
ATTTTGCAAACAGGCCTCAATTTTATAGCCATGTCAGGAGAATGAACATTTCATTCTTGCTCTTATGTTGGCATGCGAACAGAGGCTTGTTTGCAAAATTGCGAACGAATCGAATGTTAGTTCAAATCCCGCCGAGGTTAACTTTGCCTTTTATCCTTACGGGGTCGATAAAATAAAGTACCAGTAATACACTGGGTTAAATAGCTGGCCTTGTGCCAAAAGTAAAAACAATTATTAATATTCGAAAATCTCGGATGACATTTATTATATATATATATATGCACGCATAAATTGGTACATACGCATATGCACACAGACATACAACATCGCTGTCACACTCCGAGATTTTTGTTAAAGGTACACGTGTCTGTGGAATACTTGACCATTCAATCTATAATTCAATGTGTGAGGCAGTTCAGTTGATCTAACGACTGGAATGTTCATCATCGATTCGGACGGAGGGCCTATTTCCATCTCTATATGTAAGAGAATATGTTGAGGTTTGACCTCAATGCGTGTGGGGGAACGTTAACGCTTCTGTGCGTTTGTGTTCAGCAGCATATGTGTGCATGTATGTGTATGTATATGTGTTTGCATGTGTGCATATATGAGGGTGATTGTGTGTATGTTTTATGTGTGTGTGTATGTATGACTCAACGCATGTATATGTTTATGTATGTACATTTTACTGGTTTGTTCAGATATTTTGCGTGTTTATTTGTATATTTGACTTATGGTCCGTGTGTAGTTGTGTGTGGGTTTGTGTGTGTGTGTGTGTGACTTTGTAAGTATGTGCTTAACAAATATTTGATCAATCATATATAGATTTTAATCAATAATCAAATACCGTTTTCTATTGAATCATGTTGGATTGTTCGTGTTCATCAATTTTACCTCTGGTATTTGACATCAAAAATATCAACACACATATATATATATATATATATATATATATATATATATATATATATATATATATATATATATATATATATATATATATATATATATATATATATATATATATATATATGAGTGTTCCAGTTGTTTGAACAATGAATCAATCTACTCGTGGAATTAACTTGAAAGTGGAAGAGTTTTCCGTAGCCACACGTATCCTTAACGTAATTTTCAAGAAGATAAGCATGACAGAATATGTGACAAGGTTCTCTCTTTGAATTACGAAGCTTGGGTGAAAGCTTCATAGGCTGACCAAAATACGCTCATGGAAAGAAGCAATGCAGTCATTAATAAGAGTTGAAATTAATGCATGTAAGATTTCACAACTCTAGCATCAATCCTTCATAGCCAGCCTCTAACCTTTACAGCCGGCATTCATATATATGATGAACAACTAATTTCTTTTAAAGGGGCTGAGTTAACTAGGGCAACGTGAAATAACGTTGCTTGCCTTATATTGTTCCTCATTCTTATGACCTGAACTCTTTAAAGTCTAAAGTAAATTCATTCCTTTCATCTTAATTTCTCCTTCTCCATAGCAGTCTTTTACACTAAGTGGCTTCATGCCTTGTTTGGGATTTTCAAGAAAAAAAAATATTCATTACGTCGCCGAGAATCGAACTCACAGCCGAACATCTAACCACTAACCAACGTAGCTTCATGTGTATGCTTATCGATTACTTATTAGCTGGTGAGTCGATAGATCTATAAAACAGCCAGTCGCCAAATTGATGGTTCGTGCCCTACCACGAAGGAGGTGAACTAGTAAATTAAACTTTCACAAGTTGAAGTACAAGGCAGTGAATTAGGAGAGTTGTTAGAACGTCGGATAGAATGCTTTCTGCATTCGGTTCGGCTCTCTGTTCAAATCCAACCAAGGTTAACTTCCCTTTTATCCATTCCAGGTCGATAAAAATGTACCAGTCAAGTACTGGTGTTGATATTTCCTCTATATCTCATCCTCCTTCTTTAACTCTCTATGCTTCTTTGAGAGAAATCTGCTATACTCAGGCTTGGAGAAAGGATGAACTCCACCAGGTTTTAAAAGATCCCATAGAAACGCTGTATGTCAATACGGTGCCTCTACGACTCCTTCAGGAGTTACAAAACCATGCATGCATCCTACCACAGTCACTATGCTGTGTCTTTGTCCAACTCACGTAAATTTTAAAGGCAGTGTATATCAAACCTCAAAAAAAAGGATATAACTCTCGACTATAAACAACCAACCATCTCCAGAAGCTGTCAGAAGCAACCATCTCCAATTGATCCAGCTAGATCCTCAAGCACAACTTGCCGAGCTCATGGATGTTATTCAACCATCTTGCTCGGGGTCTACCCCTGGATCTCCTCTCCGTTGATTTTGCCCTGAAAATCTGTCCAACGATTCTCTTCTGAGACATTCAAAGCACATGCCTGTAATATCGGAGCTGTGATCTCTGAATTCGGAGCTCCGGTATTAAGTTGAATTACTGTACATCTCTTTTTTTCCCACTACATATGAGCAAAGTATCTCATGTTCATTGAATTCACTATAATAAAATCAAAATGTTAAACAGATTGTTGTAAAAATTTGAAGTATTCATGTCAACACTTCAATTTCCAATGGGATGCACTTATAGTGCTGTTTAGAGTGACGGGCGTTATAAGAATGTCTTGATGTGATTGTATGCGGTTAGTTAATTCAATTGCTTAGAGCATCTTTTATGGTTGAGAGATCGTTATGAAAATCTGCATCATTAAACTATAGAGATTTTACTTTCCTAACAATATATATCTTACATATCGTATTTCCCATGTTGTTTTGTTTTGATTTGTGGGAGTGGGGCTGCTCTCACATCATCACACATAAAGCACTACGTCTATACTATTACCTCTACTGTGAAGTTTGTGGCTTAGTGTTTATGGTGTTTGGCTTACGCTCGTAAGTTCCTGAGTCAGATTTCCGATGACGTGTTGGGCCCTTGAACAAAGCACTTTATTTCACCTTGCTCCCGTCCACTCAGCTTTCAAAAGTTAGCAAGGATATGCTCTTTGAATTGCATGAAATTCAAAGAGCATATCCTTGTCACACACTAAGAAGCCATACTTAAGCTCCTTATGGAATACTTGTACGTAAATTTATTCAACAGGCTGTTCCAATATAACTGGAACATTCATCACCAGGACCGACGGAGCCTAACATGCATTACATCTACTACTACTACTATTACTATTACTACTATTGCTGCTACTACTGTGACTGCTGTTACTGTGACTCCTGCTACTACTACTATTAATACTAATTCTAATACTAGTACTATTGCTGCTGTTGTCGAGTGATGTAAACAAGACCAGCATCCACTGAGTTGCAGGAACACCCTTGAAGACGTTATTTCTTCATCCAATAGGCTATTGGTAGGAAGTCTGCAGTGTATTTTCAAACTTCAAAGTATTGTTAATGAATGCCTTAAGACTAAACAGACGTTCCTGCATTTTAATATTTTCTATTCACAGTTGGATTTCTTCCTTTTAATTTAAAAAAGTAAGATAAATAATAATGATGCTACTAATAATAATAATGGTTTCTACTTTAGGCACAAGGCCAGCAATTATTCCAGTGCATTACTGGTACTTTATTTTATCGACCCCGTAAGGATGAAAGGCAAAGACAACCTCGGCGGGATTTGAACTCATATCGTAAAGGGACTACTAATAATAATAATGGTTTCTGATTTAGGCACAAGGCCAACAATTTTGGAGGTATGAGGAAAGTTGATTAAGTTTAATCCAGTTCATTGTTGGTGCTTTATTTTATCGACCCCGTTATATGAAAGGCAAAGCTAACCTCGGTGGGATTTGCACTCAGAACGTAAAGGCACGTAACTACATGCTAAAAAGCAATGCTGTCCGATTCTCTACCGATACTTCCAATCCATAATAATAATAGCAATAATAATCGAAAAATATAAATGTTTATACTTAAAGAAGAATGGCTTCTCAATAGTGTGTATATATTCCCGGACCAGGTCATGAGTTATGTCCTTGTGCAAAGCACTTTATTTCACGTTGTTCTTTCTGCCAGGAGTTGCGACCGGTAGATAGTATTAGCAATCGGAAAGTCTGCTAGAAACATTGTTTTCTTGGTCCGATTTGACGAGCACCACCCAACTCAGTAAGCAAACGAGGTCTGGATTTTTGTCGATCGATTAAGAGAACATACCCCCAGTACTACTTTTGCAAACCCCAATTGTACGTTTTAGTACCTTCAGTACTACATTTGCGGACTCCCAGTACTCCCTTTGCGGACCCATGTGTTGCGCGAACCGGAGAATAGGTACATGTCTATTCTAAGCCGAAGGTTCATCCGACCGGAGCTTATTCCAGGTGTCCTTGGCATTAAGCGACTGAGAGCACAAGACTCTCCCTAGGTATGACCCCGCTCTATGGCAGAATTAACTTCCCCGGATACTGCTGGTATTCTCAAGTGAATGTACTGGATCAATGTGAAATAAAGTGTTTTGCTCAAGAACACAACGCAGCAGCCTGTCCAGGAATGGAACCGACAACATTACCATCGTATGTAGAGCATCCTAACCATTAGGCCGCGCGGCTGATGTAATTTCAAGTGAGAAGATGTTTGAATTGGCGTTTCTTCTCAGAAATGAAAAGTATGTTAGAGTTAGAAAGCTACGAATGAGGTTGAATTATATGACGCTCTTGTCGCATTCACCAGCTTCAGTCAAGGTGATAACCCATTATTTTTTCATTTGCTCAAATTGAGGATAAGTTGGAGGTTATGATGAAGATGTGGAGAAGGGGTGGGAAGGAGAAGTGGAGGAGGAAAGAATGCGGATGAGGAGGTAATAACGTTGTGGAAGAGGAAGAGGGGAGGAAGGGGCAGATCCATCGAAGGCTGGGTAAATGAGAGGAAGCTCGAAGTACGCCAGTTATCTCCTGCAGATGGATGTAACAAATTTCCTCCAAATGAATTAAGTGAGGGTTAGTGGTTAAGATATTTGGCTAACCATCGCAAGGTCGTTAATTCGATTTCTGGTGACACAATATGCTGCTGAGCAAGATGCAGTACTTTATATTACTTCAGTGCACTCAGTTGCTAAAAGTGAGTTATTGTACCTGTAATTCGAATGGTCAACCTTGTCACACACAGTGCCACGCTGAATCTCCCTGAAAACTACATTAACTGTGCACGTGTCTGTGCGATGTTCAGCCATTTGTACGTTACTTTCACGAGCATACTGTTGTTCAAACAAGCTGAACCTACGTCTTCGACATCGATGGAAGTCCAACACAATAAATTCAAGAATATTAACGAAAAAACACACGCTGAAAACCCTTTATTATCTAACCTAAAACATGTTTTCTTTATTTTAGATCTTCAACTGTCTTCATTAAACTTGCTGTATCTTATGTCTTTTTAGTGTAACTACGGCTCCTTTCATTGCACCTTCCTGTATCTACATGTGCTTTCATTGCACCTTTCTATATCTACAACTGTTTTTATTGCACTTTCCCTATTCATTTTCTTTTACTGTATCATTTTTTTCGGCAAAATTACAAACAAATTCAATCTGCCTTGTGTGACGAATGATGGTAAATATGTCTTTATAAGATTTAGTTTATTAAAGTCTTTCTCTCTAGTGACCACTGTTATAGGTGTCGTAAACATTATTCTCGATGTAACCCGTAGATTTGACATGACATCTTATAAATTATTACTGATAACGGATCTGACGGCTTCTGCTGGAAGTTTTATATCTCCGGGAAATTATTTTCTTCCAATATCTAGTTTAGTTTAGTCAGGAGATCATTTACTTTAATATCCATGTTTACTTGGTACATTAACGTATCCACTAAACCTTCACACTCTAATCTCAGTTTATTTATTTATTTTTATTTGTTTTCATCTGGCAAATATTTTTATGTTATTTAAATCTTCCGTGTGTTGTTGACACTATATAACTTTATAGCTGTTCAAATCTCTTTGACGTTAGAAGAACTAACATTTGTATAGAGAATTTACAAAGGAGACAGTGACAGGTACTCGTATGTCGGACAGAACGTTAGAACGTCATATCGAATGCTTTGCAATCGTCGTTCCCGCTCTCTCCACTCAGTTCAAATCTATTTGAAATGAACATTCCCTTTCATCATTTCGAGGTCAATAAATAAAGTACCATTCCACTATTCGTGCCTATTTTTCTCTGTATGCCCCATTCTTACTCTCAATATCTCTCTCACCCACTCTCCCTCTTTCTCTTTCTCGTTCTCTGGAAGAAATGGGCTGTGTTTAGACCTGGAGAGTGATGGTTTAAATGCTTGAAACACATCTTATGTATTGATGGCGCGCCCTACGACTTCATTTTGGGGATCCAGCTGGATAAGTTTGAGACGGATGCTTCTGACAAGACCCGCTGAAAGGAGTGAGGACTCTGCCCTCATGAGACTCTCAGGAAGAAGAAGAAGAAGAAGAAGAAGAAGAAGAAGAAGAAGAAGAAGAAGAAGAAGAAGAAGATTTTACCAGTGCTGCTGTTTTTTCCATAGCAATTTGTACTGTCTACTAAGCAATTAGTGATATTTTAAGACACGCGGCTTAGTTGTGGTTACAGTGTTCGACTCAGGATCGTTAGATCATGTGTTCCATTCTGGCGAAACCTGGTGATACATCATGTCCTTCAGCAAGATACTTCATTTCAAATTGCTCATGTCTACTCGGCTGGAAAAAATGAGTTGCAACGACAATGGTGTCAAGATGTATCAGCCTTTGACTTTCCTTTGGACAACATCGGTGTTATGTAGACGGAAAAATTGCATGCATAGGCAACTGTTGGTCTTCCACAAAACACCTTAGCTTCAGTGAGGAATCCTCCAGGTGTGATCCTGTGGTAACCTAACCGAAACCGGACGTAAATCAGTGATATTATTGTAACTTTACGTTCTCAGTTCAAATCCCGCCGAGGTTAACTTTGCCTTTCATCCTTACGAGGTCGATAAAATAAAGTACCAGTAATGCACTGCGTTAATTGCTGGCTTTGTGCCAAAATTTGAAACAATTATTGTAACTATGATCGACAGTTCTATAGAGGTCTTCTGCATAATTTCGCTGACACCTACACTGCCTAGAGCAGGGGTCGGCAACTCCCGACCCGCGGGCCACATCGGACCTTCGAATGATTTTTTTCCGGCCCGCCATCTTACACTGGACACTAATTATCTAATTAGTATCGAATAGAGATACAGTAGTTCACTTCAAGGTTGTGCCGACCTGATGCCCATCACAAATCGCTGTTCATACCGTATATATTTACAGATACCTTTGTAACCTTATTATATTTTCCATTTATTATTATTTCCTCTTATCCATCTTTTTCTGGGCTTTCCGCCAAGCATAATATCACCTGTATTATTATTTCCTGTGATTTTATGTATGTGTTTTTGTTCCAGTCAACAAACACAAATGTTGGCTGGAAGTATACATTTTCGTCAGCGACTGGAAGGTATACTACCTTACGGTTCGCATGACTCGCTTTTATACCCATATTGTCATTCAATAAAATCACTTGTGAATTATTGTCGTCTTCGTTTGCCTGACCTTACCTGTTCCCCCCGGCACAAGGTAAAGCTGTCCTTGGAAAAATTACTACGTTCCCTCCTCCTCAGAGTATTTTCATTTGAGTTTGTTGTCTGGTGGTATAACAACTATACAGTAGGTATCTTTATTCGATAATAACGTTTATTTCATTATTTGTGATGTGTGAATTATTATTATGGTTTAAAAAAAACAAATGGCAACCCTGATCTAACAACGTTGTTAGAAACCTGGTTTTATATAATTTATTCACAATTATCATATTTTATCGCATTACTGTATTTGCATTTACATTTGTTTTCATTGTTTCTTATTTCTTCATTCTGATTATTATACTTTTTGCTCTTTTTCCTTTCCATAAATCTTTTTTGTTTGAACAAAAACAAGCCCATTTAAGCTAAGAAAAGAAAAGTGGATTTGGAGTGCTGAACTTTTAACGATGGCTGGACACTTAGCTATTTTTTCATTGAGCACTTCGGAAAACGTGTTTGCTTAATTTATCAAGAAACCATTGCTGTGAAGAAAGTTTCAAATATTAAACGGCACTATGAAACGCGTCATAATCGTTACAACAGTTTTTACTTTCATTTCCCAAATCTCCAAAATCACAAGAGAGATATAATACCAGACATCTTTGTGAGCTCTATTAAGGATTTGAGAAGCGAGTTTTGCTCTCGTTTTGCTGACTTCCGGCAATATGGAACTCTATTTAAGTTATTTGGTACTCCTTACGAAACAGATGTGGAGCAAGTGGCAGAATAATATCAGTTGGAGTTAATTGACTTACAGTGCGACGAATCTTTGAAATCGAAATTTCAGTTCGAATCCACTGCTGACTTCTACAAGAAATATATATTGCCAAGCGGAAAATATAAAAACATCTTGACTAATGCGAAACTGATGATATCATTATTTGCTTGTGAACAACTTTTTTCCAAAATGAAATATACTAAAAGTCATTTAAGAACAAGGTTGCGTGACGACCACCTGGATGATGTTTTGCTCCTGTCATCGACAAATATTTCACCTGATGTGGAGAAGTTATCGCACAATAAGCAGAAACAAGTGTCTCATTAAATCATTTACCATTTCTAACTGTATTTCGTTTGTAGCAAGGAATTTGCTTTTTTTTTGTTGATTGTGATAGTAGTTGTTTTTCTGTCATTCCTGCAGTAAAATAAGGAATTTGCTTTTTTTTTGTTGAATGTGTTTGTAGTTTTTTTTTTTCTGGTTTTTTTTTTTTTGTTATTCCTGCAGTAAAATAAGGGGCCTTGTTAAAATAAAATTATATTACATTCCTTGTTTTGCTTTAAACCTCCAGAAAATTTATTTACATATTTAATAACATGGCCCTCCTCCATGACACTACTGCATAGCTGTTTGGCCTTCTCTCTCCAAAAGGTTGCCGACCCCTGCCCTAGAGCAAGCATGGGCTACCTTACTCGAGTAGTGGGCTGCAGGGGATATGACTGATCAAGGCACTACTAAAAAGATTCAAGGCAATTTTAAAATTAGGCGTGCTATTCGGATAACCAAACGTGTCACATACGCATTCAGTGCGCGAGCCATAATTTGCCTATAACTGGCCTTGACATTCATACTCGACATTCATTATCGTTACAAAAATGCGGTTTTCTATTTGAGATACAAGAGTATTATGTCACACTAGAGAATGAGAAAAAGGCATTTCTGAAAATTCATAAAAAACCTACTCAGAGTCCTACAATTTCATACTTAATCGATTTGATACCTTCTAATTAGTAATCATGGAGGTGTTATATTCTAATTGGACCATCTATGCATTCATACGTGGTGGCTGCCAACTCGTTTTCGAGTACGGCCACTACTTTATATCCATGTAGGAGAACCCCTACCGATGCGTTGAATGAGTGACTTTTTAGTCCAGCCAGCGACTTGAAAACTCTGGTACAAACACTACACTTGTGACAATTATTGACACATAGTGCTGGGCCCATGGCACCATGTGACGACAAGTGCAGAGAGATCTCCAGATATAAAGCAATGCCTGTGCCGTGAAGCTTTTATAGTGAGCAAAGGCACTGCACAAAGCCAGTCCCACTCTCTTAACCAAGATGATATTTACCAAAAAGAAGAACAAGTCAACATCATTGGATACCATCAGGGTTGCAGGTGTTATATCAGAGTTTTCCTTCTCCTAGAATTCTGCCTTGACAAAGGCTAAGGGGTCATCTCTCCCGGTGATTTTGGATGGTCATTGACTCTTAAGAGCTCCTTTGCCCTTTGACAGGTTTTGTTTTTAGTCCTGCAGATGTCCAAAGTCACCCTCCTCACCAAGAAAACTTGGTGGGGTTGCCAGTTTAGTCGCCAACGACCCGACCATGGGACAGGTTGTACTGGGATACATGTTACCAGTAGCACCAATTGGTGACCTGACATAATTCATACGTACATACATACATACATACATACATACATACATACATACATACATACATACATACATACATACATACATACATACATACATGCATACATACATGCATACATACATACATACATACATGCATGCATGCATGCATACATGCATGCATGCATACATTTCATTTGTTACCATTGTCCGACATATATAGTATTTTTTTGTCTGGTATATTAAATGCCTCGCTGCAGAAATTTTATCAGACGGCAAAAGATCGGTTCAGATTTCATTCAAAGTGGCGGTCTTTTGGATCTTCATCGGTTCTGACACCGAGTGATCCCATTGTTCGAACAACGGAACAGCCTACTATAGAAATTTAACGTGCAAGTGGCTGAGCATTCTACAAACTCTATCATATAGCCTTAACTTATTTCTCAGAGATTCTGCGTGAGACAGTGTGGGACAAAATAGGTCCTTCCTGCACAAGTAATTTTGACAGCTGAGTGGAATGAAGAAAGGTGAAATAAAGTGCCTTGCTCAAAGACATAACGTGCCATCGGGAATCGAATTCATGACTGTATGATCCTGAGCTGAATACTCTAACCACTAAGCCGTGCGCTTTCACCAATCAGACTATTAGTCTAAAAGTTAGCTGTAAAATATTTGACTTCTTTTGCTTGATTTAATATACTTTCCTAAACAAGATTTTCCAAACAAATTGATTATTTTATTCTGATAATTTTATTTTATTCCACAATAGTGGATGTGATTTTCTTTAGGCACAAACTAACTTAAATATTCGTTCATTGTCACATCAAATATTCCAAGTATCTCAAAAAGTCTTAAAACATTTCGCCTATTGTGTAATGTAAATAATGTGTCTGAAGTTCCGAATTGTGTCCAAATAAATAGTGCCATGCTCAATAAACGAACATCTCTCTTTATAACAAAAGTTTACACCAATTCTCTTGTTCTTTCTCCACACGTGAATGCACCCTCTATCAATAGTTTTATTAGTCTGCGATCACAATAACGTCTCAAGCCATTTCTTTAGCCATTCCAGATGTTTCTCTGAATTTTTCATGTGATTGCAAATATTCATGGACATGCACTCTCTCATTGATTCTAAACTTTCCTTTAAAAAGGACGACATGTTTGAAAAGCCAAAAAACATCGCAACGAAACTAATAAATTTGATTTGTGTTCTCTGAATTATTAAGCCACTTTCTTAGAAAATGTTCACCGTTATTAATTTCCTTATACACCGTTGACATAGAAAAAATACGTTTATTGGCAGCTTTTTTTAAAAAATTTAATCTTAGAAGCTGTCATTTCTTTTGTAGAGAGAGAATTTTAAAATTCATTATTCAAAATTCTCAGAATAGGTTACATTATTACTCAAGCCTAGAGCGGTGGATTGGCAGTATCGGTAGAGAGTCGGACACCATGCTTTGCAGCATAGAGTTACGGCCCTTTATGGTCTTAGGCAAAGTTAACCTCGGCGGGATTTGAACTATCATCCTTACGACATCGATAAAATAAAGCACCAGTCACGCACTAGAGTCGTTTTAATCGACGTTTCCACTCCCCCAAAATTACTGGCATTGTGCCTATATAAGAAACCATTATTACTCAAGCCTTGAGGGTTGTGCATTGGCAGTATTAGTACAGCGTCTTTCAATATGCTTACGATCTGAGTTCAAATCCCACCGAGGTTAGTTTTGGCTTTCATCATTACCGTGTCGATAAAATAAAAGCAACAATAACGACCTAGGGTCAATTTAATTGACCCACCACACTACCACCACCACCACAAAAAAGTTGTTAGCCTTGTGCCTAAATCCGAAACCATTATTACTCAAGCCTTAGGGGCGGTGAATCGCACTATCGGTAGAGTATCGGACAACATGCTTTGCGGCATAGAGTACACCTCTAAACGTTCTGAATTCAAATCCCGCCGATGCCAACTTTACCTTTCATCCTTACGGGTCGATAAAATAAAAGTGCCAGTAACGCCCTGTGGTCGATTTAATCAACTTTACCCTCCCCTAAATTGTTGGCCTTGTGCCTAAACCTGAAACTATTATTACTCAAGTCTTTTACAATTGCCAGCGTGATCTTTATGAGTTTGATTCCTGCATGCAATCCTTCTTTCCTTCAAAAGGTACAATAATTTCAATTGGTTTGACTTCACAAGTATTAGCTGATAAATCTGGAGAGAAAGTTGACAAATGGGACGGAAGATGTTAATCCTGACTATGTAGTTACACCTTCAAAAAGGTAATCACCTAGGACTAATTAGATAAAGAATAGTGAACTTGCAAATCAGGTAGAAGTCTTCATTAAAAATTGGTAAAGAAAGTCTTTATATTTAGTTATTTGATATTACTTTTATAGGAAAATACTATAGTTAAAAATTGATTTTAAAAAGTGAGAGCACTAAAAATGTTGATAAATTTTAATTTCAACACATAAATGATACACATTTATGAAACCTTTTGATAAAAAGTTTTATTATTTCTGGTTTTAAACTGTTTCATATTATTCTATTTATTTATTATCAATATATGAAATTTGATGATAATAATAATAATTTCTACTTTAAGCACAAGGCCAGAAATTTTGCGAGAGTGGAAAGTCGATTAAATCGACTTCAGTGCATTACTGGTGCTTTATTTCATCGACTTCATAAGGATGAACGGCAAAGCTAACCTCGGCTGGATTTGAACTCAACATGTAAAGGGCAGTAACTCTATGCCACGAAGCATATTGTCCGATGCTCTACAGATACTACCAATCCACCGCCCTCAATACTAATAATAATGACACTGCTACATTGAAGTGGAGTAAGGTAAACAAGGCGTCTTATAGTGAGATCTCTAAATCAGGAGGCAGTATTCCAAATCATTTTTAAAAAGCAAACCAATGTCAGCTAAAAGAAATAGCTAACAAAGTAAACAACATCCTTGACAAGATGCCAACTAGAACCATCACAGAAACCAACAATCCAATCAGCGGTGCAGGTATCTACATGGTTAAAGTGTTAGCTCTTAAACAGACTACACAAAAGCAAATCAAGGAACCATGGTGGAAAAGAATTGAAGGGATACCAAAATGCTTAGGAAAGATATTAATATTCTGGAAAGGGAAAAACGAGGTGGATTTTAAAAAAAGAGAGGAAAGATTAAACAACTTACAGGGAAGTACAATATCTGGAGAAAGAAGTTTACTACGGTAATAGGAGAGCTGAAACAAAATGCACTTGCGGAAGCTGCAAAGATTAAGAGGTATGAATGACGTATGTATAAACAGAATGTACGTTTCCAACAAAATCAGAAGAGATTCTATCAGGAGGTAAATGCCATAGTTAGGAATGATGATGTAATCCCTGATACAGATGAAAGTAGGAAGATTTGGAGCGATATATGGAGTGTAGGAAAAGAACACAATAGAAGTATGGAGTGGCTGACTAACATCAAAAATGACACTGGGTATAATCAACAGGGAGAATTGGAGATAACTGATATGGTAACTATTAAGTGTAGAAAGATACCAAATTGGAAAGTTCCAACTGAGACGGTGTTCAAGGATTCTAGTTTAAAAGGCTAAGCGCCCTTCGTGGGAGAATTGCTGAGCATTGAATAAGATCTTGAATGATGAAGCAGAGAGGCTGCCAGAATGGTTAATCTTTCGGAGAACGATCTTGTGTTTGATGGACCCAGAAATGGAAATGCAGTTGACAACTTTAGACATATATCGTGCCTTCCCGTTATGTGGAAACTTATGACAAGTGTCATTTCTAAGGCAATGTATGGATACCCGGAGGAGAAACTACCTGCAAAGCAGAAGGGTTGTAGGAGAACAAACAGCGAGACTAAGGATCGATTGTTGATTGAGAGGGCGATCCTTAAAGATTGTAAAAGGAGACACACAAACCTTGTCATTTCCTGGATCGATTACCGCAAAGCTTACGACATGTTGCCATATAGTTGGATAGTAGAATGTTTGGAAATATTTGGTATTGCAGCTAACGTTAGACAGTTTTTGGTAACCAGTATGGTTGGAAGGCTGAGCTGATATCATTTCCACAAAGATTGGAAGTTGTGAAGATCAAGAGAGGAATATTTCAGGGAGAGGAATATTTCTTTGTATTGTGTATGGTTCTACTTTCAAGGCTTAACATTGCTCTTTCGGTGAGAATGGCCTTGAGGATATTGGAGGTTATAAAATTTAATCGATACAGTGCTAAACCCATAGAAACCATCGCAATCATTTCAACCTTCTCACCCCCCACCCTCACCCCCCAGAACTGTTCAACGATAACATGTGTAAGGAGAAATTGTTACGGAGTAATTGGGAAAGCGATACCTAAATAGAACATATTAGGCTGATAACAATCAAAGAAATCTAAGAATTCGAA
This sequence comes from Eledone cirrhosa, assembly GCA_964016885.1. Lineage (NCBI taxonomy): Eukaryota > Metazoa > Mollusca > Cephalopoda > Octopoda > Eledonidae > Eledone > Eledone cirrhosa. The sequence continues at coordinate 329,269,896 of OZ024741.1, forward strand.
CAATTTAAGTGAGAAAGAGTTAAAATACATCTCATACCTGTACTATAGATTCGGACCACATACCCAAAGAAACATTTCCACAGACACATAGATAAATAGGAATATAAGTTTTGTCAAACATCGATAACTATAAGAGAAAGTATTACATAATATATTCAAATACTGGCCACATATATAGGGAAATAATTTTCACAGTTACATAGATACAGAGGAACATAATTTGTTTCAGTAATCGTTAGCTTTAATAGCTAGTATTACAAATTATATTCAAACACTGACCAGATACGTTAAGAAATAATTTTCAGTCACATATATACATAACAATATAATGTCTTTCAGATATTGATGGCTATAAACTTTAGCTGTTAAAATACATTGAAATACTGATCACATATCTATAGAAACTTGTATTGTGTTTGTTTGTATTTTTCTTTCATAGTCGTTAAGTTTTTGGTTAATATTAAGTCAAATATTTCAGCTTTCTTGTAACGGATTTACTTAGAATGGCGGACACATTGAACGTTGTTCTGTTAGCAAATAATTGATATCTAATCAAAACTGAAATCGATACACTGTGATTACCAAGGCAACCTTTCTATAGATCCTGTGATTTGCAGGCAAACATCGCCATTA
>OZ024741.1:329280548-329285548 GCA_964016885.1 Eledone cirrhosa
TGTGCGTGTCTGTGTGTGTCAGTCTGTGCGCATCTGTGTGTGTGCGCGCGGTTGTGTGTCTGTGCATGACTGTTAGTGTGTGTGTGTGAGTCTGTTTCAGTGCGTGTATGGTTGTGCGTGTCTGTGTGTATCAGTCTGTGCGTATATGTGTGTGTGCGATTGTGTGTCTGTGCATGAGTTTCGGTGTGTGTGTGTGAGTTTGTTTGAATGCGTGTATGGTTGTGTGAGTATATGTGTGCATGTCTGTTTATGTGTGTCTGTGTATTAATGTGTGTGATTGATACATTCACTTTCAGCGAGTCACCAGCGTTTAACACCCGTATCGATCGGTTCTTCGGCTATGCTGTTGATTCTTCCTCGAGCGAATGCTTTTATTTATCTCCTAAGTAGTTTGGTGTATATATATATATATATATATATATATATATATATATATATATATATATATATATATATATATATATATGGGAAAATGTTTAACCCCGACGGCAGAGCTCAAGCCGTTTCGACGACTATTTCTGGACTCAGAACGAGTCCAGAAATAGCCGTCGAAACGGCTTGAGCTCTGCCGTCGAGGTTAAACATTTTCCTATTACCCACTCTACTACCCTAAGTATTGAGTACTCTGGAGCGTTATGGTCCATAAGGTTCCTTACCACACCTCCTTCGTTATATATATATATGTATGTATGTGTGTATGTATGTGTTTATATATGTGCATGTGTGTGTATGTGTGTGTATACATATATGCATATATATGTGTGTGAGTGTGTGCGTGTGTATTTAAATTTCTCTCACCAATCTAGATTTTCTCTCTCCCCTCTCTCCCATTCTCTCTCTCTCTCTCTCTCTCTATATATATATATATATATATATATATATATATATATATATATATTTATATATATATTTAGAAACACACAGATACATGCGGACGCACACATATATACATGAATGCATCCGCACCCAACTGTGAGTTAATTTAGGAATTTAGGAACAGTTTAGGTATGATACATTTTATTACTAATTATATCTAAATGTTTCTTCTCTCTTCATAATGTATATTTATATATATATATATATATATGAATATGTATGTATGTGTATCAATGTCCGAAGGTGTGAAAAGGAAAAAACGAAACGGTGCTCAATCGTGAAGAGAGCAGAAATATTATACTATTTATTTTGTGTTCATATATATGTGCTTGTGTGTGTGTGCTTGTGTGTGTGTGTGTGTGTGTGTGTCCTCGCTTTAGCAAACATACAAAAAAATGATTTGAATCTAACTCGGCTATGCATTAGAGAAAGAACGAAGGATGATTAGTAAGTTAAAGTTATTTTTAGTGTATATAAAGAGGGACATCTCTAAACCGGTCCATCTAATTTGCATAACAGTACATGCGTTAACAATCTGGGTAAAATCGTCTGATAAAAGATATATGTTTAATGGAATGGTACATATAGAATTATCCGAAATACGATGAAGGGTCACTATTAATTTATATATGGGTGAATGTAGGTTTGTATATATATATATATATATATATATAAACATACATACGTATATATATATACGCATGCACAGATTTTACACATATATACACATATATATATACTTATATATTTGTATCGTTATATATATGTGTGTGTATGGGGTCGTGTTTGTGTACTTCATCTCCACTAGTTATTTTTGTCTATATTAATCAAATATTTGGCAGACGATCTATCATTTTCACATAGAAAATATACATTCGTCGATTATATATATATACTTCAATGTTTTACCATCTGCACTATGGTAGAGGACACGTTTCTAAGATTCCACGGAATTGAACGTGGGAGTTGAAGTCAGCGAAGAGATATTGCTAAACCATTCAACCATGTCTAACATCATATTCACACGCTCGCACACAAATAGAAAATACATATACGAGGGTCAGCTGAAAGGTTCATAGGCTTAATAGTTTACAGACCGACCAACATACTCTTACGGAATTACCAAATAAGATTTATTTTTTAACACAGCCCATAAAAAGGAACAATGCAGTTATTAATAAGGAGGGTTGAAATTAATGCATGCAAGAATTCATAACTCTAGCATCACTTCTTCATAGTCTGTCTATGAACGCTTCAGCTGACCCACGTACACATATATGCGCTAGCACTGACACACACATGCAAGCATGAATACATATACACTCACACAGAAACATAAGCAAAACACACACAGAGAGACGTAGTTACTCACGTCTGCATACAAACTTTTACAAACATGCATACAGCCATGCCTGTTACCATATTTACATGCTCTTACACAAACAGAAAATTCACATACACACAAATGCGTGCGCACAGACACCGACACACACACTCACATACACACATGGACTTACACACAACTACACATAGAAACAAAAGTAAAACGCTCATGTGTATATGTCGTGTTGTGGTGAGGTGATGCAGCATGATCGAATGGTTAAGAGGTTTGATTCCCTATCATTAGGTCCCGTGTACGATCCCACTATGTGACATCTTGGGCAAGTGTCGTTTACCGTATCCTCGGGTCTACACATAGCCTTTTGAGTGAAATCGGGTAGACGGTAACTGTTTAGAAGTCCGTCAGTTTCGAGTATGCCTGTAATTCAATGAGCTAACCTTGTCACAAAGTGTGTCACGCTGCTAAAATGTCACTGATAATTGTGGTGCTTGTGAAATGCTCAGCCACTTACACATGAATTTCATAACCAGGCTCTTCCCTTGATCGAACAACTTGATCACTCATCGTCGAAACCGACGGAAGACCATTATTTTCGCCGTTGTGATGTATGTTGTTTGCCCCAAAACTTTGACTCGTCAGACACATTCTGGCTATTATCACACTCACTCCTCTTCCAAAATATATTATCAGTTGGTGGCATTCTTCTTCTTCTTCTTCTTCTTCTTCTTCTTCTTCTTCTTCTTCTTCTTCTTCTTCTTCTTCTTCTTCTTCTTCTTCTCACCCCTCCCTCAACTTCTCCTTATTCTCCCTCTACTACTCCTATCCCACTTCTTTTTTTTCTTTTTCTTCTTCTCCCTCTCTTTCCTTATTTTTTTATTTTCTTATTCTTCTGCTTCTTTCTCTTCTCTTCCCTCCTCTTTTTCTACTTCTCCATCTCTTCCCTCCTCTTTTTCTTCTCTCTCCACTTCTCATCTTCTTCGTCGTCGACTTCTTCTCTTTCTGCATCGTCTTTTCCCCCTCCCCCTCCTCCTGCTTGTCCTCTTTCTATGGCAAGAGAAAACATTCGAATTCATTTAAAACGGTATAAATATTCATTGTATTTTATGTTGAGTTTCAAGAAAATGTTTCCCTCTTCGCAGAAACGTATAACATATAAACATGTTTTAACGAATAAATATATATAACAACAACCATGTATGATAGTGTATATATATATATATATATATATATATATATACGTTGATCGGCTGGAAAGTTCATAGGCTGACTATGAAAGAATGATGTTGGAGCTTTGAAATCTTGTATTTCAACTTTTCTTATTAACTACATTTCTTCTTTCCAGGGACTAAGTTTAAAAATAAACCTCATTTGGTCCATGAGAGTATCTTGGTCAGTCTATGAAGGAGTGATGCAGGAGCTTTGAAATATTGCATGCATTAATTTTAACTCTTCTTATAAATAATTGCATCGTTTCTTTCCATGGACTATGTTGAAAAATAAACCTCACTTAATCATTCCATGAGTATCTTAATTAGCCTATGAACCTTTCAGCCGCCCCTCGTATATCTGCCTATAATTCTTTAAAATTTACTATCACGAAAGAACATACGTGAAGCCGCATGGCCTAATGGTTACGATGCTTGACGTATGATCGCAATGGCATCGGTTCGATTCCTGCATTGTGTTCTTCAGCAAAGTATTTTACTTGGCGTTGCTACAGTTTACTCAGCTGAGAGTGAGTACAAGCAGTAGCTGAAGAGTTAATCCTGTGATAGACTGGCCTCCCATCCAGGGAGAGTCTCGTACTTTCAGTCGCTTACCGCCAAAAAAACTGGGGATAAACACGGGCCTGATGAGCCTTCGGCTTAAAACAAACATTTTAAAGGTGTATACGCATATTGCATACATTTAAACCAGAATCCCATACAGCATTGATTTAAAACCACACACCTGTCACATACCCACTACATACCTGCTATATACCTGAAACAGCCACTCCAGTATGCGTGGCCCCCCTCTTCCGCCCTGATAGCTGTGAGTAGAGATGTGATCCAGGGAGGCCAAAAATGCCGGAAGTCTCCATTGCCACAGGCTGAACCACAAATCTATCGGAGAGCGACCGATACGTCAACAGTTTGCCCTCTTTGGCCTAACGACCATTACAACCGGTTATACAGGTTTCTGATTTATATATTATCTATTCTTCTTCTTCTTCTTCTTCTTCTTCTTCTTCTTCTTCTTCTTCTTCTTCTTCTTCTTCTTCTTCTTCTTCTTCTACGTCGCCCACTTATTATTGGAAGAGTCGAGGGTAGTTTCCCGAAACACTTATTCCAGCGGGTCATGTCAGAAACCGCCGTATCCAATTAATCTAATTGGATCCCTAAGTGAGACCAGCCAAACTCATGAATATTGCTCGGGGTCTACACTTGCTTACTGATTAATTAATTAATTTATCTACTTTAGTACATTGTCTGTGAGTTCAAGGATTCTATGAAGAAGTCGGAAATATTTGAGTTGAAAGAACAAGTTCATAGTATAGCTAACGCGAAGCAATGTGATATATGTAATAAATTACTGACATGTTTCAAAATGCTGAAATGTTTTACTCAATATATTTCAGGGCTAATACCTTGTTTTCAAATGTTTTTGTTTCATTTGTCATCATTTACCCTTTATATATTTCTACTGCATTGTGCCTGTTTGTTAAGCTTATCAGTTATTTATAACAAATACATAATTGTTTTAGAGCTGAATCAATATAGATCGAGGAACTGAAGTATTA
>OZ024741.1:329290548-329308048 GCA_964016885.1 Eledone cirrhosa
ATCATTATCGTCGTCGTCGGTGTTATCATCAACATCATCATCATTATCATTGCCATCATCTTTATTAATATAATGATTGAGCCTCGGTGTCAGTAACAATGATGTGCTCTCATTATTCAGTACGTAAATTACAAACCATTATCATTACTGTTATCATTGATGTTGTTGTGGTTGTTGTTATTCAATAAAATATCACGAGAATGGGATAAAACTAATGGTGGTCTGTATCGGTAAAAACTAATTTGCTAAAAGTTCTAAACATGTTGGACCTGTTCGTTTGTTATTACTTAATTAATTTTAAAAAAATCTCTCTACGATAAAGTGTGTTTTGCTCGAAATATCAGCAATCATGCCCTTCCCATGATATGGTATTGAAACTTATTCAAATTTTTAAGCTTTACAAAATGATGTTTGCCGACACAGACATTGCCACTTCTGCATTAGATTGTATCATTTGCTATTGCTATTCTTTTATTCTTTTATTCTTTTATTCTTTTATTATTGAATTGACGGTATCGGGAGAGCGTCGGACAACTTGATTTGCGGTATAGAGTTTTTGATTTCAAAACGAACTTCTTTATCTTCAGTCATGTTGCGGGACCTATATGGTCTACTGAGAGACTCTATATAAACGTTTAAGCCCAGGAGACAATTAAACAACTATATATACGAATGGGCGTCTATATAAACGAGTGAAACCTTGAAAGTAGGGTCCCCTCTTTACACACACACACACACACACATAGACACACACACTTAGCAGGATCGCAATAAAATGACTAAATCAATAAACGAGTGTAAAGGAATATAATATGGAGAGGAGTCTTTTGTACATACACGTATAATACAATACATCTGTGGCATCTAATTATATAGGGGCAAATGGCTGTGTCATTAGGACATCGAATGGAATGCTTTACAGTGTTCACTTCGGCTATCAGTGCACTAAGCTCAAATCCCGTTAAGATCAGCATTGCTTTCATCTTTTTGAGGTCAATAAATACAGTACCAATCTTGTGTTGGAGTCGATTTTTGTTCTATATTTCTTTGTTGTGTCTTCGCTCTTGCTCTCTCTCACCCACTCACTCTCTTTTCTCTCTCTCTCTCTCACCCACTCACTCTCTTTTCTCTCTCTCTCTCTCTCTCTCTCTCTCTCTCTCTCTCTCTCTCTCTCTCTCTCTCCCTCTCTCTCTCTCTCTCTCTCTTTCTCTCGCCCTCTCTCTTTCCCTCCATCGTTCTCTGAAAGAATTCGGTTGTGTCCAGACCTGGAATTAGAAATGGTTTCTGACAGATCTTAAATACCTAAGGCACTCTGAATGTTACATCGGAATCCTTATAACTCCGTCAGGAGATAAGGCCGTGGATAAATGGATATATTTAGAAACATCAGATGTTTTCAGACCCGAAAAATGGATAGACTCCGCCGTGTTTTAAAATGACAATAAGGCGACCCTACGTCTTCATCATGAGATAAGGGTTAATGGACAGATATATATATAGTGACATAAAATAACAAGGGCGATTGGTTACTCCTTCCTTACGTTTATTGGTTGGTGACGCGCGTTTCACCACTGATCAGCTCAAGGTTAGATCTGTATCGATGTGACTCGACTCTGTAATCCGCGGCTCGTCAGACCTCTTGTAATGGTAGTGGAAAAAATGGGTGAACCTACAGTAACTCCAAGTTACACTCCCTGGACATATATATATATAGAAACATTGGTTTTGTTCGGACCTGGGGAGGAAGAGGTTAAAACAAGTTTTTTAAATGACAATGCACACTGTTATGTTACAACAGAAAGCCCACGACACCATCGGGAGTTAAAGGTTCATGGATGGATATATTTAGAAATATCAGATGTATTCAGAGCTGGAAAGGGATAGGCTCTGCCACATTATGAAATGATAGGATGGCGACCCTACGTTTCCATCAGGAGTTAAGTGTTTATGGATGGATACATAGAAATATCGATTGTGATCAGACCTGGAGAGGGATAAGTTCCGTCATGTTATAAAATGTCAGGGTGGCGACCTTATGACTCCATCAGCAGTTAAGGAATCGTAGATGGATATATATAGAGAGAGAAACATCGTTTGTGTTCACTCCCGGAGAGGGATAGCTTCTGTCATGTTATGATATGTGTAGATAGCGACCCTACATCTCCAATAGGCGTTAATGGTGCATCGATAGATATATCTTTTTACACACATTTCTATGGGAGCTATCATTAATCTTCAGTTAAGGGAATGAATTGAAGTGACAATGGGAGGTCGTTTTAGCAAATCACTTCTGATTAGAAAGCAGTTATTGAGCAAAACATCTACCATGAAGATAGATCGATTCCGGCTGACTGGACATCCGCTCAACATCATTTATTATTAATGAACCAGTGATTCAGACAATGGTCACATTACATATATAAATTATTCTTGTGAAGATAAAGCAGCCCACCTATTTGACATAACAACACAGGAACACACATAGAACCTATTTGTACGTATATACATCATAAACAATTACACATCCTCACACACACACGCACATACATATATATATATATATATATATATATATATATATATATATATATATATATATATATATATATATTTATATATGCACATATACACTCTTATACAGATAGATGTAGATATATTTGTTTATATATATGTATATAGACTTATTATATATGTGTGTGTATATATATGTATATATATATGTATATATACATATATTATAAAGACCTACACACACTCATTTATATATGATGGTGTGTGTATGTGTGTGCTTACTTGTGAATACATACATGTGCGTGTTTATAATGTATATATGTGATTATATTTTTATGTTTGTGTGGAGACAGAGAGAGACAGAGAGTGAGTGTGAGACATTTGTACATAACGAAATATTGGGGTCGATATAATTGCTATTAAAGTCGGTGCTCCAGTATGGTCACATACCAATGACGTAAACTCGATCGAAGAAGAAAATATACATATTCTTTTGTTCTTTTTCTTGGGTTCAGACGTTGAACGGTGGCCATGCAGAGTCACAACTTACAATGGTTTTAGTCTATCATGCCATCAGCAGTTCTTATTTCAGTCTCGTATTTATTTTATCAATCTCTATTTATCAAACCACTATGTCACAAACCATAGAAAAACACAACAGAGAAAGAGTTTTAGTCCGTTATAAAGATAAACACAGATATAGTACACACATATAATGAATTTGATAATACCACAGTCGTTCTCTGAAGAAGCTTAGCGAACTATCTTTGTAGAAACGTCATTGCTATGTTGTAAGAAAATGAATAAATAAACATGTATATATATATATGTGTGTGTGTGTGTGTGTGTGTGTGTGTGTGTGTGTGTGTGTGTGTGTGTGTGTGTGTGTGTGTGTGTGTGTGTGTGTGTGTGTGTAGATAAATCTACCAAATAAACGGTAGTGTCCAATTCGTATGAAGAACTCAATGTAATCCAAATATAGAAGATATCATGAAAAGAGAAAATGCATTCAAAACGATAAAAATCATAGGAAAACAGAGTCAAGATAAATTAATAAAAACAATAAAATAAAAACAAAGAACAGGTTTCTTATATTGAAAAAATCCTCATTTTACGATCGTTTCTGGGATATATATATGTGTGTTGGTATGTATATCATGTTAAAGATCTATGTAAAAAAATATTATAAATTATCAGAGGATAATTTATATATATATATATAACGAAGGAGGTGTGGTAATGAACCAGATGGACCATAACGCACCAGAGTACTCAATACTTAGGGTAGTAGAGTGGGTAATAGGAAAATGTTTAACCCCAACGGCAGATCTCAAGCAGTTTCGGCGTCTATTTCTGGACTAAATTAGAATATTTAGCGTGATAATAAATAGCCGAACTTTTCAAGGGGTAATTCCTTATATGGAACGATTGTAGTTGTCAAAAGGATTGGTCAAAATTTCTTGTAAACATCATTCTCCACGCCAGGAAGACAGTCCTTCTTTTCGACAACTCCAAGTGGATAAAGAGAACTCCCGACAACCCCTTCTAATTTAGTCCAGAAATAGCCGTCGAAACGGCTTGAGCTCTGCCGTCGGGGTTAAACATTTTCATATATATATATATATATATATATATATATATATATATATATATATATGAGAGTATTGAAGTTTGCTTGAAGCATTGTGGAATAATCTCCGGATAACAAGATCCGGTGGTGGAGAGAGAGAGATGTAAGTGGGTGTACGTTGAGATGCGTGGCGTGTATAAAACGTGTAGAGGAATGAAGGAAAGAGCGTAAAGGATAAAATTAAAAATAACAACACGAGAGAGAGTTACCTTGGGAGAGATTTAATTCTCCCTTTACGCTCTTTCCTTCATTCCTCTACACGTTTTATACACGCCACGCATCTCAACGTACACCCACTTACATCTCTCTCTCCACCACTGGATCTTGTTACCCGGAGATTTACCCATTTGCATTGTCGAGGCTTCCAAACGACTTAAGGAAAAAGTACAAGGTAGCAAGTAAGGACGAACTCGAAAAACTGAATACAGATGCATCTTGTATAATGCATGAATTAGACGTTGAGAATAAAACACAACCCTTCATGCCTAGGAAACCCAAGATCAATATGAAGGATCACAAAAGAAACTTTGAAAATGATTTACCAGTCAGATTAATTGCACCATCTAAATCTGACCTGGGAAAACTTAGCAAAAATATTCTAGACAGGGTAATACAACAAATTATAAACTTACCTAATTTATCTAACTTAAAATTATGGAAAGGGACTAGTGAGGTTATTGATTGGTTTAAAGAAATTAAATATAACTATAATAATAAGTTTATTCAGCTGGATATTGCTAACTACTATTCATCTATCACTCCTAATCTACTGAATAAGGCACTAACATACTGACCTAACTAGCAATGAAATGCACATTATATTATCGGCAAGGAAAACATTGATAGAATTTAATAACCAACTCTGGACTAGGGCAGATAGAAATAATAATTTCGACATAACTATGGGATCATCAGACTCAGCTCAGGTAACGGACCTTGTGGGCCTATTTATAATTAATTCGCTACATAGAAAAATACCAGGTGTAACCGGAGGATTATATCGTGATGACATGATTTTACTTGTAGAAAATAATAGCTGTGAACTAAATAGAAAAAGAAAACAAATTATACAATTTTTTAATTACCTTAATCTAAAAATAGAAATAGAGAATAACCATAGAATAGTTAATTTTCTTGATGTAACACTAAATCTCAACACATGTCTTCATTATCCATTTCACAAACTAAATGAGAACTTGAATTATGTCAACTTTAACTCTAATCACCCCAGATCTGTTAAAAATACTATAGTGAACTCTGTTCAAGAACGAATTTCAAGAATTTCATCTAATAAAAATATATTTGATGAAAAAGCGGAGTATTACAACGAAGCGTTAGGTAGAGCTGGATATAGAAATAAATTAAATACATCGATAATAATAATAATAAGCAAACTAACCAAAATAATAACAATTTCAATTACGGTAACAACTTTAACAACTATAATAGAAAACATTACAATAATTCCAAAAGCCGAAAAAGAAATAGAACTAGAAATATATTATGGTTTGCTCCCCCTTTCCCACTAAATATTAAAACCCCTATTGCTAAACTATTCTTTAAAGCTCTTGACAAACGCTTCCCTAGAACACATAAATATTACTCAATTTTTAATAGACACACTATAAAATTAACTTACTCGTCCACCAAAAATTTAGCACAAAATATTAACAGAATTAATAATAGGAATTTAAAACCTAACCAAAATACCAATAATAACCCAAACAATATTCAATTAAATAACTGTAACTGTAGAAATAAATCTAACTGTCCGTTAAAAAAACAACTGCTTAGCTAAAAATGTAGTGTACAATTGTAATGTTAAAACTAATTTAAATTCATTTAACTATGTTGGTTCCACCTCTACAGAATTTAAATTTCGCTTCAATAATCATAGGAATTCTTTCACAGATCCAAACAAAAAATCTTCAACTTCGCTATCTAGCCTACTATGGGACCTAAAACGAGATAATATTAAATATTCGATGAATTGGAATATTATTTCATAAGCTACTCCTTTTAATTCCTCTTCAGAAAATTGTGATCTTTGTATTGAAGAAATATTCTTTATATTAAATTCCAAAAATTCCCTTAATCTAAGGAATAATTTATTCAGTTGCTGCAGACATAGATTGAACTCAACGTTTAAATATAAATATAAATTTAAAATGTAGTATAATTAATTAAGTAATTTAGTTAATATATGAAACCTGTCGATAAATCATTAGATTCCTTCACCTTTTTCTTTTTAAACTTTCTTCCTAAATATAAACATGTATATAATAAACTACTCTAAAATGTCTATACTTCCAATGTATTAAATAAAATATACGTAAGATAAATTTCTATACTAAATATAAGGTTATCGTAGAATCATGGGGTTTTTTAAATCTTTTAAATTATTTTTTATTTATTTGTTTTGATTCTGATAGCTTCTCATAACTTTCATAAGTATACCCTTTCAATATCTTGATTGAGATATACGTAGGATAAATTTCTATACTAAATATATAAAACATATTATTTTAACTTAAGATACTCTATGGTGTTTTAAAGATATTTAATGCTTTGATATTTCTAGATTTCTTTTGACCAGACTGATATAGTTGCATTTCCAAAATATATTCCTTTGGTATTTTAAATTTATATTGTTATGGTTATATTTACAAGTTATAATCCTTTAGTAATATATTGATATTTGATTATCTCTATACAAATGCAAATGTGTGTATTAGCATGCATATAAAGTGTTATAGGTTTTTTGTGTTTGTATATATGTCTGTATATATACATGAGCGATGCGGGAGGACGCACGCAAATATTTATTTATGAATATGTATGTGTATATATGTATGTATATATATCTATGTGGGTGAGAGGTATGTTGCAGATATGCATAATATTAAATACATGATTGGTAATCGTATATATGAGGACATGAATATTAATAGTATATATTTATGTATATATACTGTGAACTTTTTATAACACAAGGAATGTATAGCAGTGATTAAGAGAAATCATTTAAGTTTTGTATGGCTATATTATTGGCTTGAGTAAACATAATTTCTATTTTCAGGACGTGCGTATGTGTGTGTATATATATATATATACATATATATTTGTATGTCTTTGCAAAAGATACTGATCTCTATAGCAAGGGTACATTTTGAACGATTTAACTCAGATTTTGGTATATTGATCTCAAGTTTTTAAACTAAACATATAGTCATTATTGAACAATGTTTAATTTCTCACATTATATATCTATGTCCCATTCACGAATATTGATATTTATATTTTTATTATTCATTTCATATAAATTGTTAACTCAACTTAATATGACATGACGTAAAGTTTTCATTGTCTCCCCCTCTCTCTATATAGTATTTCTCTCTCTTGAGTTTTTCTATCTGTATGATGACTTGATATCTCTCTGTTGCTTTCCTTTGTTTTTCTTATTTCTTCCTTTTTTCTTTCTTTTTTATTTCCTCCTATCTTTATTTATCTCTTTCTTTTCTCCATACATTTCTCTCTCTCTCCGATATTTCTCCAGGTTTTCTTTCGCTCTCTCCGTTTTTTTTTTCTTTCTCTCCGTCTTTTTCTAATTGTGCTTAACACTATGACTTATTAAAATAATATAAACAAATCACTATCCAGACAGCCTCCAAAAGTAATGGTTGCATTTTAAAAGAGTACGTCAAAGCTATTTGTAAAACTGTTATATATTGTATTTTGTCTGATGAAGGCATACCATAATTTAATGTGGTATCCCTGAAATATGTATAATGAAATAAATATGGTTTTATAAATATAGTTTCCATTTATTAATATCGTATATATATATATATATATATATATATATATATATATATATATATATATATATATATATATATATATACTTATAAACGGAAAAAATGAAACGAAATTTCATTTCCCACTCTTAGTACGGCTGTTACTTAAATATAAGTATGTACACGTACATACATATATGTATACAGACATACAGTAGTATGTATATATATATACATACATGCACACATATATATATGTACGTATGGATTCACCGAACATTTATTATAATGCTCGGTGTGTTTGTAAACAAACATCCCGTATTGAGCCGTAGTGTCCAGCAACCATCGCTGCTCGTTTGTTCAACACTGACAAAGGAACGCTGTACTAGTTTCAAGCTTATTAGCTATCGTCAGCAACGTATACCTTCCTGCCAGATTGTTGAACGTATATACTTACCTTATGCATATTAACGGCTGAGTAGCCCAATTTGCATATCGAGTGGGTTAATCGATAGTTAATTAGCTTGAAACTAGTACAGCGTTCCTTTGTCAGTGTTGAACAAACGAGCAACGATGGTTGCTGGACACTACGGCTTAATACGGGATGTTTGTTTACAAACACACCGAGCATTATAATAAATGTTCGGTGAATCCATACGTACATATATATATATGTGTGCATGTATGTATATATATATACATACTACTGTATGTCTGTATACATATATGTATGTACGTGTACATACTTATATATATGTACTACCAAAATTAAATTAAAGATGTCATGTCTGAGAATATCAGAAACAGAAACATGCGCCATACCACCTGTTGAATAAGCTCAAAGATTCTAAGGAAACAATCTGAGCATTATATATATAACTAGCTGAGGTACGCAGCTTCACTAAGGTTAACAAATGATAAGAGAAGACCGGCAGAAGAGAAAACGTCTGTATTGAATGCATTGTCTTGTTTACAGTGTGTGTGTATGTGTGTGTGTGTGTATATGTGTGTGTTTACTTGTGTGAGTGTTCGTGTATGTGTGTGTGCGTGTGCGTGTGCGTGTGCGTGTGTGTGTAATCCACCACCGTTGGAATCGGAGACAGGCCGCGAAACACGATCATCACTGACAACGAACTCGCAGAGAGATTCCCTTATGGTTGATTCCCAACCTGCTAGAAATAGTAGTCAGGTTGGTTAGCATACGTGGTATGTCTTCTTCTTCTTTGGTGTTATAAAATTAGTATCAATAAACTTTCATGGATATATTCTTATCCCAATCCTGTACATACTTTTCGTTTTTTTTCTTTTCGTGCAATATGCGAAGGAACCAACCAACAAACATCTTTCTTTTATATCTCTTTTATTTGTTCATTCAAAATATTTTTCAGCTAATTCTGTTGTACAATATACATCAGCAATCGTTATCTAATGTTTAAAACATGAATAGCTGCGATATATGCACCATATCAATCAAAAACGATATGAGAATTGAATACCATACTAAAGCGCCAGTAAGCTTGCTAAGAACCTGCAGAAAGAAATGTTAATAAATTCAACATTTGGCTTGGATAAACTTTAAGATGTTCTTTCATTGTAGGTTTATTTTCTCCTTCTCTCCTTCCTCTCTTCTTCCTTAGCTCACCCTAGAGCATCCCACATACAATTGACCATGGTTTTCCCAGATGAATGCCAGCCACTTTTAGGGTTTGACCCTGAGCTTTGTTGATGGTAATCACGAAGCTTAGTCTCTCTGTTGCTCTAGTAACATTTTTTCTTCTGGAAAATCTGATCTTGCGGCCAGGCTAAGACTTTGTGGGTGGCATTTCGGCAGTAACAATGACGATAAGCCGTCTGTGCTTTCGTGAAATAAATACGTTTGTTTATATTTTGTTTTTGTGTATGCAAAAATATCTGTACACGAATATATAATTATATATATATATTAAAATAACAGATTAAAGTTTAAGCAAAGAATCGCTGCTTTCACCCTTAACGGGATCTTCTGAATCTAAAAAAAAACAATCTGTGAACGCAGAAGTAAATATTTCGAAAAATGTTGTAACCGAAATAAAACAGGAAGATGATACTTTGGTTCATGAAGACGTTAGAAATGTCGTATAACCGGAAGTGTTGACATTTGAAATGTTAAAGAGGTGAATATTTAAATAATTGTTTCTACTTTTGGCACAAGGCCAGCAATTACCCAGTGCATTACTGGTACTTTATTTTATCGACCCCGTAAGGATGAAAGGCAAAGTTAACCTCGGCGGGATTTGAACTCAGAATGGAAAGGGCCGTAACTCTTTGCGTTAAAGCATGGCGTCCGACTCTCTACCGATACTGCCAATACACCGCCTATATTGTGACTATTTAAATAATGACTTTAATCTATTAACAAAATTCAGTAGACAAAAATACCCTCACTTTCTTACTTGGAAAAAGTTACATCTATGGTGCAAATTTGGTGCCGTTTAGTCTTGGCGGAAAGTTTGTTACTTACATACGGCCGTCAACTTTATAGTATAGATATATATATACAATAATTATCAATGAGTTCTGTCTTCTTTGTGAATAATCACGATTGCTATATCTGAAAATAACAGATATGTATGTATGTATGTGACTTTTTCACGTGTTTTTGTGTGTGTATATAAATTTCAAACATTGAATTTTTTTACTAAACGACAGATCTTAGTGGTGATACATGTTGGTGGTAACGGAAGCTATGATGGTGTTATTGCGGGTGATGGTGGTGTTGGTGGTGCTAGTGATGTTGGTGGTGTTGGTGGTGTTGGTGGTGGTGATGGAAGTTAGAGAGGTGTTGGTGGTAGTGATGAGTGATGATGGTTGTTATGGTGGTAGTAATGGTGGTGGTGATGGTGGTGGTTATGGTAGTGATGGTGGTGTTGGTGGTCTTATTTTGATCTCTAGCGTTCAGAGATAAAACAGGAAAATAAAATAAGTGTGTATAAGCATAAATATCAGTAACCTATATCAACGCTGCTTCCATGTCTAGACAATGTGAAAGTACCGCTCCCTGATGGGCAACACTCTAGACGTCAACTTCTTCATGGCCCCAGCAACTGTTTGCGATGGATATATGTTTTGCTCAAGAACACAACGCAGCAGCCTGGCCAGCAATTGAACCAGCGACCTTACGATCATACGTCAAGCATTCTAACCATTAGGCCATACGGCTTCCCGTATGTTCTTTAGTGGTTGTAAATTTTAAAGAGTTACAGTCACATATACGAGGGTCGACTGAAAGGTTCATATGCTAACCAAGATACTCTCATGGAATAACAAAATGATGTTTACTTTTCAACATAGTCCCTGGAGAAAAAACAATGCTGTTATTAATAAAAAAAAAAAAAAGGGTTGAAATTAATGCATGCAAGATTTCACAGCTCTAGAATCACTCCTTCATAGCCACCCCATGAACTTTTCAGTCCACCCTCGTATCTTATAAATCTGCAAACACGTTTCGACTTTGCAGTGCACTTATTGTTGGATTTAGTGTAGGCACGTATCTTACTGTCTAGGATGTTCGCCTCTTGATCGCAAGGCCATGAGTTCAATTCCTGTTTGTGCGTTGTGACCTTGAGCAAGACATTTTATTTCACGTTACTCTATATCACTCAAATAAAAAGAAAATTGTGATTGTAATTCAAAAAATCAGTCACGCCGAATCTCACTGAGTATTACGTTAAGGGTATACCTGTCTTTGGGTATACCTCAGCCACGTGGATATGAGCAGTCTATTCCGTCATTCAAACGCCAGAAATAGTCATAGTGGTAACCGACGGAAGTCCACACACACATATATAAGTGTGTTAATGTGTATATGTAATGACATTTCGAGGGAATACAATCAGATTTACGTAAACCACAGTGAACGTGACATCAGCTAGCATTAGTCTTGTCATATCTCCAGGGAAATTCATCCTGTTAGCACCTATTTTGTCTTCTTATCAATCTACCTAGCTACTTATCTATCTATCTAGCTAGCTAGCTAGCTAGCTAGCTATCTAGGGGGTTCAGTCACTCACCCTTTCCTTCACTATCTATCTATCAATCTACTTACATACTTATCTATCAATCTATCTACCTATCTAGTTCCCTCTCTATCTATCTACATTAAAGAAATATATCTATCTACATACCTATCAACTATGTGGCTATATGTTTTTTGTATATATTTGGGGAGGGGTTTACATAGTTACGTTTCTGCTTCTTGGTTATGGTATCGTTGAATATCTGTCTACATATCTGTCTATTTAGATATCTACCTATACAACACACTCTCTCTCTCTCAATATCTCTCATTTTGCCCCTCCCTCTATCTCCTTCACTCTCCCTCCCTCTCATTCTTTCTCTCTATCTCTCTTTGTCTCTCTCTCTATATATAGGATATTACCCACAGAGCCGTTTAATTGAATAGTCTTTTGCTTATTTATATTCTTATTACACGTGATACCGTGTGTGCGCGCGTGCGCGTATGTGATAATTTTCGATATGAGTGTGTGTGTGTATGTATATATATGTGTGTGATAGTGTGATACTTTTGGCATGTTATTGTGCGTGAGTATCAATGGAATTGCTCATCGTCATCCAGAAACTTAATAAACTATACATCCTCTCCAACATTTAATTAGCTGCAATATCTATGAAGTGTGTTTAAGTTGTCAATAAATATAATTAAGTGTAAAGCGTGAATATCTGTGGGAAGAGGTGTTATTATCAGTTTCGTCTTCAACTGGACATAACGAAGGCACTGATCATCAGTCATTACTTCCACTGATCAGCTATTGCAAACACCCACAGCACACATCAGACTTTTGGGAAGTCATTGACTCTTTGCAGGAATATCAGGAAAATAAGGTGGGTTGTGTACCCATCACACACACACACACACACACACACACACACACACACACACACACACACACACACACACACACACACACACACATACCCCGCACCGGATGTTTCGAAGCAGTACAATTTAAAGTTGAAGTCCGGTACAAACCTGGAACTTATACCACAGGGCATTCTATCCGATGTTCTAAGTTAAAGTCTGTTCTAAACCAAAGGCTCATCAGGCCAGCGTTTATCCCTGCTTTCCTTGACGTTAAGCAATTGAGAGAACAAAGACTCTCTCAGGATTAACACTACTGCCAATTGGTCGACTAATATAAGAAGATCTCTTCAAAATAACTGACTTAGTACGTTCATGTTTTTTTTTTCTCATTTCTTTTTCTGTTCCTTCCTCTTCTCGCTCTCTATCTTTCTATTTCATCTATTATTTCTCATTCTATCTTCTTATGAAAGACCGGTGCCCGTAACGTTAAGGTTCTTTTCCTATTATTTCAAGTGTTAAACTAATATATTTCTTCATTGTACTGTGTCGTTTGCTTTGTTATTTCTGTTTATTTTTTACATAATATATGACGATACTGACACTTATTTCTAAAGGGAGATGCGTGAAGATACTATAAAATCGACTACATTCATTCAATAGTCTTTTTTATTTCTAAAAAGCCTGAAATCGGCGAAGAAAAATATAAGAGATGTTTTTTAACGTTTTATCCGCCTCCATTGTCAAAATAGACTTCGACTCAGAAATAAATTTTAAAAAATAATAAACAGTAAATTCAAACACGTGAATAACGCAATCAAAAATCAGCTCGTAAACATTTCATGATATGATACATAAACCCAAACACGTCCATACACACAAAGACACATACACACAAATACTCATACACGCACAAGCACGCATACACACACACATACATACATATATAAACACATACACATACACACATACATACAAACACACATATAAATACACAAACACATTCATATATAACTTTCTTTTTATTTGCCACCAGGGCATCAACAAGTGGGACAATGGGGGGGGAGTTTACATAAAAAGGCGTCCTCAATAAGGAGGAGGCAATAACAAAATATAAAAAATAAAATATAAAATATAACAAAAATAAATTTAATAACAAAATCCTCAATAGGGAGGAGGCGCTTTGGGGGGTCGCACACACCCCCGAAAAAAGTGTGCAACCCTTCTCCCCAGGAGCACAGAGAGGGGGTGTTCCCTTGATCTTTCAGCTTCCTCACCTATAGTCTGATGTAGAGTGAAGGCCCATTCACACGGGCCATTCTCGCCACTTTCACCCATCTTTCATAAAAACGGCTGGGGTGGAGCACATCTCTCTCCATCCTGATCCTTCTTCCGAAATGATATCGGAAGAAACGGACCAGTTGTTGGCCAGAGAGAAAGGTGTCTGACCTCAGTGCTTTCAGACGCGTCCACCATACAACCTCTTTCGCCATGAATATTACGCACAGAAACACCGCCTCTCCTTCGTTTTTGAAGAGGGGAGGCGGCTTGATCGTTACAATAGACTCGGTGGTCAACCGGATCGGTCCCACCCTTGACAGCAGTCGTTCGACATAGCCGCACAGATCGGCAATGCCCGAGCAGTGTACCAATGCGTGTGCAACGGTTTCCTCGTCGCACGCGCATCTGGGACAGATCTTTTTCGAGGGGTCCCTACCCGGGCGCCCGTGTCTGTAGAGCCTTTCTCGAACGGGCAAAGCCCCTCGGTAGCACTGCCAGGCCAGGGACCTCTGGAAGTTATCTATCCCAGGCTGAATGTCCTACCGAACAGGTTGGCCAGTTCGTCTTCCTCCATGCCTAGGGCTTCTCCAAGGGCGTCGTCGCACCTGCTAACCACCGGCCCTCTATAGAATGACGAGGTGGATTCTCCACTGACAGCCGGGTCCGCCTGCCTGAGAGCCGTGGGCGCCTGGGTACACTCGGTGTGCCAGTTATCTCGGTCTTTGCTTGACCCAGGATTGCAGCTCGGTGAGCGAAACGAGTCTGGGAAAGGCTCGCCTCACAAACGGGGCCCACACCGGTTGACCGGTGAGGAATACCTGGAGGTGCCGTAACCTTAATGCGTGTTTACGTATCATTAGCCACGGCATCCCCAGCCCTCCGTAAGAAGGGTGTTGACACTAGATGGATCTCCTCACCATAGGAGCCCGCTTCTTCCAAAGGAATCGGAAGAGTGCGCGCTCCATTTTGGCGAGCGTTTCCCTTGGGCAAGGCACGACGGTCAGGCGGTAGTAGATGACGGGCGCTATATAAGTGTTCGCCACCTCCGCCCGACCTTTCAGGGACAGTTTGCACTCGGCCCACTTCTGGGTCAGTGCAAACACCCTGTTCGTTACCTCACCCCAGTTCTTCTCCACCTGAAGGTCTGGTCCGAACCAGACCCCGAGCAACTTCACCGGGCTCTCCGCCCAGTGCCCGACGACGCCATGTGCCGAGTTGCAGACCTATCGACTTGTCCCGGTTTAGCTTAGCCGCTGTAAACCTTTCGTATTCCTCCAGTAAGGTGCTAGCGCCCCGATTTCCGAAGCCGTCGACACCATTACTGTTACGTCATCGGCGTAGGCCGACACCGCTTTCCGCAATCCCGGTTCCAACGGGATGCCCTGCAACAACTCCAACTTCCGCAGCAGTGGCTTTAGAGTCATTACATACAGAAGGGAGGAGAGAGGGCACCCTTGAGGAATGGACCGCGCGATTTCGAACGGCTCCGAGAGGTAGCCGTTCACCTTGATCCTAGAGCAGATGCGGCTGCTGTGCATGGCAGTGATCCAGCCCCTGAAAACGGGTCCGAAGCCTGCCGCCGCTAGCACCGCCTCCAGATAACCATGGTCGACCTTATCGAACGCCTTAGATTGATCCAAGTTGATCAGGGCTCCACCAAAGCGGGGTTCGTTCCGAACCCTCTCTATGATGTAACGCATGAGGTGGAGGTTGTCATGGCTGGACCTGGACGGGATAGCACATGTCTGCGCATCTCCCACCAGGTTGCCCACGAGAAGCGCCAACCTCTTTGCTAGCACCTTGGCCAAAATCTGTAACTCTGTATTTAGCAGAGTTATGGGCCTGAAATTATTTATATCGTCCCCCTTGTTCTCGTCCTTCCTCACTAGCGTGACTACACCCTTGGTCACAGCACAGGGAATTCTCCCGTTCTGTTACCAGTTGCAGTAGACCGCCTCGAGGAGATCGGGGAACAAGTCCGGCATAGCTAGATATAGTTCGTATGGAAGACCATCGAGACCCGGGGATTTGCGTTTGCCGCATTGGCTCAGCACGTCCTCTATCTCAGTGGCTGAAATAGGCTCCCGAGAGACGCGGCAGGCCGTCGAGGTATGGACCGAAGTCCACTTCCCCAACCGGTTCCCCGCCCCTTCCGAACAATCTGGCAAAGTGCTTTTGAAAAGCCTCGCACATCTGCTTAGGTTCAAGGATCACCCGTCCATCCTGGTCTCGCAAAGACCGGATAGTGGATCTACTCCCTCTTTTGGCTTCTGTCACACGGGCCCAGCTAACAGCTTTGGTCCCCTCGTTTCCCAGAGGACGTATTTTGCTTCGGACAACGCAGCCTTCGTGTTTCGCGTCGAAGAACTGGTTCAAGGCCGTTCTCGACGCTTGCACTCTGGCCACGTTGCCGCTTCTCATTGCCTCTTCAACATTAACTACCAACTCCCTTTCCTTCCTATTTGAGGCTAACTCCTTACTAAATTCTATAGAGACTACTCTAATCTCTCTTTTGAGAGATCCCCACCACCTGCTGTTGACGATGGCGCCCGTCAACCGCTCCTTAACTAAAGTGTTAATCCGGTCCCAGTAAGCCTTACTTGCCGGTAGGGACAAGTTGAGCTTCCAGTAACCGGGTCCCTGTCTATGCGTTCTGTCAACGTTGACCATGCAGGTCACTAACTTGTGGTCTGAATAGCCAACCATGAGCATTTTTGAACAACTTAAAAAGTCCTTATCCTTATTTCTAACTAAGAACCTATCTAGGTACGACCTAGATGATCAGCTGGGGTTTGCCCAAGTCCAGGTTGGCGCAGTCGGAAAATCTAGTGGATATCTATCGGCCAGGTCAAATCGGCCGATTAACCCTTTGAGGCTGTTACACCCCTCTCTATCGGGACAGGCCCCTACGTAGGCCCAACGTGCATCTAGGATACCATTTCGATACCGGGACGTCCCTAGAAAAGTCTCCAGACGATGGAAGAAGTCCGGCTACGTTGACCCGAAATCGCCGTAGACAGCTACCAGCCTAAACGCTCCGCCTTCACCACTGCCAAGGTCCAGAACCACTAGTCGACCTTCCGGGTCCAAATGTACCGTCTGTGTTGCGAGACCCAGATGTTTTTGCAGCAGAACGACAACCCCGCCCCCGCCTTCGCGCTGACAGAGAGATGCGTGCATCTCAAAGTCATCAAAGGTGGGGTCCAGCTGTCGTACGTTGCTGATCCGGGCCTCGCAAATAACCACCACATCTATACGTTGTGACCTGAGGTAATTTAGAAGCATTGCTTGCTTCCAAGTTGAGCCCAGGCCACGCGCATTTAGACAGCCTACTCTTAGCATAACCATGTTGGTGGTGAAGAGAAAAGGCACTTACCTCTCTGCGTCCCGGGTATCGGGCTGCACAATTTCCATGGGGGTGGG
>OZ024741.1:329310548-329313048 GCA_964016885.1 Eledone cirrhosa
ACCCAGTACATTACTGGTACTTTAGTTTATCGACCTCATAAGGATGAAAGGCAAAGTTAACCTCGGCGGGATTTGAACTCAGATCGTAAAGGGACGTAACTATGCTGGAAAGCATGTCCGACCCTCTACCAATTCTGCCAATCCTTTATGTGTGTATTAATAATGAATACAAAGCCAAAATCCGAAGAGGTTTCGATATTGTATGAAATACTTGGCAAACTGGCGTATACCTCCTAGGTACTCCGAGTTTCCTGAAGCAAGTGACTTTCCAGTGACGTTTAAGTTGCTGAAGAACTAAGTAAGACCAACTTACTTCGGAAAACTCGCCAGTTTGCCTTGTATTTTACACAATATAGTATTTACCTCTACGATTACATATTGAGGGTTCTTTCTTTAATGATCACAATCACACATTCAGGTCGGCTCGCTGCTCTTGGAGTTCGAATCCATCCAAGGTCATCTTTGCCTTTCATCTTTTCGAGGTCGATAAAAAAGTACCAGTCTAGTACTGGGGTCGATTCTTCCTCTATATCTCTTTCTCATTTCCTCTCTTTCACTTTCTATCTTTCTCTGGAAGACATATGCTGTACTCACGCCTGGAGAGTGAGGGGCTCCGCCAGGCTTTAAATGCCCAAGAAACGCTGTATGCCAATACGGCGCCCTTACAACTGTATCATGAGTTACGGGACCATACAATATATATATAGGCGCATGGCTTAGTGGTTAGAGCATTGGGCTTGCAATCGAAAGGTTGGGAGTTCAATTCTCGGACCGGGTGATGTGTTGTTTCCTTGAGCAAGACACTTTATTTCACGTTGCTCCAGTTTACTCAGCTGTAGAAATGAGTACCAGCCTGCTCGCCCAGCCAGTGGGATGGCGTTATCTTATGGCTAAAACAGCACGACGTGCTGTGACCAGCTGCGCCGATTGGCGCCCGACAGACTGGTCGGTCAAGGTGATCAAGGTGATAATAACATTAATAAAGATGCTGATGTTACATAAATCGTTTATTCATTGTAATTATTTCAACGGTTCCCCCATGCAATCAAGATTTAATTCGTGCATTTGTTGTTGTTATGAGAACGGTATCCTTAGATGAAATTCGATTTTGTGATATGCCGCCGGCAGGAAAAACACAACCTTCTGCTCGTAGGTCCAGCAGTTTTCTCTGATGATCTGATTAAGCTAACATCGTATTTGAAATTGGGTGGCACTGCTTCTAGTGTTCAGTAATTTTTAGACAACTTAATCAGTGAAACAATTGTTAGACTGTAAATAAATCCCTTTTTTTGTACTGTTGACCATGTTATTCTTCACTTTTTCAATGTTATAATATTCTTTCTATTTTCGGCACAAGGCCAGCAATTACCCCAGGTCATTACTGGTGCTTTACTTTATCGGCCCCGTAAGGACGAAAGGCAAAGCTAACCTCAGCGGGATTTGAACTAGCAACCATAACTCCATACTACAAAGGTGTCTGTCTTACGCTCTACCGATACTGCCAATCCACCACTCTGATATATACTTATAATATTGATTTCTAGTATAGGCACAAGGCCAGTAAGTTGGGGACATGGGGAAATCGATTAAATCGACCCCAGTACGTTACTGGTGCTTTATTTTATCGACCAGTAAGGATGAAAGGCAAAGTTAACCTCGGCGGGATTTGAACTCAGACCGTAAAGAACCATAACTCTATGCTCCAAAGCATGGTGTCTGACTCTATACCGATACTGCCAATCCACCACCCTTATATATTCTTATATATACTTATAATATTGATAAGTTGACGAAATCATCACAGCACGATGTGATTCACGCAATGTATGGTACTGCATTATCGAGCTATTTACTGTTCTAGACAAGACTATCTGGCAGTTGTATGATATATCATTACAGACTTCGGTAGTGAGGCGGCAACATTGAATAAATTCCTCAAGGCAATCAACAATAGTTCAATAGGATCTGCGACTTAACGATCATCAAATCATACAATAAAAACATCAAAGTTATTGATATAACCCCCAAACTAATTATGGCCATCAACAGAAATTAATACAGCTTACATTAAACCATAGATAATCGGGTCAGTCAGTAAAAAAGAACAAAGAAAATGGGTATATATATATATATATATATATATATATATATATATATCGATGATTATATACGAATAAAACAGCTCTAGTCAGACAGAAGTCATTTCTATATAAAATTAAGGTTTCTATACTCTACGAACGATTTGAGTAATGTTTTAACTTCCGATATATATATGTGTGGTCACTTTCTGATACCCATCAGGAATCCACCCATAATTATATGAACATATTATATATATATATATATATATATATATATATATATATATATATATATAGGCAAATTACAGAGGCAGTATATATATATATATATATATATATAGGCAAATTACAGAGGCAGTAAGCATAAGAAAAAAAAAAAAAAAAAAAAAAAAAAGAATTACAACCAAAATTAAATAGAA
>OZ024741.1:329318048-329323048 GCA_964016885.1 Eledone cirrhosa
TGGGATTTGACAGAGTCACCCATTGTTCCGTCTCCCATTGTTTACCGTTGTTGGTCTGAAATTGCTTCTTCGTCCAGCAGCAGCCCGCTTATATTACAACTAACCATCATATCTGGTGGCCCTATCACTATCAGCCACCTGTGAACCGTTCTCTGATAGAACAGCCCTGCCGAGAAAGGATGAAAGACGAAACTAACCTCGAAGAAGAAGAAGAAGAAGAAGAAGAAGAAGAAGAAGAAGAAGAAGAAGAAGAAGAAGAAGAAGAAGAAGAAGAAGAAGAAGAAGAAGAAGAAGAAGAAGAAGAAGAAGAAGAAGAAGAAGAAGAAGAAGAAGAAGAAGAAGAAGAAGAAGAAGAAGAAGAAGAATCATTTATCCGAGATATTCTCGTGTTGGCAAGATACACAATCGAATGAAAATTCCACGAAGTGCTTCTTCATCCCTAGATCAGATGTCTCCAGGCTCCTTGCCTGTTTTTAATATTCTTCCATTATGTAATGTCGTAGATTACTTATCTTCTCTCTCAAGTTCTGCACACCTGATACATTTATGTTGTGTTTCGTGCATCTTCTTGTAAGCAGTGTTTATCAGGACTATTTTGTTAGAGGTAGAGTAAATACAAAACATTATTTTTGAGTGAAATCTAAAAGTCCATATCAATGTGACACCGCAAACGTCATTAAATGTACATACATACATACATACATACATACATACATACATACATACATACATACATACATACATACATACATACATACATACATACGTACAGAGAGGGTATAAAAGAAGCCCGATGCCCTGCGGTTTTGACTTGTATTCGCCAAGCTGATGCATATAAGGTATCTGCATATAGGTGTATATATATATATGTGTGTATGTGTGCGTGTGTATGTGTGTGTACACGCACATATATATTATATATGTATATATACACACATACCGACATATATTATATATATAGAGAGAGAGAGTGTAACTTGGAGTTACTGTAAGTTCACCCTGGTGAGCACTCGATGCTTAGGTTCACTTCTGTATCGAGGTGTAGAGATATACAGAGTGTATTATATTGAACAGATAACAAAGACGATTGGTTACTCCTTCATTACATTAATTTTTCTACTAGCATTTTAAGGGGTCCGTCGAGCTGCAGATTACAGAGTCGGGTAAGATCGATACAGATCGAACCTTGAGCTGATCAGTGGCGAGACGCGCGTCACCAACCAATAAATGTAATGAAGGAGTAACCAATCGTCCTTGTTATCTTTTTCAATATATATATATATATTGAATAGAAAACGAAAAATCATCTGAACTCAATTTATTGTGTGTTACAATTGTTTCGCCGGCGGACAGCTCGAGACGCGATCATTGTGTGGATCTGTCTGATTCTGGACCCGCAGGTTCGACGGACACGTCTAATGATTTCGGAACATATTCTCTCACTCTCTATTCTATTATACTCTGCTCTGTAAGAGCATAGATTGCTCAACTGGCATACTACCTATGGAAGCATCTTATCTACCATCAGACACATATATATATATATATATATATCGACATTCATCAAATCGGACCGAGGAAACAATGTTTCCATTGGTCTTTCCAGTTGCTAATACTATAGATGCTCTATACCGATATTCAAAATCCCTAACACTTCTAGTCGTAAGAAGTAGATCCCGAGCGCTTTAAACTGCGTTTAAAAACAACTCGTGAAGCTTCAGTTGGGCGAGTGTATAGAGTACGGAAAAAAAAGATGGAATATCCATGTGGTCTACAGTTAATTTCGTCGTAGGGAGGTCTCAATAAGGTCACAATAGTGGGTGGTGGCAGGTTTTGATCGTTCAACAACAGGTACTAACAGAGATCACATATTCCTCCTGCATATCGCAGTTTCTACCTGAGACGTTTTTCTTTTGTATATATCGAACGAATTCAACGTTTCTTCTAGATACTGTCTGGGGAAGTCGTGTTGACAGTTGCGTGATGGCAGCAATACGTAATTATTAACGCCTCAGAAATATGTATTACGGCAAAATATAAATGAAATTAAATATGAACATCTACATCTGGCTTTCGTAATTATCCTAATTGTATTGATTATTACTCCTGTATATGTATGTGTGCGTGTCATTATCATTACTACGTGATGAGTCTTGTTACTCTGGAGTTTCACCTGTGTGCACACAGGATCATCAGACAAGGTTGGAATGCCTATTGATTACGTACATACTCAGGTGAAACTCCAAGGTAACAAGACTCACAACTGACCGAGAATAAAAATCATGATTAAACACTCTACTTCGGTATATTCGGTGTATATATATATATATATATATATATACATATATATATATATATATATATATATATATATATATATATATATATATATATATATATATATATAAATATGTGTAGGATGTGAGTTTTATTGTAGTACAATAAAGCAATGCAGATATCGGATAAGAAGCACTCTACAGTGTGTAGGACTGGAGTATACATAATATATAAGATCAAAAGATGGTTAAAGGAGTTCCATGTATTTTATTATGCGCATTTCAAAAACAAACATCATCATGCAATAACATTTGTGTTTTCATCAGATAAAACAGGAGGACATGATATGAAGGCTAAAAAACGCTTGTGGATAGTGCAGTTTTAAATCAACATATGAGAAGTAGTTTTAGATTGATGTGTGATATTGGGAAAAATATTTTATTTAGAGAGGGGGGTGGAAAGGATGAAAAAAAAGGGGGAGGAGATGAGAGTGAAGGTGGAGAGGGAGAGATGGGTGATAGAGAGAAAGAGATAGTTTTTATAACATAGAGAGGTTGAAAACCGTTGGAAGATAATGTATAAATTAAAAGAATTTGAAAATTAACGAAGGGAAAAATATGTACGAAGAAGGAGAGGGAGTTAATATGTATTGAGATTAAAAAGTTTGATGGAGTTAATATGTATTGAGATTAAAAAGATAATAGAATAATGAATTGCGGATGAATATTCTAACGTCAAAAAGTGTGTGTGTTTACAAGTATTATGGAAATTTGAAAATTAACGAAGAGAAAAAAAATTATTAAGGTTTGTGTATTGAAGGATTTGAGAAAAATAATGTGAAGTTAAGGTTTGTATATTGAAGGAATTGATAATATGTGCGAAGAAAGAGTTAATATGTATTAAGAATGAGTTAGATGATGGGGAGAAAAAAATAATGAGTTAAGGATGAATAATCTGGCGTCAAAACAAATGTATATGTTACGAAGGATTTTACAAGGTGAAGATAGAGTAAGGGTAATGAGTAAACAAGTATTATAGAGTGTATAATACCCTTTGAAATAAGGTAGGAAGATGGGTATATTTTAAAAGAGGTGTATGTATATGTGCCTTTGAGAAAAGATTCTAAATTGATAAAGAATTGAATATTAGCTGTATACTTTGTGAAATGTCTTATGGAATTTATACAAGCAGATAGAAAACAAATCTGTTCGTCTATTTATTATAGAATCTAGATTAGAGATAATGGTAAATTTTTCATTTAGGCAGAGATTACAGATTTTAGATAGAGAGCTGTTCAAGAAACCTTCTTCCAAAAGATGGTATATTTAATGTTTTTGTCTTTCAAGGACCATATGAGTTCTGAGAGGGCCGTGTTGGTTCTTTTAAGTTTGTATTTAAAAGATGAATGATGATTATAGAGACGAGCTTTAAAAGAGGTGGAAGTGGAGCCAAAATAGGTGAAGGAATTGGTGCTAGTTATAACTTTACATTCATAAATTAAGTTTTTATCAAGACAATGGTTGTTGAGAGGACATTTATTTTTAATAGGGCAATTGCAATTGCAATTAGAGAGATTATTAATGAGTGACCTAGTGTTATCTATAGAAGGAATTGGATTGGAGAAGTTGTTTGCGATAGGAATAATAGTTTCTTGATTTAGAGTTGGATTATGAACATTTAGCGAAGTTGTGTTTGACGTTGTATTTGGGTTTACAGAAATTAGCCTAGGGTTTACAATGACGTCGGGAGTACTATTACTGTTATTATGAAATTCAGTGTTGGAAGGAAGAGATTTAGTATTTAGTATTTTATTGTTGTGTTTAGAGATAATGTTGGAAATATTGGAGGATGTAGAATAAGAAAATTTTATGGTGTGTTTGTTAAATATTTTACTATAGATATGTGAGGGAGGGAAGCATTTATTTAAGGCACTAAAGAATAATTTAGGAATATTGTTATTAATAGAGATGGAGAAAGGAGCATTATACCAGATTATGTTTTTGTATCTAGATCTTTTATTAAAGTTATTGGAATGATCATGATTAATTATTCTACTGTAAGTTCTTCTAGAATTTGTTTCTTTACTATATTTGATTTTATCAGGATAGCCGGCTTTAGAAAGTGCGTTATTATAGTAATTGGCGTTAGCATCAAAGATGTTTTTATTAGAAGATATGTTAGATATTCTTTTTCCAATATTACTAACTATAGCATTCTTGATATTGGTAGGATGGTTAGATTTAAAGTTAACATAATTTAGGTTCTCATTGTTTTTATGGTAAGGGTAATATAGGCCAGTGTCAAGATTAAGAGATACATCCAAGAAATTAGCTAGTTTGATACTGTTATCAAATTCAATTTTTAGGTTATGTTGGTTAAAGAGATTACGTATATTGTTCTTAATAATATTAAGGTTAACTATATTGCAATTTAAGATAGTAAAGAGTCCATCGTCACGATAAATTCCACCGCGAAGTTGAGGAATGTTCCGACTCAAAGAGTTCAAAATAAAGATACCAATTAAATCAGTCAATTGGGATGAATCGGATGCCCCCATTGTGATGTCGAAGTTGTTAGAGGTATCGGCTCTGGTACAATATTCATTGTTGAACTCTAGGATGGTTTTACGTGCGGTGAGGATGATGTGAAGTTCATCTGTGGTGATGTCAGAATATTTAAGTGCGAAAGATAGAGCATTATTGAGAAGTGAAGGCCAAATGGAG
>OZ024741.1:329328048-329358048 GCA_964016885.1 Eledone cirrhosa
TATAAAGCTAAGTAGGTGCGTATGTGTATATGTATGTATGTAATATATATATATATATGTATGTATGTATGTACGTACGTACGTATATATGTATGTATGTAATATGTGTATGTATGTATTACGTACGTATATATGTATGTTTGTACGTGTCTATGAATCTATATTTTTATGAATACATTTCAAATGTTTTACATTCTCGAGGAAACCTTTGTATTCTTCAATATGTCAATGTTGTACTTTTAATATAATAAAACATATTTGTCTTGAAAGAAATTATACAGGAAACTTTAAAGACAATCATTTCCATGGCAACAGTAAACAGAATGAAATATAGAAGATAAAGAGACGGATCTATAATAATAATTGTTTCTACTTTTGGCAGAAGGCCAGCAATTATTCCAGTGTATTACTGGTACTTTATTTTATCGACCCCGTAAGGATGAAACGTAAAGTTAACCTCTGCCTTTAATAATAATTGTTTCTGCTATTGGCACAAGGCCAGCAATTAACCAGTACATTACTGGTACGTTATTTTATCGACCTCGTAAGGATGAAAGGCAAAGTTAACCTCGGCGGGATTTGAACTCAGAATGGCAAGGGCCGTAACTCTATGCGTCAAAGCATGGCGTCTGACCTTCTACCGATACTGCCAATTCACTGGCCCTGCCTTTAATAATAATGAAGTCTGATTTAGGCGCAAGGCCAAGAATTTTCGTGGAGTGGAAACTCGATTAAATCGACCCCAGTGCGTGACTGGTACTTTATTTTATCGACCTAGTAAGTATGATTGATAAATAGATAGATTGTGAGAGAGAAAAAGAGAGAAAGAGTGTGTTTGTATATGTGTGTATGTTTGTTGTGTGTATGTTTCTGTGTGTGTTTGTGTGTGTATGTTTGTTTGTTTGTGCATGTCTATGTGTGCCTGCTTCTGTGTGTATGTTTGTGTGTGCATGTTTATGTGTGTATATTTGTGTGTGCATGTTTAAATGTGTATGTTTGTGTGTGCGTGTTTAAATGTGTATGTTTGCGTGTGCATGTTTAAATGTGTATGTTTCTGTGTGTATGTTTGTATGTACATGTTTATGTGTGTATGTTTGTGTGTGCATGTTTATGTGTGTATATCTGTGTGAGCATGTTTATGTGTTGTATATTTGTCTGTGCATGTTTCCGTCTTTATGTTTGTGTGTGCATGTTTATATGTGTATGCTTTCATTTACACATCTGTGATGAAACGCCACTATGTTAGTGCCACTTTTAATTACCTCCTTTTAACAATTCAATTACGCACTATATGCAAATGAGCAACCCAAGCCTATGTTACATACACAAAATCATATATGATTTTGCCTATTTTTGACTCATTAGCGAGTAAGTGAATGTCACCGATGACGAATAAAAATCCAGAAATAGCTATCTAGCATTTTCCCTGCCACTGAGATAGATGGTACATGATCACTGCTTCTAAAAGATATCATTGCGAGAGTCTCGTGAGTTTATCATACATAAACATGTCGCATGTCCTTTTATATATACCCCTAAGATAGATAGATAGATATGTTTCTTTATTAGCCACAGGGGCACAAAAGAAGGGGACAATTACAAAGGGGGGAGTTTACATACAATAAAAACGTGTAAAATATTATCACAATTGTAAATTAGAAGTTAATCGATTTTCCCCAATAGGGGGAGACAGTTCATATGGGTAGCACATACCCCCGAAAAAAATGTGCAACCCTCATCTCCAGGAGTACGAAGCGTTTGTACCCCTTTCCTCTCTTCCTCTTTTTCCTCAACCTACAGGCTGATATAGAGAGAAGGCCCATTCACTCGGGCCATTCTCGCCACTTTCACCCACCTTTCATAAAACTTGTTGGGGTACAGCATCTCTCTCTCCATCCTGATTCTTCTTCCAAAGTGGTATTTGAAAAAAAGAATCAGTTTTGTCGGAGAGAAAGGTGTCTAACCTCAGCCCTTTTAACCTCGTCCACCATAAACCTCTTTCGCCATAGCTATCACACAAAGGAAAACCGCCTCTCCTTCGTTTTTGAAGGAGGGTGGCGGTTTGATCATGACAATGGACTCCGTGGTCAACCGGATTGGTCCCACCCGCAACAATAGTCGTTCTACATAGCCCCACAGGTCGGTAACGCCCGGGCAGTGTATGAATGCGTGCGCGACGGTTTCTTCGACTCGCACGCATCTCGGACAGATCTTTTTCGAAGGGTCCCTGCCCGGGCGCCCATGTCTGTAGAGCTTGTCTCAAATTGGTAGAGCTCCTCGGTAGCACTGCCAGGCCAGGGATTTTTGGAAGTTGTCCATCGGTCCCGGACGGGAGGTCCTACCGAACAGACTGGTCAGTTCGTCTTCCTCCACGCCTAGAGTTTCTCCGAGCGCGTCGTCGCACTTGCTGCGGATCAACCCTCTATAGAATGACGAAATGGAGTCTCTACTGATCGCCGGGTCCGCCTGCCAGAGAGCTGTGAGCGCCTGAGCACATTCGATGTGGCAGTGGCCCATTTTCCTCGGTCTTTGCTTGACCCGGGACTGCAGCTCGGTAGCGACACGAGTCGTGGGAAGGCTCGCCTCACGAACGGGGCCCATACCGGTTGTCCGGTGAGGAATACGTAGAGATGCCGCAGCCTGAGCGCGTGTTTGCGCATCGTCAGCCACGGCAGCCCCAGCCCTCCGTTGGAAGGGTGTTGGCAGCAGATGGATCTTCTCACCAAAAGAGCCCGCTTCTTCCAAAGGAATTGGAAGAGCGCGCGCTCCATTTTGGTGAGCGTTTTCGCTGGACAAGGCACGATGATCAAGCGGTAGTAGATGACGGATGCTATAAAAGTGTTCGCCACCTCCGCTCGACCTTTCAAGGTTAGTTTGCACTCGGCCCACTTCTGGGTGAGTCCAAACACCTTGGCCGTCACCTCGTTCCAGTTCTTCTCAACCTGGAGGTCCGGACCAAACCAGACCCCGAGTAGCTTCACCGGTCCTACCGTCCAGCGTCCGACGACGCCATCGGAAGGCATCGGTATGCCTCTCCACGGTCCGAGTTGCAAACCAACGGACTTGTCCCGGTTCAGCTTAGCTCCTGTGAACCTTTCGTATTCCTTCAGTAAGGTGCCGACTTCCCCGATTTGCGAGGTGCTCGACACCATTACTGTCACGTCGTCGTCCTAGGGCGACGCCGCTTTTCGGAGTCCCGGTTCCAGAGGGATGTCCTGCAATAGCTCCAACTTCCGCAGTAGTGGCTCGATAGTCAGTACGTACAGAAGGGAGGAGAGATAGATAGAGAGAGAGAGAGAGAGAGAGAGAGAGAGAGAGAGAGAGAGAGAGAGAGAGAGAGAGAGAGAGAGGAAGGACAAAGAGACAGAATGAAAATTGGCACTAAATACTGAAAAAAAATTAGAAAGAGCGTAAAACTACATACATACATACATACATTTATATGTACAATAAATAAACGGAAACAACAAAGCAAACAACACAGTAAAATGAAGAAATATATTAGTCTAACGCTTGATACAGTAGGAAAATCTTCACGTTTCGGACACTAATCCTTCATCAGAAAATAGAATTAGAAACACGAGATGAAAAAGAATGATAGAGAGTGACAAGGGAAGGTAATAATAAATATAAAGACCAAAATGTACAGAAAACTCGATAAGGTTGTATGTATATATATATATATATATATATATATATATATATATAACGGAAGAAATGTGGTAAGGAACCAGGTGGACCATAACGCACCAAAGTGCTCAATACTTAGGGTAGTTGAGTGGGTAATAGGAACGAATAGGACACCGACGGCTGAGCTCAAGCCGTTTCGACGGCTAATTCTGGACTAAATGAAAATTGTTATCCTGGAATTTTAATAGCCGAGCTTCTCAAGGGGTAATTCCATATATGGTAAAAGGGATTGTCACAAGGATTGGTCAAAAGTTTGTTGTTGAGACATAATAATTCTATGATGGCAATTTGTTGAGGGAAGGGGTAGCTGAACCTGCCAGTAGGAGAAAGAGGGAAAGGGGGGAGGAGACCCAGTCATGCGTTGATAGTGCCGACTACAGCTGGGCATGAAGTCAAAGAAGATACTAGGGAGGGGGAGGGGGAGGAAGTCGAAACAATAAGTAAAACAATATGGGGTAAATATATAGAAAAATAACGAGAGTGTTAAAAAGCAATTAACACAGATTGCGTAGGACTTACCTCGCCCTCAAACCCCATAATGACCCGGGGGGGTAGACTAGGGCTATAACACCCCACTTGCCGATTTTGTAATGGGTAACCCCTGCTTGCAAAGGTAGATGTAAGATCTTCTTTTATATCTTTTTATCGCTTCCTCTATATTTCCTTCTCCCCCCCCCCCATTCCTCCCTAGTCCTTCCACCCCAGTCCTCTTTCTTTGTCGTCGTCCCTTTCATTTTCTCGCCCACCCGAGGCAGCCCCTCGGTCCTTTGTAGCCTCAGTACCCCCACCCCCTTCCCCTATTCTATGATAGATTTGGCCGACTCCGCTTTTTATTGCAGATGTGTTAGACCCCGGATACTTGCCTTCTTATCCGACCGCTGCCCCTTTTCCGTGCTTTCTATATTTCTTAATGGTATCTTTGCTTTAATTTCTCGTATATCAGTATTCATTTATTTATTTGAGGGGGGGGGGGATTAATTTTCCGTATCAAATTTTACATATACTTCGTACGAGCATTTATGTTGTTTGCACTAGAAATTTTGTATCGTGGCGGCACCCTTAGAGATAGTATTAGTATTCTTTTTCGGGATTCTGAATTATTATTTCGTATTAGTTTACTTTTTTGCACTGGGTGGTTGCTGGTCTTGTGCCTGGGGTAGAAACCTTTATTTATTATTTCGTGATAGTTTCTTTAGTATTTTGGCCCCTCACTTGTTGACCCGTCACCGTAAGATATACTCGGTTTATTACTTATACCTCTTAAAAGGGTCTCATTATAATTCCGTCCCACCTAGTAAACCTTTCTTTAGCCTAGCAATACCAGTGAGAGACTTAGGTCGTAGTAACCAGAAATTGTTTATTTTTTTACATTTAATTGCTTTTTAACACTCGGTATTTTTCTATATATTTACCCCATATTGTTTTACTTATTGTTTCGACTTCCTCCCCCTCCCCCTCCCTAGTATCTTCTTTGACCTCATGCCCAGCTGTAGTCGGCACTATCAACGTATGACTGGGTCTCCTCCACCCCCTCTCCCTCTTTCTCCTACTGGCAGGTTCAGCTACCCCTTGCCTCCACAAATTGCCATCATAGAATTATTATATCTCAACAACAAACTTTTGACCAATCCTTGTGACAATCACTTTTACCATATATGGAATTACCCCTTGAGAAGCTCGGCTATTCAAATACCAGGATAAAAATGTTCATTTAGTCCAGAATTAGCCGTCGAAACGGCTTGAGCTCAGCCGTCGGGGTCCTACTCGTTCCTATAACCCACTCTACTACCCTAAGTTTTGAGTACTTTGGTGCGTTATGGTCCACCTGGTTCCTTACCACATTTCCTCCGTTATCTAGCTCCTATTCCCGTAGTAGAGCACTTTCCGACCCTACCACGCCGTATCCAGACTTTTCCGCTAAGCTCAAGTTCTTTCACCCGCACCATGCGAAAACACAACATCGACTTCTCCACCAAGAACATCCCAGTCCCACCGAAAAAACTTTACCTTCGAATGCTCACGCAAAAAATCGATCTATTTGCGAAAAGACTTAGATGGAGAACTTTTTTCTACGACAGATATTGCGACAATCAGGACTTCGGTACCAAGGAGAGATTCGGATTTACTACCTACAAATCTCTCCCTCCGAACCCTATGCTCTCACCCTTCGAGAATGACCTTTTCCAACTGGTCAAGAACATTAAATTCAAACGCAGACACAACCGATTCCTACAAAAACTCCGTAGCAACTTAACAGAGTATGATAACACCAATGACATCATGGTGCACTCGGATAAAACTGGTAACCTCTACTTTGTCAACCCCGACAGATACCACACACTGATCAGGAGCAGCCTAAACTCCACCTATAAAAAGGCTAACCACTCATGCATCGAGGACATAAATCGAGATGGACAACAAATTACCTCTAGCCTCGGGGTCGCCGACCGCACGAAACCTCTAGATCCACTGACACCCTACTTCACACTGAAGGACCACAAATCCGATTTCGACCGTAAACCTTCTATCAGGCTTATAAACCCAACGAAGTCCGACATAGGGAGAATCAGCAAAAAAAATCCTAGACCGCGTTATACCAAAAGTTAAGCAACACGTCCGACTTAGCCTATGGGTCAACACCCAGGAAGTAATCTCATGGTTCAGCAATATGGAGGCAAAACGAGACACTAAATTCATCCAGTTTGACATAGAGAGTTACTATGCTTCAATTACCTTACCACTACTTACGGCTGCCTTGGACTTCGCCGAAGCACTTGTGCCCATCACCGACCAGGAAAGAAACATCATCCTCCACGCCATGAAGACAGTCTTACTCTTCGACAACTCCAAATGGATAAAGAGAGCTCCCGACTCACCCTCCGACGTCAGCATGGGCGCGACGGATTCGGCTGAGGTCACAGATCTTATAGGATTATTCCTAATAGCCAAACTCACCGATATGTTTCCTGCATTCGGCGGTGGATTGTACCGTGATGATGGGCTCCTTACCATTAAAGAGTACAACCCCAGTAGTACAGATCGGGTCCGTAAACAATTAATCAGCTTCTTCCGCGACTGGGGATTTAAAATAACCCTACAAACGTCCCTGACCCGAGTAAACTTCCTGGACGTTACCCTTGACCTCGATAATGATCTGTACGACCCATACAGGAAACCTAACGACAACCTGCACTACATCCACCGCAGGTCAAACCATCCTAGGAACATCACCAATAACCTGGTTAAAAACATCTCCCTCCGCATATCCCGTTTGTCAGCTAATGATCAGATATTCGAGGAACATGCGCCTTATTACAACCAGGCCCTCAAGCGGGGTGGTTTCCGGGAGGAAATATCCTACTGTCCAGCTTCCATTAGCGGAACCAGCAGGCGACACCGCCGCTCACGCTATGTAACATGGTTCAATCTTCCCCCACAACGCCGATGTGACAACTCCTATCGGGAAAATCTTCTTTGGGCTCATTGAAAAACACTTCCCACTACAACACCGCTACCACAACATAATTAACAAAAATACCATCAAACTCTCTTACAGCACCACACCAAACTTTGCACAAAACGTCGTCTCCTCTAACAACAAAAAACTCAACCCCTATGGAAGAAATAACCTAAATAGCAGTGGAGAGCCGACCAGGAGGTGCAACTGTCCTGATGGATCCATTTGCCCCCTCGACAACAGATGCCGAGATCGTAATGTGATCTACCAGTGCAACGTGAGGACGGACACCTCCAACAAAACTTATATAGGATTAACCGCATGTGACTTCAAGACCCGGCTATACCAACACAGACATACCTTCCGAAACCCGGCCCGGCGTCACGCCACTACACTTTCAGGCCACATATGGGACTTCAAGGATAACAACATTACCTATGATCTCACTTGGAGCTTACTGTCCAGAGCCAACTCTTACACGGGAGGACGCCGTCCGTGCAATTTATGCTCGGAGGAAACTTTACAAATGCTGTTTTCGACGGACCAACTCCTAAACAAGAAAGATGAACTGGTTACTGCATGTAAACACAGATTGCGTAGGACTTACCTCGCCCTCAAACCCCATAATGTCCCGGGGGGGTAGACTAGGGCTATAACACACCACTTGCCGATTTTGTAATGGGTAACCCCTGCTTGTAAAGGTAGACGTAAGATCTTCTTTTATATCTTTTTATCGCTTCCTCTATATTTCCTTCTTCCCCCCATCCCTCCCTAGTCCTTCCACCCCAGTCCTCTTTCTTTGTCGTCGTCCCTTTCATTTTCTCGCCCACCCGAGGCAGCCCCTCGGTCCTTTGTAGCCTCAGTACCCCCACCCCCTTCCCCTATTCTATGATAGATTTGGCCGACTCCGCTTTTTATTGCAGATGTGTTAGACCCCGGATACTTGCCTTCTTATCCGACCGCTGCCCTTTTCCGTGCTTTCTATATTTCTTAATGGTATCTTTGCTTTAATTTCTCGTATATCAGTATTCATTTATTTATTTGGGGGGGGGGGGGGTTATTTTTCCGTATCAAATTTCACATATACTTCGTACGAGCATTTATGTTGTTTGCACTAGAAATTTTGTATCGTGGCGGCACCCTTAGAGATAGTATTAGTATTCTTTTTCGGGATTCTGAATTATTATTTCGTATTAGTTTACTTTTTTGCACTGGGTGGTTGCTGGTCTTGTGCCTGGGGTAGAAACCTTTATTTATTATTTCGTGATAGTTTCTTTAGTATTTTGGCCCCTCACTTGTTGACCCGTCACCGTAAGATATACTCGGTTTATTACTTATACCTCTTAAAAGGGTCTCATTATAATTCCGTCCCACCTAGTAAACCTTTCTTTAGCCTAGCAATACCAGTGAGAGACTTAGGTCGTAGTAACCAGAAATTGTTTATTTTTTTACATTTAATTGCTTTTTAACACTCTCGGTATTGTTTGTTCTATGTGTGTGTGTGTTTTCATTTTGTCCTTAATTGTAAGTTGTGATGTTGCTGTTCCACTCATATTTTCTATTTAATTTTGGTTGTAATTCTTTTATGTTTATTGCCTCTGTGATTTGCGTGTGTTTCTTATTGACAACATGACCCTCCCAAAGTATAACAATATCGGTTTCAACACACGATTTCAGATAAAGAATCTTGCTAAACAAATTCAGAAACGATATATATATATATATGTATATATATATATTTATATATATAAATGAAGTAATTCCGTAAGAAAGGTAAAGGAAAGGAGAGTGCTCTATGTAGGCTACAGACCTTTTTAGTTATGTAATAAACAACATAAGATAATTTACCAGTGGAACAATACCTACAGGTTAGCAATTAAATAGAAAAAAGCTAAGTCAGAATCAAATCTCTGAATTAGAGTTTTAAATTACCAACCTTATAATTCAGAGATTTGATTCTGACTTAGCTTTTTTCTATTTAATTGCTAACCTGTAGATATTGTTCTCCATACAGTAACGGTTAAACTCACATGTAATAATCCTTTATACACATCTCACTGTGTAACACACTTCTCTCTGTGTAATATATTTGTATTTGAGCTCAGATGAAAATTATCTGTTCTTCTTTGAGCTAATATTATTATTAGTGTGAACTGCGGAATACTTTAATTCCGATCTTTGTATATTTAATGAGCTCCAGTTTGTTGAGCTAATAAATTTGAATGGTTCGGCTGCTCTCTCTCTAGCATTTTCCCCAATCCATGAGAGCCGTTATTTGATGTAAATAAACACGTGATTTCGCCCCACTCTGGGCAGCGTGTATATTAGCTTTCTCTCTACCCATTAGGCTAGATGTGTTGTGAACAACACCCATACTTGCTGATTGAGGAACCTGTGCGCTGTTACACCGCACATTTCTGTGGCGAAAGGAACTAGATTCGTATCCGCAAGCTTATAGTTATAAGGTTGGTAATTTAAAACTCTAATTCAGAGATTTGATTCTGACTTAGCTTTTTTTCTATTTAATTGCTAACCTGTAGGTATTGTTCTCCATACAGTATCGGTTAAACTCACATGTAATAATTCTTTACACACATCTCAATGTGTAGCACACTTCTCTGTGTAATATATTTGTATTTGAGCTCAGATGAAAATTCTCTGTTGTTCTTTGAGCTAATATTATTATTACTGTGGACTGCGGAATACTTTAATTCCGATCTTTGTATATATATATATATATATATATATATATATATATATATATATATATATATATTACTATGTGTACAGAATGCAAAAAAGATCGTGTTAAAGAGTAACGAACAGGAATTACATCACATCCTAATATTAACAATAGCAACAGCAACAAAAACAACAACAAGAGTACCAACAACAACAACCTCAGCCACACCAGACCAATTGAACAACAACAACAACAACAACAGCAACAACATCACCAACAACAACAACCTCAACCACACCAGAACAGTTTAGCAACCAGCAACAACAGCAGCAGCTACAAGAACAATAACAACAACACCAACAACAACAGCAGCAACAACACCACCACCACCAACAACAACAATAACAACAACACCACCAACAACAACAACAACAACAATCTCAGCCACACCAGAACAATTTAGCAACCAACAACAACAGCAGCTACAAGAACAATAACAACACCAACAACAGCAACAACAACCTCAGCCATACCAGAAAGATTTAACAACCAGTAACAACCCAATGAATCGTAGTATTATGTTCAGATCGAAAATTACAATGGCGGTACATCCGGCACAGGATGGTGCTGTCTATCTCGGATGTTTTGTTACGTTACAAATGAAATAGCCACACCATCATGCCATCCTTATTCTAGTGTTTGCTGTATTTTTTTAACACTATTATATTCTATAAATTCTTCTATATATAACAACACCCTTTAGAAAATGATTCGATTCTGTAACTGTTTGATAAACACCTACAGGCAGCTAAGAGTAACAATTATATTATTTCAATTTATAAGGGCGGTGGATGGCAGTATCCGTAGAGGGTCAGACGCCATGCTTTGCAGCAAAGAGTTACGGCCCTTGCCATTCTGAGTTCGAATGCCGCCGATGTTAACTTTGCCTTTCATCCTTACGGGATCGATAAAATAAAGTACCAGTAATACACTGGGATAATTGCTGGCCTTGTGCTAAAAAAGTAGAAACAATTATTTCATTTTAATACATACTTGTTGTTTGTTTTTTGTTTTGTTGTTGTTGTTGTTTTTTGTATTTTTGTGGGGATGGGGGAATGTTTGTTGCTGTGACTATGATATTTGTTGATGTTGCTGTTGCTGTTGTATTTGTTTTTGTTGATTTTTTTCTTTTTTTTTTGGCTCTTGTTATGGATGTTACTAATATTAAATAAGCATAATTGCGTTTCTATAGTTGCTGTCGTTGTTG
Organism: Eledone cirrhosa; assembly: GCA_964016885.1. Taxonomy (NCBI): domain Eukaryota; kingdom Metazoa; phylum Mollusca; class Cephalopoda; order Octopoda; family Eledonidae; genus Eledone; species Eledone cirrhosa. The sequence goes on from OZ024741.1 coordinate 329,339,146, forward strand.
GTGTTTCTTCTTCTTCTTCTTCTTCTTTTCTTCATCATCATCTTCTTTTTCATCATCATCTTCTTCTTCTTCTTCTTCTTCTTCTTCTTCTTCTTCTTCTTCTTCTTCTTCTTCTTCTTCTTCTTCTTCTTTATTCTTCTTCTTCTTTTTATACTTCTTCGTCATCATCTTATTATTATCATTATCCTCCTTCTTGTAAATGTGGTTGTTTTTGCTTTTGATATTAAATTAATGTTTGACATCGACTTTCCTATTCATCCTTCCGAGGTCAATAAAATAAAGTAGCAGTTACGTACCGGGGTTTTTTACGGTCTGAGTTCAAATCTCGTCGAGGTTAGCTTTGCCTGTCATCCTTCCGATGTCGATAAAATAAAGTACCAGTAACGCACTGGTGTCGATTTAATCGACTTTCCCCTTCCACAACATTTCTGTCCAGTATCTAAATCAAAAACTATTATTCCACATCTAGATTTTTATATTTTATATACTTTAATTCGTTTCCCTTTGATTGTATTTATTTACTTGTTTTCGTTGTTGTTGATTGTTTTGTTCTTTTTGTTAAATTCATGGATGTAAATAGTACAATGAATGTTTCTGACATAGGTACCGGGCAGATATTTCTTAGGGGAGGGAACAGGCGAACAAATAAACCCCCACTTTTGTTTTTAGTGGTATTCTATTTTATCGATCCCGGTGGTTGAAAGACAAAGTTGATTTCAATAGGATTTGAACTTAGAATGTAAAGAACCGTCACCAAATACTTCAAGGTATTATGTCTAACATTCAAACCATCCTAGCTATTTCGGTAAGTAACGGTTTTTAATTTTGGCACATGGCCAGCAATTTGAGGAGGGGAACAAATTGATTATTACATTGACTCCTTATTTCGCGACTCCGGATGAAACGCTAATTCAAACTCGGTGGAATTTGAACTCAGAACGTAAAGGTCTGGAATGGTAACTAATACAAGTATTTATTACTGAGACTAGCAGAAAAACCACCCATCGGGTGGTTTTCTGCTAGCATGTGTAGTGTGTATATTGATATTATACGCAAGTATATATATATATATATATATATATATATATATATATATATATATATATATATATATATATATATATATGTAGATATGATACATCAAATAAAATCGTAATTGACAATATATAATACATAGAAATTGAATGAAGACTGCGTTATGCTGTCTTATTTAATCAGTAACGTAATCCATGATACATTAAAAAAGACGATATTATATATAGACTGCATTAGCAGAAAATTAGTGACAGAAAATTAGTATGTTTATTTAAGCGATGGTCAACCGGAAGTGGTGACATTTCAGAAATTTTAAAGCAGTGAATCTTTAAATAAACAAAATATATTTAATCAACAGCCACGAAATTTAGTAGATAAATTATATAATAGTCATTCATTATTTATTCAAAGGAATTCAAAGGGCGGTGAATTGGCAGTATTGGTAGAGGGTCAGACATGCTTTCCAGCGTAGTTACGTCCCTTTACGATCTGAGTTCAAACCCCGCGAGGTTAACTTTGCCTTTCATCCTTACGGGGTCGATAAAATAAAGTACCAGTAATGTACTGGGTAATTGCTGGCCTTGTGCCAAAAGTAGAAACAATTATTTATTCAAAGGAATCCAACTTATTTTACTAATGGGATAAAAAATTATAAATCGTACGCAATCCCGCGCTCCTTACTTTATTATAGTTTAGATGTTCAATACCACGTGATATATTGGGGTATAGCGTCATTAGATTATATAATTACCTGGTGCTGTGTGATGAGGTCACGTGGTGAGGTTAGGTGGTGGTTTCAGGTGGTGGAGTTATGTGGTGAGGTTTGGTGATGAGTTCAAGTGGTGAAGTCACGTGGTGAAGTCACGTGATGAGGTCACGAGGTGATGTACGGTGGTGAGGTTAGGTGGTGAGGTTATGTGGTGTAGCAGTTACTGTCTTTAACTACAGATACATAATGATGGAGATTTTCTCATCTTTTCTTTTGTTATAATTGTCGTCGGCGGCGGCCATGAGGGTGGGAGTATGATGGTGTTCCGCGTGATAGTCAAGAAATTTATTATGTTGCTGATGATGATCATGGTGGTGATGATGATGATGATGATGAAAATTATGATGCGGATAATCATAATGATGACGAAGAAGAAGAAGAAGAAGAAGAAGAAGAAGAAGAAGAAGAAGAAGAAGAAGAAGAAGAAGAAGAAGAAGAAGAAAAAGAAGAAGAAGAAGAAATGGTTGTGCAGGAATGCGGATCATTTACATCTAAATATAACGTCCACATATAGAATTATATTTATTGCTCCAGTGTGGAGAAATTTCTATTTAAAAACCGATTCTGGTGAAAGAATTAACCTGCTTGGATATATAAAACCAGAAGACATCGGTGTTGGGGCATAATTTCAAACTCTTAGCCTTTTGGACATGTCCGAGATATTCACTCGCTATACGAAAGTAAAAACCCCTCTCTCTCTCTATATATATATATATATCGCTTGCTTGCTCTCTCTCTCTCTCCCTCTCTCTCTCTCTCTCTCTCTCTATATATATATATATATATATATATATATATATATATATATATATATATATATATATATATATATATATATATATATATTTATATATATATATATATACACATATATATATATATATATACATATATATATATTTATATATATATATATATATATATATATATATATATATTTATATATATATATATATACACATATATATATATATATACATATATATATATTTATATATATATATATATACACATATATATATATATATACATATATATATATTTATATATATATATATATATATATATATATATATATACATACGTTTATATATATATATATATATATGAGTATAAATTCAGCGAGAATCGCATTTCCGCGGGTAGAAATATATATATATATATATAGTTGATAAATGAAACAAACAAAACACAAGAGGCAATTTTCACACAGTTATATTACGCTTGGTGGAAGTGGGGAATATATAAACGTTTTAAATATAAACCCTTTGTACGCAACATATTTTGGGTTGTTGTTTTTGGGGGGTTGTTTTTTTTTTTTCTTAAGAAGCTAAAGACGATTGATGTGAAACATCTTTAGAGCGTCGGACCATGGAGGTGGGGGGCTTAATGGTTAGCCTTGTTTGAGTCATGTTCGGAAGGTGGTGATTTCGATTCTTGGACCGGTCAGCGCGTTTACCTTTCGTTAAGCAATATATCTCACGTTGCTCCAGAGACATTTAGCGGGTAAATAAATGAGTTATATCTGTAATTAAAAATGCCAGTCTTTTCACACACGGTTTCACGTTTGATCTCCCTGAGAACTACATTAAGAATACACGTGTCTGTGGAATTTTCAGCCACTGGCACGTTAATTTCTAAAGCATGCTTTGTTTTTGTTGTTGTTGTTTTTTTTTTGTTTTTCTTCTTGTTCCATTGCTCAAAGAACTGAAAACCACATCGACGGAAACGGCGAAGTTCCAACACACTCTCATATATAATCTCTATGAAGCCATGTGGTTTAGATGTTAAGGTGTTTGGTTCATGATCGTTAGGTCGTGAGTTCGATTCTCAACAGCGCGTTGTATCCTTGAGCAAGACACTCTATTTCACGTTGCTCCAGTTTACTTAGCTGGTAGAAATTAGTTGTTACTGTAGTTCGAATAGGTTAGATAGCGTTGTTACACATCGTGGAGTGCTACATCTCCCTGAGATGAAAGAAATATGTGTGTTTTTAATGTTTAGGCACTTGCACGTTCAATTCGCTATTAGGGTGCATCGTTGATAGAATCACCTGAAAGAAACGTGACTGTAGAATGCTCAGCCATTTACAAGTTAATTTCCTGGGCAGATTGTTCATTGATCGAAAAAAATAGAAGACACAGCGTCGGAACTAATGAAACGCCAACGCACACACAAACATAGGCTCAAGCACACATAACACACACACACTTACACACACTCACACACACACTCACACACGCGTGCACCCACTCACGCATACACGCACACAACGATATACTCACACACACAGCACACACACACACTCCCACACAAAAACACACTCCCACACACACACATATACTCACACAAACACACCCTCATGTACACACACACTCATACTTACAAAAATACACACTCACATAAACACACACAAACACACACTCAAGTCCACACGCATCACACACGCACAGACACATGGGATAATTCTCTGAACTAACTAACCACTGAACAGGAAGTTCAGAGGCAGGTCTCATTTTATGAGATAAAAGATAGGATCAAGATATAAAGAGAATCGACCATCGTTTTAAACCAGGTGCACAAGACAATCCTCTTTTAGTTTCTTTGGTTTTGATCTCTCTCTCTCTCTCTCTCTCTCTCTCTCTCTCTCTCTCTCTCTCTCTCTCTCTCTCTCTCTCTCTATCTATCTATCTATCTCTATCTCTCTATCTCTCTATCTCTCTCTTTCTCTCTCTCTCCATATATATATATATATATATTATAACCGTATATTAATATATATATATATATATATACATATATATAATATTATATAAATATATATATATATATATATATATACATATATACATATATAATATTATATAAATATATATATATATATATAACGAAGGAAATGAGGTAAGGAACCAGGTGGACCATAACGCACCAAAGTACTCATAACTTAGGGTAGTAGAGTGGGTAATAGGAACGAGTAGGACCCCGACGGCTGAGCTCAAGACGTTTCGACGGCTAATTCTGGACTTAAAAAGAAAAAAAAATTACCCGTTGAAACGGCTTGAGCTCAGCCGTCGGGGTCCTACTCGTTCATATATATATATATATATATATATATATATATATATATATATATATATATATTATATATATATATATATTATATATCATATATATATATATATATATATTATATATCATATATATATATATTATATATTATATATATATATATATATATATATATATATATATATATATATATATTATATATCATATATATATATTATATATTATATATTATATATATATATTATATATTATATATATATATTATATATTATATATATATATATATATATATATATATATTGTCTTCATTATAGTTATCTTTTTTATAGGACTCCAGGTTTATAGCAATTCATTCATTCATTTTAATCATTCATAGTTCTTTTTATTTATCTATTTATTTATTGATGTATTTCTTTATTTCTTTATTTCTATATGGTTTTCCATTCCAAATGATACGTTATCGGCGACGATTAACTTCACAGCTTGAGAAATCATATGACATTTTATATGAGCAAAGGTTACTGATCGTTGATAATTATCTGCTTTTCTCATTTCATGCGGATCTCGTAGGTGGATGCAGCCTGGCTGAATGTTTAAGAGATTCTCTTAGTAACAATTAGATCCCGTGTTCGAACCCCGAGCGTTGTATGCTGGGCAAGTGTTTTTACCATAACTACGGGTCCACCCATGCTTTGCGAGTGAAATTGGGTATATTGAAGTTATGAGATTCGCTTAACAATCATTAGTTCACGAATTCGATTCCAGAGAGTTTCATCTTGAGCAAGTGTCATTTATTCGGGTCGACTCATACATTATGGCGGAAGTTGGGTGGACAGAAACAGTCAAACGGACTGTACCTGTAGTTCAAAGGGGACTAACGTTGTCACACAGTTTGATGTTGAATATCCGGGGAAATTATGTTGAGTGTATACGTGTCATTGGAAAGATCCGTCATTTTTACATATGAATATTCACTCCACATAGGTCTCGGTCCAGCGGCACTTTGGACAAGCTAGTCTACTATAAAACTTCGAATTGACCAATGCCTTATGAATAGAATTTGGTAAATAGAAACTGCAGGTGCCCATAGTATATGTGTGTATGTGTTTGTTCGTGTGTATGTGTCTGTGTCTATGTGTTCTGTATGTGTGTCTATGCATGTGTCTGTATGTGTGTGCATATGCATTTGTATTTCTGTGTGTGTGTATGCCTCGTAACACAACAGTTCGACAAAAGGTGATCGATAAAATAAGTGGCAGACTTGAAAAACATAAATACTGGGAAGGAGGGAGGTCATTTTTATTCATTAAATCAAGGTGGTTTGATGACTGAACGAAGTAAAAAATATAGAGGAATAAAAGAATAAGAAATATAGAGCCGGTGTTCTACAGGCTAGATTTAATGCCTGAATTCTGAGCTAACAACGGCCATCACATCATGTAAGCTTTTTGTAACACCACAAACAATAAAAAAAATTGAAATGTCTAATAATTGTTTCTACTTTTAGCACAAGGCCAGCAATTATCCCAGTGTATTACTGGTACTTTATTTTATCGACCCTGTAAGGATGAAAGGCAAAGTTAACCTCGGCGGGATTTGAACTCAGACCATAAAGGGCCGTAACTCTTTGCTGCAAAGCATGGCGTCAGACCCTCTACCGATGCTGCCAATCCACCAATTCTCTCTAACATTGACACAAGGCCATCAATTTTGAGGAAGGGGAAAGTCGATTAAATCGACCCAGTACCACATACCACATCCCTACTCACAGCTATCGGTGTGAAGTTGACTACCCAACGAGCCAACTTCACAGGTGCGAGCCCTGCGAGGTGAAGTGACTGTTCCAGCGCGCCCCCCTCAACATTCTCCGGGGCAATGTCTTCTCCATCTTGTCCGCCGAGACCTCGTGGTTGACTGACCCTTAAGCTTTATTTATGGTGGTTGCCTGTGGAATATATATACTGAGGCTTTAGCACATAGTAACTTCTTTTTTATTATTAGATGAACCAATACAATCCCCTATTATTACAGATTATTAAAACAAGCTGGACTTTTTCTTAAAATGACAAGAAAAAAACATACTACATTATTTTATCGACCACGGTAGGTAAAAAGCAAAGTCGAACTCGATGGGATTTGATCTTTAAAATAATGTTTTCTGATTAAGGCACAAGACTAACAAGTTGATTATTTCGGCGCCAGTACTCAATTGCTACTTTATTTTATCGACCCTGGAAGGATGAAAGGTAAAGTTGACCTTGGCAGGATTTGAACTCAGAACGTAAAGAACCGGAACAAAGAACAAATATTATGAAGCATTTGTCCGACCCTCTTCCGATTCTGCCAATCTACCGGCCTTAATTGCTTCTATTTTGGCACAAGTCCAGCGATTTGAGGAAATGGAAAATCGATAATATCTACCCCAGTACGTGACTGGTATTTCATTCTATCGATGTCTAAAGGATGAAAGACGTAGTTGATCTCGGTAGGAATGAAATAAGAATATAGAGAGCCGTAAGGAAATACTACTAATAATTGTTTCTACTTTTGGCACAAGTCCAGCAATCACCCAGTGCATTACTGGTACTTTATTTCATCGACCCCATAAGGATGAAAGACAAAGTTAACCTCGGCGGGATTTGAACTCAGAATGGCAAGGGACGTAACTCCATACGTCAAAGTAAGGCGTCCGACCCTCTACTGATACTGCCAATCCACCGCCCTAATACTACTAATAATAATTCATAATAATATCAACAAGGGTAGGGAAATCCCAGACTTCATTCGCTTATTGAGTGGAGTGGAACTTGCCAAATTGAAAAAGAAAACAGTGTTTCAATGGGTCTTTCCTTTGCTGATACTATCTACCGGTCGCAACTCCTGGCAGAAAAAGGAACGTGAAATAAAGTGTCTTGCTCAAGGGTGTAACGTATCGTCTGGACCGGATATCGAACTCACAACCTCTCGATTGCGAATCCAATTCTCTAACATCTAAGTCACGCGCCTTCAACACAAGGATAATAAGATAAAAATAAAGCTACATTTATTAATAAAAATATTAATAAATATAGCTAACAACATTTAAAACAAGTAGAAAAATTATTTATACTAAGACAAATAAATTCGAAACAGAATAATGAGGCTTAATTTCTTTAATCTTGAACTAGTAATCGTGTTGTTGTTACTATTGTTATTCTTGTTCTTGTTGCTGTTGTAATTGTGACTCGGTTGGTTTTGTTATTTTTGCACTTATTTTTTGTGTTAATTTCGTCATTGTTTTTTGTGTGGTGTGTGTTTTTTGCTGTGTGTTTTTTATGAGTTGTTTATTCTTATCCTTGGCTTTGATCATCTGTCAGCCATTTTAGGCAGCTGTCATTAAGTAATTTTCTATCTTGCAATCCCGAATTTATCTTGTGTCTCTCTCCTCCACTTTCCTTCGTCGTCGTTGATTTTATTAGAAATATGTATGTATGTGTGAGTGTTTATGTATTTATGTATGTGTAAGTGTGTGTGTATGAGTGTGTATGTGTGTGCGGTAATCATTATAATCGACTTTTACTAACAATATATGTTTCTCAGCAGTTATGACTACTTATATTGATATATATATATAGAGAGAGAGAGTGATATAGATAGATAGATAGATAGATAGATAGATAGATAGATAGATAGATAGATAGATAGATAGATAGATAGATAGATAGATATACATATGCATATACATATATACATATACATGTATACATATACATATATATTATACACTCACACATACATTCCAAGTTTTAAACATTTAAATCTTACGTAGTTTGTTTTCTTTTTGTCTTGATGGCCTTGTGCCTAAATCAGAAACCCCCATTATTAGTATAAGTATTATTATTACTATTATTATCCTTACAGGGTCGATAAAATAATGTACCAGTAATGCACTGGACTGGAGTAATTGCTGGCCTTGTGCGAAAAGTAGAAATATTATTATTATTAGTAGTAGTAGTAGTCGTAGTCGTAGTAGTAGTAGTAGTAGTAGTAGTAGTAGTAGTAGTAGTAGTAGTAGTAGTAGTAGTAGTCAGATAATTCGAAAGAGATAATTAAAATCCTGAGCCTTCCACTCTTATACTCTAATATTAAACAATTAATCAACACAAATACTCACAACAAACACTTCCATAGTCTATAGTCATGTGATGGTGTGTGTGTGGGGGGAATCTTAAGCACTATAAGAGGATTACCATATTAAAACTTCTTATGTTTTACTTACGTTCAAGAATAATAACGGTTTCTGAAGCCGCTTGACAGTTGTTGACAACAACGCAAACTTAATGACATGTCTGTAAATATTACATAATTGTTTGTTTCGTTGGTTTTATTTGTTTTTGTTAATTTTTATAGCAAGAAATCTTTATTCAGTCAATTTCAAGGAAATTATACAATATTTGCAATATTGAATAATGAAAGTAAGGGGAATGGGAAGCGAGGAGAGTCAGATTATATGTCCCAGTCTCAGTGGTTTATCACAGCTGTGCGCTGTAGACACGATAGCGAAGGCATTACCACTGACAAAATAGCGAATGTATTGTGGGTGACATGAGAGCGAAGACAGTGTCGCTGAGAAGTCACTGAAGGTATTGCCGCGGACAAGATAGCGAAGGTATTGCCACTGACGAGTTAGTGTGGGTATTGCCGCGGACAAGATAGCGAAGGTATTGCCACTGAAGAGTTAGCGTAGGTATTGCCGCGGACAAGATAGCGAAGGTATTGCCACTGAAGAGTTAGTGAAGGTATTGCCGCGGACAAGATAGCGAAGGTATTGCCACTGAAGAGTTAGCGTAGGTATTGCCGCGGACAAGATAGCGAAGGTATTTCCACTGAAGAGTTAGCGTAGGTATTGCCGCGGACAAAATAGCGAAGGTATTGTCACTGAAGAGTTAGCGTGGGTATTGCCGTGGACAAGATAGCGAAGGTATTGTCGCTGAGAGTTAGCGTGGGTATTGCCGCGGAGAAGATAGCGAAGGTATTGTCGCTGAAGAGTTAGCGTGGGTATTGCCGCGGACAAGATAGCGAAGGTATTGTCGCTGAAGAGTTAGTGTGGGTATTGCCGCGGACAAGATAGCGAAGGTATTGCCACTGAAGAGTTAGTGTGGGTATTGCCGCGGACAAGATAGCGAAGGTATTGTCGCTGAAGAGTTAGCGTGGGTATTGCCGCGGACAAGATAGCGAAGGTATTGTCGCTGAAGAGTTAGCGTGGGTATTGCCGCGGACAAGATAGCGAAGGTATTGTCACTGAAGAGTTAGCGTGGGTATTGCCGCGGACAAGATAGCGAAGGTATTGTCACTGAAGAGTTAGCGTAGGTATTGCCGCGGACAAGATAGCGAAGGTATTGCCACTGACGAGTTAGTGAAGGTATTGCCGCGGACAAGATAGCGAAGGTATTGTCACTGAAGAGTTAGCGTGGATATTGCCGCGGACAAGATAGCGAAGGTATTGTCACTGAAGAGTTAGCGTAGGTATTGCCGCGGACAAGATAGCGAAGGTATTGTCACTGAAGAGTTAGTGTGGGTATTGCCGCGGACAAGATAGCGAAGGTATTGTCACTGAAGAGTTAGCGTAGGTATTGCCGCGGACAAGATAGCGAAGGTATTGTCACTGAAGAGTTAGTGTGGGTATTGCCGCGGATAAGATAGCGAAGGTATTGTCACTGAAGAGTTAGTGTGGGTATTGCCGCGGACAAGATAGCGAAGGTATTGTCACTGAAGAGTTAGTGTGGGTATTGCCGCGGACAAGATAGCGAAGGTATTGTCACTGAAGAGTTAGTGTGGGTATTGCCGCGGACAAGATAGCGAAGGTATTGCCACTGACGAGTTAGCGTAGGTATTGCCGCGGACAAGATAGCGAAGGTATTGTCACTGAAGAGTTAGCGTAGGTATTGCCGCGGACAAGATAGCGAAGGTATTGCCACTGAAGAGTTAGCGTAGGTATTGCCGCGGATAAGATAGCGAAGGTATTGTCACTGAAGAGTTAGTGTGGGTATTGCCGCGGACAAGATAGCGAAGGTATTGTCACTGACGAGTTAGCGTGGGTATTGCCGCGGACAAGATAGCGAAGGTATTGCCACTGACGAGTTAGCGTGGGTATTGCCGCGGACAAGATAGCGAAGGTATTGCCACTGAAGAGTTGCGTGGGTATTGCCGCGGACAAGATAGCGAAGGTATTGCCACTGAAGAGTTAGCGTAGGTATTGCGGCGGACAAGATAGCGAAGGTATTGCCACTGACGAGTTAGCGTAGGTATTGCCGCGGACAAGATAGCGAAGGTATTGCCACTGAAGAGTTAGCGTAGGTATTGCCGCGGACAAGATAGCGAAGGTATTGTCGCTGGTGAGTTAGCGTGGGTATTGGAGTGGAGAACAGCTAACGACAACCGCTGCATTTGCATCTCTATGCCACACGCGATTCCATTTTCAGGTTGGATGCATACCTCCCAAATTTGCGTGGGGTGAGGAAATGGCATTTCGAAGGATGAGGATACCAGAGGCGTGGAGAGTGACAGGTAGAAAAAGGAAGCAGATGGTGTACCTCGATATTTTGATACCTGAATTACATAAAATATCCACACGTAATCACGTCCAGAATATGCTTAATAAACATATATAGTCTTCACCTCTTAATGGCATCGTAGTTGCGCCACTGTTATTTACGACGTATTTACTTGTATTTGAGTGAGGTCAAGTGGTTTTGTTCTTAGGATATTCCGCTCAAGAACCCTAGGGCGTAAGTTCAATATCGACCAGCGTGGTGTGATCTTCAACAGGGCAATTTTATTTCACCTTGTTCCAGTTCCCTCAAACAGTAAAAAAAATTAGCCGTCTCTGTATTTCAAAGGTCCAGCCTTACCACACACTGTCTCACGCTGAATCTCCATTATGGGTACACGTGTCTGTAAAATGTTCTGCCACTTACACATACATTTCACCCCATCAGGCGCTTCCATTGTTCCAAAAATCGGAACACTGGTAATATCCATACACACACACGTGTACACACACACGCGCAAGTACACACATACACGCATGCACTTAGACACAGCATACGTTTGTATTTGTGACGACGTTCACCCATGCACAGAGATACACACAAACACACACACACAGACACACACAGCATACATTTCTATTTGTGACGACGTTCACCCAGGATGCGATTAGCCGGATCTATCCAGTGAGTCTACCGAGACCGCCCATGAACTGTGATCACAGGTTTCCGGCGCAGATATTATGGGTTGTCAGTCACGATTTCAACATCAGACACCATATTTGCGTGGGCTAAATAGTAACTCATTATTTTAATCCATATTTCAACATTAACATTTGAAAATCATACCACTGTGAAACCGATAAAGTTATTGTAAATATATCTTCATAAAGATTCCAATTGCACTTTCAACTTCTTTTTCCAATATTTTTACCTGTATGGTATTTAAAAAGAAGCTTTATTTTCTTTTATATATATATATATATATATATATATATATATATATATATATATATATATATATATATATATAAATATATATATATTTATATATATATATATATATATATATACATATGTATGTATGCATATATATACATATGTCTGTATGTATATATATATGTGTGTCTGTGTGTGTATTTTTATATTTTTTTATTAAATGATTTGATTTATTAATTGGTTGATATCAGTTTTATTAATTTTATTGATAACTCTAATTAATATATTCAATTATTGATACTACACAACGACATCTGAATAAATATACTCTGTTTCTGGAACTCATTTTAGTTATCATTAAGATAGTGTATGGCACGCTGTTACACCGCCATTAGTACACAATGCATCTTGTGGTAGTGTGATGTATTAGTATATATAAATATATATATATATATATATATATATATATATATATATATATATATATATATATATAGGTATCGTTTAAGGTAATCCAAGTAGAGTTCATGAATAATCTGTACAGTGGATGATTCTAACTCGATAAGATGTTTACTTAGTTGTGGTGTTATGGTGGCTGATTCCTAGGTAAGCAATTCCTGGAGTATTAATAATGAAGGAGTGAAGAATAACATGGATAAGTTATACAGTAGGGTTTATTCCAAGTATTAACAAAATATTTTGATAATTTGGCTGGCTTTAACAGTACTTAAAATCGAATATCAAATCAGCACCGCAAATAGCAGTTTTTAGACAAACAGAGCTAATGGAATAAACCCTACTGTATAGCTTAGCCGTCTTATTCTTCACTCCTTCATTATATATATATATATATATATATATATATATATGTGTGTGTGTGTGTGTAAAAAAGAATGTATTCCAGTATAACCTGCCCCATGGTCGGGTCGTTGGCGACTAAACTGGCAACCCCACCAAGGTTTCTTGGTGAGGAGGGTGACTTTGGACATCCTGCAGGACTAAAAACAAAACCTGTCAAAGGGCAAAGGAGCTCTTAAGATTCAATGGCCATCCAAAATCACCGGGAGAGATGACCCCTTAGCCTTTGTCAAGGCAGAATTTTAGGAGAAGGAAAACTCTGATATAACACCTGCAACTCTGATGGTATCCAATGATGTTGACTTGTTCTTCTTTTTGGTAAATATCATCTTGGTTAAGAGAGTGGGACTGGCTTTGTGCAGTGCCTTTGCTCACTATAAAAGCTTCACGGCACAGGCATTGCTTTATATCTGGAGATCTCTCTTCATTTGTCGTCACATGGTACCATGGGCCCAGCATTATGTGTCAATAATTGTCACAGGTGTAGTGTTTATACCAGAGTTTTCAAGTCGCTGGCTGGACTAAAAAGTCACTCTCGTTCAGCGCATCGGTAGGTGTTCTCCTACATGGATATAAAGTAGTGGCCGTACTCGAAAACGAGTTGGCAGCCACCATATATATACATGTGTGTGTGTATGTATGTATGTATGTATGTATGTATGTATGTATGTATGTATGTATGTATGTATGTATGTATGTATGTATGTATGTATGTATATATATATATGTGTGTGTGCGTGTGTGTGTGTGTATATGTAATTAGCAAGTCGAATAGAACGGATATATATATATGTATATATATACATATATATATTTATATGTATATATATATATATATATATATATATATATATATATATATAGAGAGAGAGAGAGAGAGAGAGAGAGAGAGAGAGAGAGAGAGAGAGAGAGAGATGTATATATATAGAGAAAGAGGGAGGAGTGAAAGTGAAAGAGAAAGCATTGTATCGATCTAAATTCCCCATTAGATATATATTAGAATATATATCTGAAACCCACACATTGACATACTCTCACCTTTCTGTTACTGCTGTTGTTGTTGTTGTTGTTGTTTGTGATCTCATTTTGCATGTCAATGTAAATATTGCTAGTATTGATATTATCATCATCATCATCATTATCATCATCATTGCCATCGTCATTTTCATCACCATCGTCATCATCACTGTCCCTACACGCCATCACCACCATCAGTAACTACTCTACTACGTAAGTGTAATTTCCACTGCCAGCACATCTTGCAACATCAGCATCATCATCAACATCCTCACCACAATTATCTTCATCATCATTATCTTCATCAACATCATCTTAGCCGTCATCACCATCACCATCGTCCTTTTTCTTTTACGAAAAACATCATCGTTATCATTACCGTCATCATTACCACCATCTCCATCATCATCATCATCACCGTCATCATCATTATCGTCATCATCACCCTCATCACCATCATCATCACCATCATCATCATCGTCATCATCACCATCACTATCATCATTATAATGGCCACCGTCGTGGTGGTAGAAATTGTCATTGCATCTGCAAGCTATCAAAGTCCGTTTATTGATTGTGTAAAAAGCAATCATTATCTGCATCAAAGGGTTTTCCTTCTTTCTGCTGCAGCATGCTGCCCCCTAACCACCCCCCTTACTATCACCGTCTGATGTTTTTCTCTATACCCTTCAGCTGGTTTGGCACAACTCCAGATGCAGTGAGTTCCCTCGGAGGGTCGCAGTTCAATTTCTGTTTTATACTCCTCAATGACAACAACAACAACAACAACAACAGCAGCAGCAGCAGCATCTACTGTATTAACTACACCAACAACAACAACAATACCTATGGTACCAATACCATCAAGAATACAAAGGTAATATCACACAGTACCAACAATAACAACAGCATCAATATCAAAAAGCAGCACAACCACCATCAACAATATTAGCAATTCCATCAACAACACCAATAGTAATAAACCATCACTATCAACAACAACAACAAAAACACACTAACAAAATGCAACAAACAACACTAACAATGACACCAACAATAATAACACCTAAAACAGCATCAATAACAACACCAACAACAATAACACCAAAAACACCATCAATAACAACACCGTCAACAGCACCACCAACAACAACACCAACATTAACAATTTCCCGAGCATGCTGGTAGACTCATTTGTGGGAACCGACGGAGATCCAATATATGCACAAACACATTAATTTCTAGATATCTGAATTATCATCATCATCATCACCATCAACATCATCAGGTTTCGCCTGTGCTCAGTTGTTTCAAAACTAAGGATTGGTCTAATGCCAGCCATGATTAACTACGAGTGTTTACATGGTGGCGTTACAACTAAATTCATGGCGGCTGACATGCCCCAGCAAACTTTGAAACTCAGAATACCAAGAGCCCGAACGTATTCTTCTTATTCTCTCTGAAATCGACCGACAAAGTCCAAGACCTAATTCGCTTACCGAGTTGGGGTAGAATTCGTCAAATTGAACCAAGTAAACAATGTTTCCATTGGTGTTTCCATTGCTGATACTATTTACCGGTCTCAACTCCTCGCAGCGTGAAATAAAACGTTTTACCCAAAGACATAACGTTTCACTCGGTCCGAAAATCGAACTCGCAACCTCACGATTGCGAATCCAATTCTCTAAACATTAAGCCGCGTGGCTTCACATATTCTAACACAAATCCTTTATAATGTTGTTCTCAGCCAAACAGGGAGTTTCAGACATGAAGAGACATTGGTATGTGGTTAAAAGGTTCACTTCACAACTATGGGATTTATAGTTCGATACCATTGAACTGCATGTTCGCTATGAGTGTTTTACCATAACATCGAGACAAACAAAGCGTTATTACTGATATTTAGTAGACGGAAACTCTATGGAAGCCTTGTTGATGAATAGTTACTGTTTTTCTGTGCGTGCATATGGGAGGGGTGTAAGTGTGTGTAAGTATATGCATGTGTGAGGGTGTACGTGTGTGTGAGGGTGTGAGTATATGTGTGTGAGTGAGAGACAGGGAGAATATTTGTGATTTTGTTGTTTTAGAAAGGGGAGGCTCTTAATTATTGCTGATCGTATGTTAAGTGTTGATATTATGATAAATAAACATACATATGTGTGTGTGTGTGTCTATATATATATATATTCTATTGACTTATATTCATCATGCAGAAACAACATCTGAATATTTCTACAAAGAACATACCCGTACCAAGCAGGAAAACATACCTAAAGCTCCTGAGGGTACGTTTCCACGAACCAAAGTATCGTCTTCCTGTCTTCCTCCGGTTGCAACGTTTTTTGAAATATTCACTTCTGCGTTCACAGATTGACTTTGTTTGTTTCAGAAGATCCCGTTAAGGGTGAAAGCAGCGATTCTTTGCTTAAACTTTAATCTGTTATTTTAATAAATATTTGCTCTACGGTTCTTATATATTTGATATATATTTATCCTTATCGAGCCCTCTTTGGATTTTAGTCTTCAAATGTATTATTATTACTATATATATATATATATATATATATATATATATATATATATATATATATATATATATATATATAAATTGAAACAAAATGAAAACGAAATTTCATTTCTCACTCTTAGTATGGCACTTATTAAATGTAAGTATGCATGTATACGTACATACACATATGTATACAGACGTACAGTAGCATGCACATATATATATATATATATATACATATATACATACATATGCATACATGTACACATACATATATGCACGTATCAGTTTAGCGGCGCTTATTATTACAAACGAACAAAGCGACGTTATAATAAGCGCCGCTAAACTGATACGTGCATATATATATATATATATATATATATATATATATATATATATATATATATATATATATATATATATATATATATATATATATATATATACATATATATATATATATATATATATATATATATATATATATATATATATATATATGTATGTATGTATGTATATATATGTGTATATATATATATATATGTATATATATATATATATGTATATATATATATGTATGTACATATATATATGTATGTACATATATATAGGTATATATATGTGTGTGTCTGTGTGTATGTGTGTATGTGTGTATGTATATATCAATACTATACAGCTGATTTCTTACCATCAAAGAACAACACTACAACACTATGCTACTCACACTAAAAGCCGGGGGTGAAGAGAGATCGGTGTGTAGAATAATAAAAACCATTCCATCATTTAAAAGGAGGATGTGGAGAGGTGAGATGAAAGTAAATAGCAAACAACAAATACAACATGCAAAATATCCGACTAGATTAGCAAAGAATATAAAAGAAGTGGAATGATGAAATGAAATGTTGAGTTGTTGAGGGATTGCCAAAATTGGATTGTGGGCAAACGTTAAACTGGGAAACTATCTGATAATACCTCGTAGATGGTTAGATGCTTCGCAAATAAGCATTATGTATGTACGTGTGTATGTTGATATGAAGGTATGTATGTATGTATATATGAATATATGCATGTAGGTAGATAGGTAGGTATGTATGTAGGTATGTATGCATGTATGTAGGTATGTATGTATGCGTGGACGGATGAATGGATGGATGTTTCTATGTACTATGTAGGTATGTATGTATGTATATATATATGTATGTATGTATCTATGTATGTGTATATATATATATGTGTAAGTATGTATGTATAGGTATATATGTATATGTATATATGTATGTATAAGTATGCATGTTTGTATGCATGTAAATATGCTTGTAAGTATGTGTGTATGCATGTATGGATCTATGCATGAATATACGTATGTATATGCATGTGTGTGAATATATGAATATATATATATAGTTCAAGAATAAACAAGACTAACACTGTAATGCAAAGTCTTATCAGTTTCTCGTAGATATATGTGTGTTTGTGTGTCTATTTATATATAGATATATAGATATATATTAGAAAGTGAGTTTTTTTTACAAACTGAAAAATAACCGAGGTGTCCTACACGAGTGAAAGTATAAAGAAAAAAAGATGAAATCGAAAATGCAACTGGAGTCTTATTTTTTTTTAATATATATATATTTATTTGGTTCCTTTACCGGTTTCGCAGTTCTTCTGCTTTTCAAAATTAGAGTTGAGATGGAGGGTCTGTGGTTTTTCTCACATCTGGTTGGTCTTTGAATGTTACTTGTTTTATATGGAAAAAAGTGGCTCGAAACGCCAGAAGTAATTTGATTGGTTGGTCAATAAGAATAAATTTCGTGCCAGTTCGCGTTACAAAGTTCTTCAAACGGGGGGGGGGGGGCTCAGGTTGTTTTTTCATATATGAGGGCTCCCAAAGGCTTTTTTTATGTAATTTGATTGGTTATGAATGAAATTATGGCTGTCACGTGAACAAGTTCATTAAAATTTCGTGCCCTTATTTGAGAATTTATTTTGTAACCTTTTACAGAATGTTATGACAATAAAAAAAGTGGCTCCCGAAGGCTTTTTTTTTTTAAATGCAATTTGATTGGTTATAAATGAAATTATAACTGTCACGTGAACAAGTTCCGCGCCCGTATTTGGGAATTTCTTTTATAGCCATTTAGAGAATTTTATGACAAGCAAAAGATAATGGTCAAGAG
>OZ024741.1:329363048-329383048 GCA_964016885.1 Eledone cirrhosa
TCTGTGTGTGTATATATATATTACACACACAGAAATGTATATATATTTCTGTGTGTATATATATATATTACACACAGAGAAATGTATATATATTTCTTAGAACAAAATTATTATTTCTGCTGTTGATAACAATTGGAATTGAAAAATTACTTTTGAAATTATTAGTTATTTTACTAATGCTTAGATATGTAAAAAATGAAGCAATGTTTCTAATAATTGTTTCTACTTTTGGCACAAGGCCAGCAAATACCCAGTACATTACTGGTACTTTATTTTATCGACCCCGTGAGGATGAAAGGCAAAGTTAACCTCGGCGGTATTTGAACTCAGACCGTAAAGGGACATAACTCCATGCTATGAAGCATGGTATCCGACTCTCTACAGATGCTGCCAATCCACCGCCCTAATGTCTGTACGTAATGAGGGAGTGAGAGGGGAGAGAACGAAAGGCAGAGGTGAAGTGACGAAGTGACTCTCTCCTCCTCCTCCATCTCCCCATTCGTCACAGCGATAGAGGGGAGGAATGCTAGTGTGTTACAAAGAGAAAGAGTGAGAGTGAGAGAAACAGACAGACTAAAAGAGAGGGATAGCTGGAGAGAGAGAGAGATAGCAACCACGCGCGCACGTGTTTCCACTGTCGGACAGACAGACAGAGAAATTGCTGGTTATATATTATAAGGAGATATTACTCTATTACTCTGTTACTCTGTTACTCTGTTACTCTGTTACGTGTTCCAGCCGACAGACTGGGACCATGTGTGTGTATGTGTGTGTATATATATCAAATTTAATCTAGAAATGGCTTCTAGAGGACTAGAACTATTTCATTCGAAGGAAATCTGCAGTTCATATGAACTACTAATTTCCTTTGAATGAAACAGTTCTAGTCCTGTAGATTCTCTCTCGCCGATGATACTAATTAACCATTAAACATATAAGCCCCTGGAGATTGGTGTAATGTTAGCACAGTCACATGGTAGTAAGCAGGTGTGAGTTCGAGCCCCACGAGTGAAACAGTCTTCTGTTTTCCATCTTATATGCTGAACTTTGACTATTTTTCTTAGTCAAAAAGGTGCGTTGAAATCATTAACTTCATGTTCAAATTCGGAACTCGCTGAACGGTTCTAATAATAGATTGCTTATATACACACACACACACACACACACACACACACACACACACACACACACACACACACACACACAATAACATACAAATCACGGATTATTTATTAGAATTCACTTCAGATTGCTATTTATGTGTGAAAGTGTGTGTGTGTGTCTATATATATATATTTTTTTCTTTTGGTCGTTTTGGAAGCCTCAACAATGCAGATGGGTAATTCTCCGGGTAACAAGATCCGGTGGTGATCTTGTTACCCGGAGAATTACCCATCTGCATTGTTGAGGCTTCCAAAACGACCAAAAGAAAAATAAATCTTATTATTCCACAATGCTTCAAGCAAACTTCAATACTCTCTTTTATATATATATATATATATATATATATATATATATATATATATATATATGTGTGTGTGTGTGTGTGTGTGTGTGTGTGTGTGTGTGTTTGTGTGTGTGTGTTGTGCGTGTGTGCGTGTGTGTGTGTGTGTATATGTGTGTGTGTATATATATATATATTATATATGTGTGTGAGTGTGTGCTTCAATAGTATGTGATTTAATAAACTGAAGTTGAATATGTGAAACCGTCCCTTTTCTTTTTTCTTAATGTATATATATTATTATTATTATTATTATTATTATTATTATTATTGAATGTTATGGTTGACGGAGGCTCGGCTCTGTAAGGTATTGTACATTTTGAACGCTATAACAATTGTAAATTGTTTAAAACTTTAACGAACTTGTAGACAAAAACACCCTCCTCCTCGTGAGAGGGGTCTTTCTGCCCGTTATTTGGCCCTTCGGGGTTAAATAACTGCTTATTGGGGTTTTGTGCCCAATATTTATTTTAAACAAAAAAAACAACATGGCTACGAAAAAGAATTTTCATAGGTCACTCCCACTCATTCCGTCTTCTTCTTCCTCAATCGTCACTACAGCAGAGAGAAGATTGTCTCTCTCCCTCCCTTCTCTTTCGCAAGCGACGACAGAAAAGAAAAGTCTCGTGCAAAGCGTGCAAGATTTCTCCACGACGACGACGACAACGACGAAACAGGTGTGCGGGAAATACGAAAACCCATTTCATTCGTCTGACGTAAGGAATAATAACAGTAGCAGCCGTAATAACAACAGCAACAGTGACAATGAAAACAACAGTAGCAGCCGCAACAGCATCAGAAGCAGCATAAACAACAACAGCATTAGCAGCAGCAACAACAACAACAACCACAGCAACAGCTGCGGCGGCAGTAGTCATAGTACCTGCAGCAACAACAAAAGTAACAGCAGCTCTGACGACAACAACAACAACAGCAGCAAAGAAAAACCAATCTCGTTTGCAGGTATCGCGAAGAACCTGGAAACAATCCTCATAACAAATGAGGAATTAGAGGAAGCGAAGAAGATGGTGACAAAAACTGTACACCGAGCAATCTGCAAGGCAGCGGAAAAATTTTTCGAAACCCAACACCACTGTACGGTCACGTACCGTACAGTAAGTACAAAATCCCGTAGGGTTGAAAGAGCCACAGAGGCTCAAATACAAAAAGCCTTGGGGTCTGTGTGGCAGCGGAAAACGCACATCACCCGAGGCAAGAAATATGCCACCGTAGACGTACTTTTTGCCACACCCCAGGAAGCAAAGGCTCAATCCGTAGTGACCCTAAGGAGCGAGGAAATGGTGTTGGTGCCCTCCTACTGCGGTCAAAATATTGTGAGGGTCAAACTGACCCCCCCCCGGGATGGCCCCTTCTTGGCTGGCCGCGTCTGTTCTCGTCGGGATCGAGGACAAAACAACTGTACTGCAAGTACAGAAAAAAGTAAGAGAAGATTGGGTCGGCACCTCCATTGAGATGCTAATCCAAACCAACCAGGAGTGCATCGAAGCTATCCCTGATGTGATAGACTTCGATAACGGCACTCAACTGCCCATAAGTGTTGAGGACAAACGCCCGAAATGCTTTCGCTGTGGATCGAAGACTCACCTAGGGGCCTTCTGCAACGAGAAGACCCTGAGAAAGGAGAAAACCCCCCTCCTTCCGAAACCGGATCCACGGCTACCAGCAACAGGACAAGCGGCAACCAGGAACGATAGGTCCCTGGCACCCATACCCACGCCACGGAAATCAAAAACAGCAGCAGCAGTGGAAGTATTAACGACAACAACAGCAATACCAAATGCAGCTGCAACAGAGACTCCAGTGCAAACATCACCAACAACAACAAGTGAAAGAGTGGAGCTGGTATCCCTCCCCGACCTCACAGAATCAGACATGGAGTGTGAGGTGGGAAAGGGATGGCAAAAGGTCGTAAGAAGGCACAAACGCAGAAGCAGCGCATCGTCGCCTTTGAAAAGGGAGGAAAGAAATGAAAAAAGGGTAAAGTCTACTGCAAAGAGACTCACAGCAGCAACACCACCAACACCATCACCACCCACACTAGCACCACCAGCACCACCGGCAACAACCCCACCGCCAACAACACCTTCAACACCACCACCACAAGCACCAACATCGCAAACACAACAACAAAACACACACACTCAGCAACAACGACAAGAAAATAGCAGAACCACACCCTACCCCCAGAAAAACAAATGCACGGCAATAAATACACACAACAAGAAACTAATGACTTACATAATTGAACATACAGACATTTCACAACACGACTACATAATACCAGCACCAATCAAAACACCAACTAACATAAGACTGCTAAAAATAGCACAGAAACAATACACAAACATTAAAACGAAATTCCCCAACGCAGTTGGTGATTTCAGAGACCTAGGAGGAACTATCAACCGAAGAGTATATTCGGACATACTCATAGAAGAGCCGACGACCAGCCGAAGGGACGATTCAACGGTCCCTTCACCAGACGATCAAGTGAAAAGGGATGGAAAAACCATCCCTCCTCTACGAAAAGTACGGTAAGTGGTCTTTCCCATCTTTTCCACTCTATTTTAAACATGACCTCACCCAGAATAAGCGGCATAAATGCGCGTGATTTGGGGTCTTCATGGAAGCAGGGTCACCTGCTCAACGACCTCAGGTCACTAAACATAGATGTAGTGGCCATCAGCGAGACCAGAATCTCCGAAGCACGGGCCTTCGCACCGATCTTCGGCGGCTACGATGTGTACGCATCTCCCAGCCGTCCTGGATCGGGGGGAGGAGTTGCTGTGCTTTTTCGGAGAGGTTTGGATCTCGCCATACGGGCCATCTTCCTGGACCCAGAGGGTAAGTTGGTGGTGCTGGACGTGGCCAGCGGAGACGGGCAAGCTTTTAGGCTAGTGGCCGTCTATGCCCCGACAGGGGCATAGACGGCCACTAGCTGGACGTGACCAGCGGAGACGGGCAAGCTTTCAGGCTAGTGGCCGTCTATGCCCCGACAGGAGCAGGGCGGCCTGATTTCTTCCGGCGTCTGGAGACCTTTCTTGGAATGTCCCGCTCTTTAGTGTTAGTGGGCGACTGGAACGGGATCTTAGATGCATGCTGGGACTGTGTGGGATTAACGGATAGGGGTGGAGGGTGCAAGAGCCTCACCAACTTGCTCAGGCGTTTTGAACTGTCTGACAGGTACCGATTGGATTTCCCGAATGTGCCAATGTGGACTTGGACAAATCGCATAGGGTCATCCAGATCATATCTAGATAGAGTATTTTGTAGGGAAATAGACAGGTCTAGCATAGGCTGTCCACAATTCAAGATAGTCAGCTACACGGACCACAAATTCGTGATCTGTGTGCTTGACTTAGATAGGCTTCATAGACGAGGACTCGGCTACTGGAAGCTAAACGCGTCCTTACCAGCGCGCAAGGCCTACAGAGACCGGATTAGCGAACTAGTTAAGCGGGCGTTGACGGGTGCCATCGTCAACAACAAGTGGTGGTTTGCTCTGAAAAGAGCGATTAGAATAGAATCGATTAGGTTTAGTAAGGCTTTAGCCATAGAGAAAAATAGAGCAGAGGGAGAACTAGTTAGAAAATTAGACGAGGCGCTTAGCAAAGGCATTGCGACCGACGTGCTTGCGGCGAAATTGGCCCTTGACCAATTCTTCAATGCAAAGCACGAAGGCTGCGTTGTCAGAGCAAGGGTGCGTGCTCTCAGACACGAGGGGACGAAAGCCGTTCAATGGGCCCGAGTGGCGGAGGCGCGTCATGGCAACAAAGCCACGATCCGGTCTTTGGTGGACCACGACGGGCGCATGCTACTCGATCCCGGGCAAATGTGTGAAGCTTTTCAGCGACACTTCGCTCAGCTGTTCGGGGGCAGTGGTGGGCCGGGTCGAGGGATGGACTTTAGTGTCTACCTCGATGGACTGCCGCGGCTCTTTGCCACTGAGGCGAAGTGTTGCGAAAAGCCGATAACAACCGCTGAAGTAAGGGAGGCAATGACTGGCTGCACAAGGGGTAAATCGCCTGGTTTGGATGGTCTACCCTATGAACTTTACGTACAGATGCCAGACTTGTTCGGAGGCCTTTTGGCGGACGTCTAATGCAACTGGCAACAGAACGGGAGAATTCCCATTTCTGTGAGCCGAGGAGCGGTGGCATTGCTGAGAAAGGATCCGAACAAGGGGGATAACATAGATAATTTCCGGCCCATAACTCTGCTAAACACAGAGTTCAAGATTTTCGCCAATGTGCTAGCAAAGAGGTTGGCGCTTGTCGTTGGTGGTCTGGTGGGAGAGGCGCAGACATGCGCCATTCCCGACAGATCCATCCACGACAACCTCCACCTCATGCGATACATCGTAGAGAGGGTAGCTAGGGAACCTGGCACGGGTGGGTCCTTGATCAATTTAGATCAGTCGAAAGCTTTCGATAGGGTCGACCATCGTTACCTAGCGGCAGTCCTGAGGCCGGCTGGCTTTGGGCCCGTCTTCAGAGACTGGATCGCTGCCATGCACAGCGACATCTGCTCTGTGGTGAGAGTGAATGGTCACCTGTCAGACCCGTTCAACATCATGCGCTCGGTCCGCCAAGGATGTCCCCTCTCGTCCCTCTTGTACGTATTGACTCTCGAGCCATTACTGCCCAGACTGGAGACGTTGAGGGGCGTCCCGCGCGAACTAGGATGCGGAAGATCCGTGTGAGCATATGCGGACGATGTCACCGTAGTGGTGTCGAACGCCAAACACATCGAGGCGATCGGCACTACACTAAGAGAATACGAAGCGGTGACAGGAGCAATGATCAACCAGGAAAAATCAGTGGGCCTGCAGCTCGGCACCAGGAGAGGCAGGTCCATGCCGTCCAACAGCGTCGTCGGACGCTGGACGGACGGACCGGTTAAATTGCTAGGGGTCTGGTTCGGTCCGAACCTCCAGACGGACAAAAACTGGGACGAGGTGACGAGCAGGGTAGCTTCTCTCACCCAGAAATGGGCGTGGAGGAAGCTATCCCTGAAAGGTCGAGCGGAGGTGGCTAACGCGTACATCGCGTCTGTCATCTGCTACCGCCTGACCGTCGTACCTTGTCCTAAGCCTCGCCTGACTGCGCTGGAGCGTTTGCTCTTTCGCTTTTTGTGGAAGGGACGCGCTCCGATGGTCAGGCGGTCCATCTGTTGTCAACACCCGCTACGTGGAGGGCTGGGCATGCCGTGGCTGATGATGCGCAGGCACGCGCTCAGGCTACGACATCTCCACCTTTTCCTCGACGGTGATCAGGTGTGGTCGCCGTTTGCTAGACACGTATTTCCCCAGCTCGTTTCCTTGACGGAGCTGCAGTCCTGGGTCAAGCGAAGACCGAGAGGGAGCGCCTGGAGACTGGAATGTCTTCAGGCGCTCACAGCCCTCGACCAATCGGGCAATGTGATCGGTGGAAACTCCACCTCGGCGTTCTATAGAGGATTAGTGGAGGGGAAGAGCGACGACATACATGGGGAAACTCTAGGCGTCGACGAAAATCAACTAGCCAATCTCTTCGGAAGAACTTTCGGGCCAGGGCCTATGGACAACTTCCAGAAATCTCTGGCCTGGCAGTGCTACCGAGGAGCCTTGCCAGTTCGGGATAAACTCTACAGGCATGGAGGTGCCGTTCACCGGGCATGTCCGAGATGCGCGCAGGGCGACGAAACCGTCCTGCACGCACTCGTCCATGTCCGAAAATTGCTGACTTGTGGGTTTATGTCGAACACCTGCTGTCGCGTGTAGGACGGATCCGGCTATCATCTGAGTCCATCGTGAGGATTGCCCCGCCCTCCTCCTTTAGCCTGGAAGGGCAGGCAGTTTTTATCTGTCTGGTGGCCATGGCGAAAGAGATAGTATGGTGGACACGTTTGAAAGGGCTGAAGACGAGCACTTACCTCTTCGGTGATGCTCTGATTGACTTTTTCAAATTTCATTTGAAAAGGAAAATCAGAGTAGAGAGGGAAGTGCTCTCTTCCCAGCATTTTGTTGAAAGATGGGTGAGAGTAGCAAGAATGGCCCGAGTGAATGGGCCTACTCTGAGTACGTATCTGTAAATTAAAGGTGGAAAACTGGGAGAGGGCACTTGCCTTGGTGGTCAGGGTTACTGTGGCCTTTTACTGGGCTTTCTCCACAAATGTCCCTCGGAAGTCTCCCCCCTATTGGGGAATTTTTCATTGTTATTTTTTTGTTACATCCTCTGTTTTGTTTTTTACACGCAGAAATGCCCATTTGTACCGTCCTGTATTGTCCTGCACTGTCCTTAATGTCTACTTTATGTAAACCCTTGTGGTTAATAAAGAAATCATTATTATTATTATTATTATTATTATTATTATTATTATTATTAACTTTGCCTTTCATCCTTCCGGGGTCGATAAAATAAAGTACCAGTAATGCACTGAGTAATTGCTGGCCTTGTGTCAAAAGTAGAAATAATTATTGTTCTTTGAGTCTCAGTCATTGATGTTAGTTAACTGGAAAGTTTGTTGAAATGAATATCAAGCCACTACCTGCAGCCTCAGATATTCAGGACGTATCGGAGGGTTCTTGCTGTTCCCAGCAAGCATGCCTTTTGAAGCGTTCCAAAAAGCGTGGCGGGGCCAATTTTCTTTAACCATCCCTGGAAACATTTTGAGATAGTACCTAGTGCGCCTATGACAATCGGGACCACTTTGACTTCTATTATTATTATTATTATTATTATTATTACTCTTTGAGTCTCAGTCATTGATGTTAGTTAACTGGAAAGTTTGTTGAAATGAATATCAAGCCACTACCTGCAGCCTCAGATATTCAGGACGTATCGGAG
Organism: Eledone cirrhosa; assembly: GCA_964016885.1. NCBI lineage: Eukaryota > Metazoa > Mollusca > Cephalopoda > Octopoda > Eledonidae > Eledone > Eledone cirrhosa. The sequence continues at coordinate 329,371,401 of OZ024741.1, forward strand.
GGTTCTTGCTGTTCCCAGCAAGCATGCCTTTTGAAGCGTTCCAAAAAGCGTGAAGGGGCCAATTTTCTTTAACCATCCCTGGAAACTTTTTGAGATAGTCCCTAGTGCGCCTATGACAATCGGGATCACTTTGACTTCATGGCAGTTCCAAATCCTTTTTACCTCCCACTTTAAGTCCTGGTATCGGTTAATTTTCTCCCTCTCCTTCTCTTGCACTCTCGTATCGAATGGGCAGGCCACATCCACAATCAGGCACGATCTTTTTTCTTTGTCCACAACCACTGATCGTCCACAACCACTGATCGTTTTCTATCACCGACTCTGGCTTATGCTCATACCACTTCTCAGAATGTGGTAAATTGTTTACTTTGCATAGGTGCCAGTGGATCACCCTGCCCATCACATCATGTATCCAGCCCTTATAGTGAGTCTGGGCTAGGTGTTTACACTCGGATACAATGTGAGCCACAGTCTCCTCTCTCTCCCCACAGATCCTGCACAGTGGGCTAGCCTCCTCCTTGTAAATATGGTGTTTCAACCACTTAGTTTTGAGGGCCTGCTCCTGTGCAGCCATTAACATTCCTTCTGTAGCCTTTTTAAGGTCTCCTCTTTTCAACCAGTTCCATGTCTGTGGATCTCTAAATTCAGTTTTCTCAAAGAAGGTACTATGAAGGGATTTTTCCTGAAGGCTGCTCTTTCTCCTTGATGTTATTTCCTCCTCGGACATCCCCTGGCCTATTGTCCCCTCCTTCAGTACAGTTCTGAGCATTGGCTCCTTACTATCAGTCACGTATTTGTATAGGTTGTTTTTCTCCATCTGAACACAGTCCTCTATGCTGATAAAACCTCTTCCACCTTCAGACTCCTTGAGTAGAGTCTATCGACATCACTCCTCTTGTGGAACATGTTGTAGATAGTCAATAGCTTCCTAGTCTTCCTATCCATTTATTTTTGTTCAGCAACATTCCATCTCAGAATTCCCGCACTGTACCTAATAATAGACACAGCTCGGGAATTTACTGCACTTATGGCATTCCTACTGTTCAGATGTGACTTTAATACACTTCTTACTCTCCGTATGTATTCATCCAAGAATGAGGCACCATGTCAAATGCCTTTTTGTAGTCTATCCATCCCATGGCAAGACCAGTGTGTCTCCTTGCAATTCCTCATTACCATCTTATCAATAAGTAACTGGTCCTTTGTACCACGTGACTTCTTTCGGCATCCTTTCTGTTCGTCCGGTAACAAGTTGTTTGTGTTTGATGGTAGATTTCCTCAGACATAATGCTTGTCAACAGTTTCCACATTACGGACAGACATGTGATAGGTCTATAGTTGGTAACATCATTACCCTTGATTCGGTCTTTCATTATCAGAACTGTGGTACCTTTTGTCAACCACTCTGGTACCTCACCTGACATCAAGCAGTCATTGAACATGGTTGTCAGTTTCGGGTAGAGGGATGTTATATTTTTAATCCAATATCCCTGCACACCATCTGGGCCTGATGATTTCCAGTTGGTTAGTTTTTTGGCCTGCCCCTTAAGAGTTTCAACTGTGATACTCAAATCAGTTTGTTGGTGTGCCTGTTCACTAATCTCCTTCTGTACTGTTTCAATCCACACTGCCTGGTCATTATGTTTAACATCCTGCTCCCATATTCCTCTCCAGAATGTTTTAGTTTGTTCCGCCTCAGGGATCAAGTCGTTGCCTCTTTCTTTCCCTTCAAGCTGTCCAAACAGCATCTTCTGGTTGTTGTCGAACATGCGGTTCTGTCTATACTGACTGACTCTGTTCTCGTATCGCCTGATTTTTGCACTCTTTGCTACAATGCGTTGCTTCAGTTCCTCTATGATAATATTTAGCCTTTTCCTCCTAGTTTTGTACTTTATTTCCAGTCTATTTTTAGTGTCCCATTCAGTAGGGACTCAAGCTTTCCAATGTCATTTCTCATTTCCTTGATTTGACCATTCAGTCGTTTCTTCCACCAAGGTTCTGATCTTTCTTGTTTGTTGTTTCCTCACCGCATTTGCTGTTGCTTTGAGGATATTGTTGCACTGGTGAAGGCTCCTCGCCTCAAGGTATGGGATGACTTTGTTTACCTTAGCTGTTGTTTCTTTTAACTTTTTCCTGTCTACAGATCTTAGGTTCATAGGTTTCCCACTATCATTGTTCATTTCATCTACCACTAAGTTTAGGATATCAACCAAATCTTGTCCTAGCTCGTCAGCATTCATCTCCTCAATGTCCGTATCTTTGTTCCAGGTATTATTTATTTCAGCATTCAGATCATTGTCTGCTTCGGATGGTTCTCCGTTCTCTCAACCTCTTCACCTTCATTTCCCACTGGCTCGTTTGCCTGGCATACTCCACCCTCCATCTCCAAGCTAATCTCTCTGCTCAGTTCCTCCAGTTCCAGCTCGCTTATCCACCCATTAGTTCTTATTACCCGAACCTGCCCGGCCAATTTTTGTTCATCTAATTTAAATAGACCAATCTCGTTCCAGATGTTATGCATCCGTTTCCTATAGCCTTTCTCCTTGGGGTTACTCTTCAGGTAACATTGCATAACAGTTCTATTCAATTCTTTCGTCCAGTTGGCTCTGGTCCCTTTCCTTCTTCTTCCTCCGACACCAGCAGTATTTGGTTGACAGCCAGGTCCCTGCTGCTGAGCCAGGGAGCACCTGCTGGGTGAGAGTCTGTCACATGACATTCCAGTCTCCACTTCACCGTTATTCGAACGGTTTAGGTTCGACATTTAAACACTCTTATCGAGGATTGGTGAATGTATGGTTACATAACCACCGGTGATTTCATCACCCCCGGTGATTTTAGTGTGGCACTATCACGCTGTAGACGAACTTAAATAAACAAACAAACAAATAGGTAAAAACCCCCCAAAAAAGAATAAGCATAAGTTTCATTGTAATGTAATGTTTGAATGTCTGATTTAGTTTTTTTTTTTCTTGTCTGTCTGTCTGTTTGTTTTTCTTTTCATTTTTCTTTTCTTTACGTTTTTCGTTGCTGCTGTGCTGTTTTGATTTTTATTTTTGTCTTTTTTTATTTTTTGACCGGGTCATCAAATCAGTCTATATCTTTTGATGCCTTCCTCTTTTAATGGGAATACTACGATGCCTGTCTTAGCAGGAGGTAGTGGGAGAGAATAGCGGTGGTAGCGATAATGAGGCAGTGGTGGTGGTGATGTGATCGTCGTACTGTAGTGATGGTGTTGAAGTTGAAGTAGAAATAGAAGTTTAGGGAACTTGACTAGAGTTTTTGGCGTGGTAGTGGTGATGGTGGCGGTGGTGGTGTTGGTGGTGAAATTATTTGCCTGTCTGTCCACTTAGCCATTTTTCTCTTTTTCGACTATAACATTTCTGATCCAAAATTAAATATTAAATATTGGGGCCCTATGCCGTAATGTGATGCGTTGACGCTTGCTGAGCGCCAAAAATGTAATCTTATACTTCATTTGTAATAAGAATTATTCTATCACAGTTGTTTTAAATAAGTAAAAATCAAAAACTTACCGGAGCGATTCCATAACGATATATATCCACCATGTGCGTTTTTTCCCTATATTGTTATTATTATTATTATTATTATTATTTTATTATTATTATTATTATTATTATTATTATTATTATTATAAAAAGGACGATATATTATGTATTCATTACGTTTATTGAGTAGTGACACGCGTTTCGTATTTGATCAGCTCAAGGTTCGATCTGTATCGATCTATCCCGACTCTGGAATCAAAATCTCCTCTGTTGTTGTAATGACAGAATGAACCTCTTACCACAACAGAGCTCGGACGAGCTTTGGATTCCACAGTCGGGCTAGATCAATATAGATCGAACCTTGAGCTGATCAATAGCGAAACGTGCGTCACTATTCAATAAACGTAATGAAAACATAACATATCGTCCTTTTTATTATTATTACACTGTGCTTTGTTCTATACCTCTATACTTACTGAAAACAACGCATCGAGTGCTCACTCTAGTGAACCTGCAGTAACGGACTTTGCATTCCTTATATATATATATATATATATATATATATATATATATAGGCCAATACCTATATAGGCCAATACCTATATATATATTTATATATATATATATATATATATATATATATATATATATAGGTATTGGCCTATATCTTAACTATTATTACTTACTTTACGATTTTAATAACCTCTGTCATTTTCGTTATGTCATATATATATATATATATATATATATATATATATATATATATATATATAAGATCAAAAGATGGTTAAAAGAGTTCCAATAAAACTCACCTCCTACATATATATATATATGCACATGGGTTACATGATAAAAATAGTCCTTCGTCAGTGATTTTCCAACCTTCATTGGTATTTCATCGCTTTAAAAATCATATACCTCCGGTTGGTGCGAGCAATACCTAAATAAAGCTATTGGGACAAGTAAATCGCGTAAAGCGAGCGAGACAGTAAACAACAAGGAAGGATAGCAACGCAAAGATAGGAAAAACAAGCGCATGGGGATCCGGTCAGCTTAAGCTGTGTGGATTTCATGAGCGGGGAAAATACAGACCGTCCGACGTGAGTGAGATGTGCGCAAGAAGAGAACCCGCTACAGGCCAAACGGGAGGAAGTGAGAAGGGGAGAAACAGGGAGTGAGTGAGTGGAAGTGCGAGGAAGAGGCCAGTCGAGAGAAAGTGTAACTGACAGAGGGGGCGAAAGGAGGTAAGAGAAACAGAGAGAGCGGGAAAGCAGTAAGAGAGAAACAGACAAACGCAGCTGAGGAAAATATATATAAAAAAAACATGAGAAGAAAGAATACTGCGTGGTTGCACATGGGTTACATATGATAAAAATAGTCCTTTATATATATATATATATATATATATATATATATATATATATCAGCTTTGCCTTTCATCCTCATGGGGTCGATAAAATAAAGCATCAGTAATACACTTGGGTCGATTTAATCAAACTTTTCCGATCCACCAAATTTGCTGGCCTTGTGCCTAAATCAGAAACCATTATTATTATTACTAGTGTTGTTGTTATTATATTGTTATTGCTATTATTATTATTGCAGTAAAGTTTTTGTGCCTAAAATAGAAGCAACTATTATTATTGCAGTAAAGTGTGATCTTTAGGAGATTTATCCAGCTAGCTAATAATTGTTTCTACGTTTGGCACAAGGCCAGCAATTACCCAGTGCATTACTGGTACTTTATTTTATCGACCCCGTAAGGATGAAAGGCAAAGTTAACCTCGGCGAGATTTGAACTCAGAATGGCAAGGACCGTAACTCTATACGTCAAAGCATGGCGTCCGACCCTGTACCGATACTGCCAATCCTATTGGTGGCAATGATCTGGCATTGTATGAACCACTTGTTGAAATTAGTCAATTAATAAATAAAATTCCAAGTTTTGTTATCGTATTTGTCTGAGAAGTTACTTGCTCTGAGACCGTGTGTTAAAAACTAAAGTAATTACAACCTGAAATATTCTCTTTAGCCATTCAAAAACATACTAAAGCTGTTAACTTCACTTTATATTTATCGTTTACTAGTTGGTGTCAAATTATTTCCTGACGTTTGTTTTATTTTTCTTTCGTCGCAGTTTGCAATGGAACTGAGTCAATGACCAGGTTACGATGAAAATATCAGGTTATCAGTTTTTGTAGGTTTTTGAATGGCGAAAATATCTCCTCCACACTATAAAGATATTCCAGAAAATATTCTCGACTACATTAATAGCTGTCTGCGATATCATTGGATGGAAAATTACATTAATGACCGCCATTCTTTCGTCCAATTTGTACATTGTGCATCATATACTATAAAACACTGTTGAATTTTTGGTCTAAACCAGGGTCTTCCAACTTGAGTAATATCACCCACAGCTGGGCGATTTTAACTGCTGGGTTGGCGATAGGCAACTGAACAGAAAATGGTGGATAATTAGAAATTTTAGTAGACGATATAGGATATGGAAGACCATTGACTCTGAGGATTTTATCCATCCATTTCACAGCCCCGAGAGTTCCACTTACCCTCCTCACCAAACCAGGAACTATTGGTGGGAGAGCCGGTTTAATCACCGACCACTTGACCATGAAGAGGCTTCTACTAGGTTACTTGGTACCAGTAGCAGATAGAGGGCTGACCTGAGCGGACCAGGGTCTGGTGGCGGAGCCGGTTTAGTCGCTGACCACTCAAACTTAAAGCAGGCTGTGTTGAGTTACATGATACCACTAGTAGGAATTACTTATCTGTAATTAAACGACATAATATGGTGATTGGATTCGTAAAGAAACCTGAAACCAGCCTAGTCGAAAAACATCTAGATTCTATTTAAGTGAAAGGTATTGGATCTATAACCGTTTCAACGATTAGTGTTCCAGTTAATTTCATCAATGGTATAGCCTACTCGTGAATTTAACATGCAAATGGCTGAGTATTCCACAGATACGTGTACCCTTGATATAGTTAGTTCTCAAAGAGACGCAGCATGACACAGCATGTGACAAAACTGAGTCTTGGAAATTACAGGTGCAACCCATCTTGTATTACAGTACAGATGGGAGAGCATTCCACAAACACGTGTACCTTTAACCTAGTTGTCAGGGAGATTCCTCATAATACAGTGTATGACAAGGCTGGCCGTTTGAATTACTGGTACAGCTCATTGTTTAAAGCTGAGTGGACTGGACCAGCTTGACATAAAGCATCTTGCTCAAGAACCAACGCGGCACCAGAAATCCGACCTTATGACTGTAATTCGAACACTCTAACCCAACCTGACTTCGTAAGATAAATTCGAAATTCCAAATTTAAAACTGAGCAGATGAAGCAATTCGAAGCAATTCGAAATAATGCGTCTTGATCAAGAACACAACACGTCATCAGGGATCTATCTCTCGTCGTTACGATCGTACGCTGAACCCCTAACCTAATCTGGTTCCGTGAGTTAAGTTCAAAATGACAAATACCAAATATAAACTCTTCTCTAAATATAAGCATTTATATATTTAGATTCTTATTCCTAATGTATAAAAATCTGGAAAGAAGAGGATAGCTGCAGCAAGGAGACCTTAGAAAAATTCATTTACATAAAACGAGTCCTTAGTAGTGAAAGCTTTGGAAAGAACTAACCTAACCACTAAACAACGTTAATGTGGTGTAGTGCATTGATAAACATTGTTTAATGTATTACGTGAAATTTCAGAAACTGGTAATGGTTGTAAATCAAACCTAAAATGAAGTCAAGTATACTTGAAATATTGATGTTGTAGACGTACTTATAAGGGCTTCGATATAGAAGTGAACTTAAAGTTGATTAAGCTACGGTGATTAAGGCTGGTAATATTGCTGGTGGGGGTGGGGAGAGTCATGGCAGCAGTGGTGGTGGTGGTGGTGTAGGTGGTGGTAGTGGGGTGATGGTGGTGGCGGTGGTGGCGGCGGCAGGGTTGGTGGTTGTGCAGGTGTTGTATAACTAATATAAACTATATATATAGTCGTATATAATAGCCGACTACATTCAATACACTATGTCTCACGATATTTTTTTAAACGATAGGATTTGACTTCTATTTCTAGCAAATCGACTGATCACCTAGACGCAATCTCGTCAACACGTTAATAAGGTCTTTCTTCCATCGAGTCCAAATATTTGAAATGTTATGTGGAGGGGTGCGGTTCACATGAAATGAAATTTACAGCTTACGCCTATGCTGGTTTAGCTGGCCTCCTGCGAGATTATATCTCATAGAAGGGTTCTTTCGGTGTTGTAATGATAGGGTCCTTAGATCTATCATGAAAAAACACATAAAACGAAGCATCTTGCTAAAGAACACAATGTGCCGCCAGGTCGAGTAATCGAACTCAAAATATTATGATCTTAAATCCAACACACTAACCCCTAAGTTCCGCGCCTTCAGTGTGTGGAACAAAGATATAACACGAAAACATTCATGAAAGAATCTCTGCTAAGAACGATGACACCAGATTGGAATAGACTTCCGGCGGTTTCGACGAAGGGTATTCCAGCTGTTCCATCAATGAGACAACAGTCATGGAATGAACGTGGAAGTGGCTGAGATTTTAGCAAACACGTGTAGCCTAAATTCAATCTTCAAGAAAATTCAGCAGAATAGAGTGTTTGACAAGGCTGGCCCTTTGAAATACAAGTAGTCCATCCAATGGGCTTCCATCTGTTGCCGTCTATCTAATTCTACTCACAAGGCATGGATTGACCTGAGGCAATGGCAAAGTCTAAAATCTGTCTCGAGCACGGAGGCTTATCAGGCCGGTGCTTATCCGACAGAGAGTAAAAGATTTCCCCCTGGACAGGGTACCAGTCCATCGCAGGGTTAAACCATCAGCTATTGCTGGTATTCATTTTCAGCTGAGTATACTGGAGCAACGTGAAATGAATTTGTTTTGCTCGAAGAACACAACACACAATCAAACTTACGAGATTATGATCGCAAGTCCAACAAGCTTGCCATTAGGCCACATGCCTCCACAAACCTAATATACCAGGCGGAGACTGTTTCATCGATCGTTCGTGTTATATTCATGTCCCACACACTGAAGGTGAGGGAGGCTTTATAGTTAGTGCGTTGGGTTGACGACCATAAGGTTGTCAGTTCGATTACTGGATCTAATAATTGTTTCTACTTTTGTCACAAGTCCAGCAATTTGCAGGGAAGTGGAAAATCGATTAAATCGAGTTACTGGCACTTTATTTTATCGACCATGTAAGAATGAATGGCAACGCTAACCTCGGTGTGATTTGAACTCAGAACTTAAAGGAGTGTAACAATATATAACTATCTACCACTTAGTATGTTGCCCGACGCTCTGCTAATTACTACCATTCGACCGCCCTAGAGTTGGATCTAATGATTGCAAAGGAAGAGAATATCTTCATCATTTGACCATCCTGTGTCCACAGAACGAACGATGATACACTAACGAATCATTCAGCCATTTGCTTGTATTCGTTCAGGTAGTCACTCATTTATCATGTAGAACTTATCTAATAAACTCCAGGCAAGCCATCCACAGTTCTCAAGAGATATTAATTCCAACAGATTTCCTGATTTAGCAGATTAATCGCCAAGACGAAAACGCACGGCTGGTTCTATCCTTTAGAGAGACACAGAGAGAGATAGACGGTGTGTGTGTGCGCGCGCGTAAGTGTGTGTAAAAAAGAGAGATGGTATGTGTGTGCGTTTGTGTTTGAGAGTGTAAGGTGGTTTGAGTTTGTGAGTGAATGCATGGATCTGTACATATGTGTGAAAGACTGAGTATATATGTGTGTGTGTGTGTGTGTGAATATGTGCCTGTCTGTTTGTGAATGTATGTGTGTGTTTGGAGGAAAGTGTGAGTGTGAATGAGGGAGAGAGAAAGAAAGAGAGAGAGAGAGAGAGAGAGAGAGAGAGAGAGAGAGAGAGAGAGAGAGAGAGAGAGAGAGAGATGGAAAAATAGCGGGTGGGAGAGAATAGACGGAGGAGCAGAAATAATGTGTCTGAACAAATATGTAAGGTCGCTGGAATCTATCAGGTATGTAATTCACCTGAAGATTTATAAATATATATATATATATATATATATATATATATATATATCGATTGATTGATTACCATTGATCACCGAAATAAACTGAGGCTATTTATACATAAATGTTTCAGTGTAATTTATCTATTTATATACGTATATACATACATATATGTGTGTATACATATGTGTGTATACATTTGAATATGTGTATGTATGTATGTTTGTATGTATGTATGTGATTATCAATGCTATTTCAATAGTTCTTCACACTTCTGAGAGAGAGAGAGGGGTGAAAGTGTGTGTTGTGTGTATGTGTGTTCATATGTAAGTGTAAGAACGTGGTTCGTGGAATGTGTGAGATATATTATAACAGGTATTCACAGACATGAGACACATCTGCACACACAACAATATATATATATATATATAAAATATTAAAAAAATAATGAATAAAACAATGAAACAGTTCCTTATATTAATACAAAAAAAGTTCATTATTTAACGATCGTTTCTAGGACATATATGTGTTAGAATTGGCATGCATATTTAACAGATCTATGTACAAAATTATACAAAATTATACAAACTATCAAATTTAATATACATACCAACACATATATATGCCGTCTTCAGAAATATGTGTTGGTATGTATATTAAATTTGATAGTTTGTATAATTTTGTATAATTTTGTACATAGATCTGTTAAATATGCATGCCAATTCTAACACATATATGTCCTAGAAACGATCGTTAAATAATGAACTTTTTTTGTTTAATATAAGGAACTGTTTCATTGTTTTATTCATTATTTTTTTAATATTTTATCTTGACTCTGTATTCCGTTTATCTTTCACCCAAAGTGATTTTTGAATGCATCTCTTCTTTCCATGATATCCGGATTACATTGAGTTCTTCATACGGATTGGACACTACCGTAAACTCTTGGTAAATTTATCTACATATATATATATATATATACACACACACACACACATACACATACACATACACATACACACACACACACACACACACACACACATAGCATTATACATGCAGACACATAGACACACTCGCGCACACAACTATGATGTGTACGTTGCATTACACATACACTCACATAGACACAGACACGTGTACACAACTGTATATATACTGTAGTATCACACATTTACAAAAAATTATGCGTGTGTGTTGTTGATTTTGTGCGTGTGTGTGTCAATGTATAGCTGTGTCTCTACATGTATGTGTGTATGTGTGGATTTGTGTGTATATGTGCATACGTCTGTGCCTGTGTCTGTGTGTCCCTGTGCTATTCTAAACCTATAAATGTGTATATGCGTATGTCTGTTTTAGTGTATGTCTATGTCTTTGTGTGTGCATATTTATGTTGCATTTGTATGTATGTGTCTGTGTATGGATGTATTTGTGCGTATTTATCTGTGTGAGTACGCTTGTGTGTGTATTTATGCGTGTGTCTGTGTCTGTGTATGACTATGTGCGTGTATAAGTGTGTATATCTGTGTGTCTATATGTATATGTTTATGGATATATGTATGTTTTCCTGTGTTTGTGTTTGATTATATGAGTTATCTGCATATCTGTGGTTCTATGCGTGTGTGTGTGTGTTGTGTGTGTGTGTGTCGTTGCATGTCGATATGTGCATGTATGTGTCTATATCTGTTTATCTGTATATCTCTACGTTTGTCCTGTGGTTACGTGTCTGTGCGTGTACTTGTCAATGTGTGCCTGTCTGTTTTGTGCATGTGTGTATTTATGTGTGGTTGCGTGTCTGTACGTGTCAATGAGTGTGTATGATTTTGTCTGTGTTTGTCTATGGTTGCGTGTCTCTGTATATGTGTGTGTGCCAGTATGCTTGTGTGTCTATGTGTGTGTTTGTCTGCTTGCAATCACTTTTAGAGAGACATGGAGGTTGGCTTAGCTTGGCTTGACTTGTTTGTGAATGAAAGTTATCTGATTGGCCGAAATAAAAATGTGTCAATGTTAAATTAATCTAGAAAGTTTGTGGAAAGAAATAGCAGAAAGACTGCATTTGC
>OZ024741.1:329388048-329393048 GCA_964016885.1 Eledone cirrhosa
GCGAGAGATGGAGAGAGAGGGTAGAGAGAGGGAAAGAGCGATTGATAGTCAGATAGACAGACAGATAGATAGCTACAGATAGACAGATAGAGAGAGAGAGAGAGATAGTATGCAATACTTCAGAGGGTTGAGTGTGTTATACGAATATTCTTTATTCGATAAACAGATTTAGAGAATTTCTCCGGTTTCAATTTTCTGGAAATATGATCACAAATGAAATTTACTCTCGACATTCTGTAAAACCTGGACCATAATATAGAAGATAGGTTGGTAGGTAGATAGATAGATGGATAGATAGATAGGTAGAGGGAGAGAGAGAAATAGATATCTTTCTTTATTTGCCACAGGGGCGTACAAAAATGGGACATTACAAGATGTGACGGCGGGGGTTTTACATAAAAATCATATGACTTTAACATTAATGAGAGAGAGAAATAGATAAATTTCTATTTATTGCCACGAGGGCACAAAAGAAGGGGGAAAATACAAGGGGGGGTTACACAAAAGAACGAGTAAAAAACAAATAACAAATATAAAATTAACAATAAAGTCCTCAATAGGGAGGAGGCGTTTTGGGGGGTCGCACACACACCCGAAATTGTGTACAACCCTTCTCCTCAGGAGCACAGAGAGAGAGGGCTCCCTTGTTCTTCCATATTTTTCACCTACAGGCTGATATAGAGAGAAGGCCCATTCACTCGGGCCATTCTCGCCACTTTCACCCACCTTTCATAAAACTTGGTGGGGTACAGCACCTCTCTCTCCATCCTGATTCTTCTTCCAAAGTGGTATTTGAAAAGAAAGGTAGATAGATAGATAAGTAGGTAGATAGGTAGGTAGGTAGGTAGGTAGGTAGGTAGGTATGTAGGTAGATTAATAGTTAGTTAGATAGATAGGTAGATTGATATATATAGAGAGAGAGAGGGGGCATAGATAAACAGACAGAGACACAGAGGGACAGATATATAGATAGATAGATAGATAGATAGATAGATAGATAGATAGATAGATAGATAGAAATGTAGTCGAACATAACCAGTCAATAACCATTTCTTCGTGTATATTACAATATCACTTACATTTATGTATAGAATAAAGAAAGAAAGGAAACAACAAGAAATATACGAAAGCCAGTGAGGAAGAGATAGTGTAATGGGAGGGGGGTGAGAATTCGAGTTCAACAAGATGCTGTAGTTACACGTCGGGGTGTTGAGTAAATTGAGAACTGTATCACGTATCAACATCGTTGTTCATTTGATATTGTTTATCTCTAATGCTCATATGCATCCAATTGCAGAAATACCATCGATTTGTGATTTAACTATCAGAAAGAACGAAAAGAGGCAACTAAATAATTGTTTCTACTTTTGGCACAAGGCCAGCAATTACCCAGTGCATGACTGGTACTTTATTTATCGACCCAGTAAGGATGAAAGGCAAAGTTAACCTCGGCGGGATTTGAACTCAGAATGGCAAGGGCCGTAACTCTATGCGTCCGACCCTCTACCGATACTGCCAATCCACCGCAACTAAATAATGATATATATGTACATATATATATTTATGTGTGTATGTATATATATGTAAGTATGTGTATATTTATATATATGTATATATGGATGCATATGAGCATTAGAGATAAACAATATATATATATATATATATATATATATATATATATATATATATATATATATATATATATATATATATATATATATATATATATATATATATATATATATATATATATATATATATATATATATATATATATATATATATATATATATATATATATATATATATATATATATATATATATATATATAAAGAATGAATAATAACAGGTAGACATCATAAAAAGGTAGTTTATTCCGTGTGCTTACAAGTGTTTCCACGGTGGTACTGCAGCCTAGTTCCGCTACGTGCAAATTCACAAGTATTTGCAGAACTCGAATATCCAATGCTGTGACCACTGTTTCCTCAGAGCAGAATGGTAAATATACAATGTAAAAACCCTTAAGTGGGGTTGTTGGGGAAGATAGAGTGGAACAGGAAGAGAGAAAAGTAGGGAAGATGGAGAGCTGGTACCGTCATCGATTCTCAATCAAACATCAGAATCACCGTTTTGTGACCACGCTCGCCAACAAGACCTGGCAACTCCGTGAACACAACCAACAGTTCACCTTAAAATGGGATATACTTTCCAGCGCAAATGCATATCGGAGTGGTCTGAAGTACTGCAGGTTATGTAACCTTGAGCTATTTTACATACTAAAATCCAAAAACAAATTACTTAACGATAGAATTGAACGATCATTATACTGCAACCACAAACTAAAAGCTAAATTCTCTCACTATAAAATAACTTAACATTCGAACCCGTAACTACAACACCACTTTCTAGCTAACAACCTTCTCTTCTCCCCCACACTACAAGACAATACACTGCTTATCACTATACATGGTAACTCAGTACAATTCCTAGATTACTACTACAAAACCAAAAGTTCACTCACCACATATACTTTATCTGTCCCCTCTCTACCTATATATCTCTCTCTACATCCATTACACTCTCTCTCTCTCACCTTTGACCTACCTCCCTCTCAACATCTATGAACTTGACCTCTGGGGCAATAAATAATTCCGACCTCAACTATCTACGCATCTCTCCAAAAGTAACTAATAAAACCCCTACCATAACATTTTGATTAAGATATCTACAAGCCACTCTCTCCTACTTCTCCAACCCCTGCATATCTTTCCTTCTCTCTCCATCTTCCCTACTTTTCTCTCTTCCTGTTCCACTCTATCTTCCCCAACAACCCCACTTAAGGGTTTTTACATTGTATATTTACCATTCTGCTCTGAGGAAACAGTGGTCACAGCATTGGATATTCGAGTTCTGCAAATACTTGTGAATTTGCACGTAGCGGAACTAGGCTGCAGTACCACCGTGGAAACACTTGTAAGCACACGGAATAAACTACCTTTTTATGATGTCTACCTGTTATTATTCATTCTTTATATACACTCCGGAATACTGAAGGATCAGGAACTAAGTTTCTTGAACAATTCTTCCATAACTCTTAGAGTAACCTCTTACCGTACGTCAACCATATCCAGTGTAGTAATTAACCATCACTGCATCTTGGATAATCCTATACCTAATATATATATATATATATATATATATATATATATATATATATATATATATATATATATATTGTTATATTTGGGGAGGGTCATATTTGCGTAATATTGCCAGAATTAATAACAGAACACACTCACTGTTTGGTTGGTTATATATATATATATATATATATATATATATATATATATATATATATATATATATATATAGTAGAATAATCGAGAATCGGAATATCAGCCCACGGAATCACGATAAACAATATCCGATATATGTGGCAGAGGGCTCAATAATTTGGATAAATCAGAGCTATAACTATCGTTAAAATACCAACACATAGAGATCATGCCTAAAATCACCCGTGCAGCCGAAAAAGAACGACCAGGAAGATTCGGGTCACTCAAATAAAATATCAATAAATTAATAAATTATATATATATATATATATATTTATTAAAATAACAGATTAAAGTTTAAGCAAAGAATCGCTGCTTTCACCCTTAACGGGATCTTCTGAAACTAACAAAGTCAATCTGTAAACGCAGAACTGGATATTTCAAAAAACGTTGCAACCGGAGGAAGACAAAGACGATACTTTGGTTCGTGGAAACGTTCGCTATGCAAATAAGTAAAGGAATAAACAAAACATATAATTAGCTCCCACATCAGGACGTAAAATATCCACGTATAGATCGTACTATCCGTTAGGGTATAACGTGGGGCTGTAATACAGGAAAGTTTTGTGCAATTTATGTTTACAAGCCGAAATTGCCTCAGATTTTTTGTTTAAGATGTGGTCTGAGGCGTAGAGTATTTCCAGGGCCTCAGCGGCTAACCTTGCACATAACATCACAGCTTCAAATTTAGCTAAACTACCTAGCCGTAGGAACACGTGCAACCCTGTAGTTAGTACTAACTGTAATTGTAGGAATCGGGCTGATTGCCCCCTATCCGGGAAATGCCTCTCTAGTAACATTGTCTACAAATGTAAGGTTGTAACACCCACGTCCCGTAGGGCCTACATAGGGTTAACCGCCAATAGTTTCAAGCAGCGTCTTTACATGCATACCCATTCTTTTCGTTACCCTCTAAGAAGGAATATGACGTCACTTTCAGCTTATATCTGGAGTCTAAAAGACAACCACACCCAATATAAGTTACACTGGGAGATCCTAGCTAGGGCTAGATCGTATAACGGAAATAAAGGACCATGTCACCTCTGCGCCGCTGAGGCCCTGGAAATACTATACGCCACAGACCACATCTTAAACAAAAAATCTGAGGCAATTTCGGCTTGTAAACATAAATTGCACAAAACTCTCCTGTATTACAGCCCCACGTTATACCCTAACGGATAGTACGATCTATACGTGGATATTTTACGTCCTGATGTGGGAGCTAATTATATGTTTTGTTTATTCCTTTACTTATTTGCATAGCGAACGTTTCCACGAACCAAAGTATCGTCTTCCTGTCTTCCTCCGGTTGCAACGTTTTTTGAAATATCCAATTCTGCGTTTACAGATTGACTTTGTTAGTTTCAGAAGATCCCGTTAAGTGTGAAAGCAGCGATTCTTTGCTTAAACTTTAATCTGTTATTTTAATAAATATTTGCTCTACGGTTCTTATATATTTGATATATATTTATCCTTATCGAGCCCTCTTTGGATTTTAGTCTTCAATTTTATTATTATTACTATATATATATATATATATATATATATATATATATATATATATATATATATATATATATATATATATATATATATATATATATATATATATATATATATATATGTATATATATATATATATGTAGGAGGTGAGTTTTATTGTA